>WNWU01012618.1:1777-38057 GCA_012654045.1 Ptyas mucosa
TATTTCCTGTTCTTCCTCCTTGATAGAGGAGGAAGAACAGGAAATAGGTTTAGAGGATGTAGTTTTAGGGGAGGAGTCAGAAGAATCATCTGCTGTAAGTCCTGTTTTACCTAGAAGATCTACTAGGGAAAGGCATCCACCTGATCGTTATAAAGCGACTGTGGTTTGCCAGATTAACATTGAGCCTTCAAGTTATGAAGATATCAAACTTTATCCTGATAAGGAGCAAAATGCTTGGAAGGAGGCAATGAGTAAGGAAATTAATTCTTTAACTAAGTTAGGTGTTTATGAAACTGTGAAATTGCCACCTGGTGAAAAAGTAATAGGTTGTAGATGGGTTTACAAAGTTAAGAAAAGCATAGATGGTACAGTAACCCATAAAGCTCGCCTTGTAGCTCAAGGTTTTTCTCAGACTGAACAAGATTTCGATGAAGTTTTTGCTCCTAGTTTACGTGCAAGTACTTTAAGAACAATGCTAGTATGGGCGGCTAAGCATAAATATAGTATTAACCATATAGATGTAGAAACAGCATATTTACATGCTCCATTGAGACACACCATCTATATGAAGAAGCCTTTAGGAGTCGAGACACAAAACCCCACTGATTGTTGGAGGTTACATAAAAGCCTTTATGGTTTGCGACAATCAGGGTTCGAATGGAACCAATGTATTGTGAAAGAGCTAAATAGGATCGGTTTTTATGAAGGTGTAGCGGATAAGTGTCTCTTTAAGAGAGAAACTAATGGTCTAGTATCTTTTTTGTTACTGTCACAGATGATATAGCCATAATAACGAAAACTGACAAAGAAGCCATAGATATTGTTCAACAGTTACAAACCAAATTTAAGATCAGAAGTTTGGGAAATATTAGGCATTATTTAGGTCTAGATATTAATCAAACAGCTAGAGGTTATAAAATATCTCAATCTAGCAAAATAAGCCAAATGTTAAAGCGTTACGGCATGGAGCTCTGTAAGCCAGTGAAAACACCTATGGCACAGGACTTTCAACAAGGAGAGATCCAAAGTCCTAAATTCAGTAGGGAGATCTACCAGTCTCTTATAGGTAGTTTATCTTATCTAAGCAATTGGTCAAGACCTGATATTTCATTTGCAGTAAACCAATTAGCGAGATATAACGCAGAGCCGACTGATAGACATTGGCAAGCCGCAAAACGTATATTAAGGTATCTGAAGATGACGATGCATTATGCATTGTATCTAGAACCTAACAATGATTTAGTATTAAGTGCATATGCTGATGCCAGTTTTGCTACTGATGTGACCACTAGGAAGTCCACATCGGGTATAGCTATCATGTTAGACAATTGTTTGATTAACTGGAAATCAATTCGTCAAAAACATATTAGTCTTTCGACTATGGAGGCAGAATTTTCCTGTTTGTCACTCGTTTGCACTGATTTGATTTATTACAAACAATTAATGATGGATATTGGTTTAAAGATGGATTATCCAATTGTAATACATGAGGACAACCAAGCTGCTATAAAAATGGCAACAAATTTAGCAGTCAAAAATAGAACTAAATATACTGACATTAGGTATCTTAATGTTCGTCAATGTATCCAAAGCAACATGGTTACGTTAGAATATTGTGTGTCGGAAGACAATATTGCTGATGCGTTTACCAAAGCGCAAGGTGCTATAAAACATAAAACATGTTGTGAAAGCTATGGATTAAAAATCTAAACTGAATATATTGACCTGTCCAAAGGGGAGAATGTTAGGATTCTATATGGTGTATATAATGTTAGAACCAGTTGTCCAGGCAATATATGTATACTGTAACTTTAAGCTGTAAATGTTACGTTCTTGCTGAGTCATGCTGTAATTGGATAATGACTAGTTGGGAGTATATTTAAACAAAGTATTGTAACCTGGTCAGTCACTGCTATGAACTGCTATTGTGACGAAACTGCTATTGTGAAGGAGTTGCTATCCGTTGATGGATCTGCTACCATCGTGGTTTGCTAATCAGAGTGAGTTGTTTAGACTGATTTACTGGACTGATTTATTGGTGAAGACTTGGGATTTGTTTATGACTACACTACTGCTTTTTCCTACGATAAAGTAAACTTTTGCTAAACCAGTTTTCTTATTCATTGCTCTCAACGTTTCCTTGTGCAGTTACTCTGCTGGTTGGTCATACAACATCAATATCCTTAACAACCCTACATAACGCCAATGCACCAGAACTGCAGGATTTGGACCGCTTCATGATGCAAACACCCGGCCGGAACCACCCACCAGGGGAGGGCCCTGCAAAACTGGGTCGGCGTGGGAAGGAGACTGCTCTGAGGAGCAGGGAGACCACAGAAGTTCCATCCGCTCCCCTTTTTGGGGAGGAAACCCTGGCATCTGAACAGGAGGAATCACACTCACTCGGAAGCAATCCAGATGATGAACCACTGGTAAGCAAACCAATTAAACTGCTTACCATCCCCTTAAGACTATTTATCCCAAACCAAGACAGGGAGATAAGTATCTCCACTCTAGTGGATTCAGGATGCACCCATTGTTTGATCAGCCCAACCTTAGTAGGGAGGTTAGGGATTAGCGTAAGAAAGCTGAAAACCCCCATTGCTTTCTGCCAACTAGATGGGTCAATAGCAGGAGGGGAGCCAGCTTCTTTTGCCACTGAGCCTCTACATATAGGCATTGGAAGCCAAGAGGAAAGGCTTACATTTATAGTGGCACCTGGCATGGAATGGCCATTGGTTCTGGGCCTTGCATGGCTAAAAAAATGGAACCCACAAATCAATTGGAAACAAGGCATCATAAAATTTCAGAAGAAGGTAACTTTTGCTGAGTATCCACATAAAGGAATTGGGGGGGAAGAGAATCGAGAAACAGCCATGCCTGGTCACGCCATACCAACTGAGGGCATACCCATAGAATACAAGGATTTAGCTGAGGTTTTTAGCAAAAAAGCCTCAGATGAGCTCCCCTCCCACCACGCCACTGACTGTGCAATAGAAATCTTACCCGGCGTGAAGCTCCCTAAACCCAAGATGTACAGCATGTCACCGAGGGAGTTGGAAGAGCTGAGAACATTCATTGAGAAAAACCTAGCAAGGGGTTTCATTGAGCCAGCCCGACCAAAAATTGCAGCTCCTGTGCTCTTTAGAGAGAAAAAAGATGGCTCAAAACGTCTCTGCGTTGATTTTCGTACCCTGAATGCTATCAGTGTGCAGAACATGTATTCTCTCCCCCTTATGAAAGATATGCTAACACACCTCGCTAAAGGGAACATTTTTTCAAAGCTGGACTTAAGGGAGGCTTATTATCGGGTCAGAATTAAGGAGGGGGATGAGTGGAAAATGGCATTTAAGACTCCCCTTGGCTGCTAACAATTCAAGGTGCTCCCCTTTGGGTTGCAAGGAGCCCCTGCAGTGTTTATGCAGTTAATAAATGAAGTGCTGCATCAGCATTTATATAAGGGGGTTCTGGTCTATTTGGACAACATTTTAATCTATACCGAAACCAAAGCAGAACATGTAAAACTAGTCAGCGCAGTTTTAAACAAACTCCGCGCTGCCAAACTTTATGCCAAACTTTCCAAATGTGAATTCCACCAAGAGAAGATTGACTATTTGGGGTACCGCATTTCACACCAGGGGATTGAGATGGATCCTCTAAAAGTGCAGGCTGTACTTGATTGGGACCCTCCAGGCACACGTAAACAGTTACAGAGCTTCCTGGGGTTTGCCAACTTTTACCACCAGTTTATCTCTGCGTTCGCTCAGATTGCCCTCCCCATCACCAAGCTCTTAAAAACAAGGGGGGAGGACAATCCTAAACCAAAGCAACCATTGAACTGGACTATGGAATGCCAGGCAGCATTTGAAAAACCTAAACGGCTGTTCTCGGCAGAACCAATTCTAAAACACCCAGACACAGAGAAACCATTTGTCATACAAGCAGATGCCAGCGATGTGGCAATAGGAGCGTGTTCTGTCCCCTCCCTGCTTCAGGAGCCCAGACAAGCACACACACAAACAGAAGTGTACGAAAGTCGTTTATTCACCATTCATAAACAACAAGCTGGCAGCGAGCCCGGGAGAGATAAAGACAGCTGTTATTTTGAGTTGCCACGGCCAGTCCCTGATAAGGCTCTCCGGCATGTCCAAAAACAAACAGTCTTAAGGTTAGCAAACACTTATCTGATGCAGTACTTCAGGAAACAAGCAGCCAAGTTAATAATTTGTTCGTCACAAAAGCCAACAAGGTAAGGTCAGCTCCTTTTATACCTTGTGGGGCGTTGGCTTTGTGACTCATCACCTCGTGCTCGGCCCCACCCACTCCTTTGCTGAGCCCGTCTCTCTGATCGTCGCCACCTGGGATTAATCCACTCCCTCTCCTCATTAACGTCTGACTCAGAGGAGCTTTCCTCCTCAGGGCTTTCAGCTGGGGCCTGGGGTGGTGCCAAACCAGACAGGCCAGGAGAGGGGGGCCTTGCCTCCTCCTCCTCTTCACTTTCGGAGGGTTCTTCCTCCGAAGGTCCGGGCTCGGGAGCTGAAGACACAACAGAGCGGTCCTCCTTCAGAAGAATGAGCAAGACCAACTACAACCCTGTGCTTACACATCCAAAAAGTTGAATGAGACTGAGCAAAGGTGGGCCATTTGGGAGAAAGAGGCGTATGCAGTTTGTTGGGCATTGTTAACCTGGAGGCACTTCCTAGAAGGCAGTAAGACCCCTTTTCAAGTCTGGACTGATGATAAAAATCTAGAAGCCCTAAAGACCCCAAGGAAACTCTCCCCAAAACAAGTACGATGGGCTCAGTACTTTAAACGGTTTGATTTTACTCTAAAATACCTCCTGGGGGGGGAATTTTCTGGCGGATGCACTATCCAGAAAACCGCAATACAATAGTGCAAAGCCAGACATAATCAAACCCATAGTACAAAACTATCAACTAGCCGCTAAAGTAGTCACCAGATCCCAGGCAAAACAAGAAACATTGACGGACAATGACACCATCCAAACTTTTAAACAAGCATTGGCCACTGATGAATGGTTTTTGAACAACAAATCCAGCTGTCTGATGAAAGAAGATGTGGCTTGGGTGGGTGGGAAGTTGTATGTCCCTGCAAGCCAAAGACTATGCTTAATGGTACGGTGCCACGACTCCAAATTAGCTGGACATTTTGGGTTTGTGAAAAATTTACAGCTGATTAAAAGACAATTTTGGTGGCCATCGCTTAAAAAGGACATAGAAAGCTATGTAGCTAGCTGCCCCATTTGTGCAGCAGCAAAAAGACGTCAGGGGAAATCCCCAGGTCTATTGCAGAAGGTAGCTGAACCTTCAGCGCCTTGGAGAGAGATTGCTATGGATTTCATTGTGGAATTGCCAAACAGTGAGGGAAATACTGTTATTTGGGTTGTGACAGACCTATTTTCAAAACAGGCACGTTTTATACCCTGCCAAAAGATCCCAACTGCTAAAAGTTTAGCCAAATTATTCCTAATACACATTTATTGACTTCATGGTGCTCCACAAAGGATCATCTCCAACAGAGGGGCTCAATTCACCTCCAACCTTTGGAGGGCGTTTTTGGGCTTACTTGGTACTGGCCAGGGGTTGAGCACATCTTTTCATCCTTGTACTAATGGTAATTCTGAAATTTTGAACTCGGTGCTAGAACAATATTTAAGATGTTTCATTAATTTTCAGTAGGATAACTGGACTGAACTTTTGCCTTTTGCTGAAGTTGCGTTTAATAATGCTGTACATTCAAGCACTGGTTTTACCCCTTTTAGAGTAGCCGCATGCCTGAACTACTCACAGAAGAATCCACCATCCCCTCACTTAAGGAGTGGATGGATAATTTGCAAAACACGTGGCCAGTGGTTAGACTAGCCTTACAGGAAGCTAGAGAAGCTTTTAAGATTCAAGCTGACAAGAAAAGGATGGAACCCAAACCTTTTCATATTGGAGACAGAGTATACTTATCTACCAAATTCTTGAAATCATTACAACCATCAAAGAAACTAGGGCCAAAGTTCATTGGACCTTTCCCCATCACTAGAATCATCAATCCAGTAGCAGTTGAACTACTCCTTCCAAAGACGCTCAGGCAAGTCCACCCAGTATTCCATATCAGTTTACTCAAACGAGAAGTAATCTCATCCTTCAGACCACCTGCATCTACACCACCTGTGCCCATCATGATTGAAGGTGAACAACACTTTGAAATCAAGGAAATCCTTGACTGTAGGATCCACAGAGGGAAAGTCCAATACTTAGTTGCTTGGAAACATTTACCATCAGCACACAATGAATGGGTCGCGAAACACCATGTTAGGGCTCCAATCTTACTGAGAAAATTTCACTCCCAATACCCTAACAAACCTTGTTGATATACTATCATGAAATCTTGAAATCTTGTGTATATTTGTTTTTTTTACAGGTGGACCCTTTTGTTTTCTAAGGCGGGTAGCATGTCAGATCCCTAAAAGTGATACTGCCATTCAAGTGGAGGAAGGGGGAGATTTGGATTCGATTTACTAGCATTGCCTGTGTCATCAGATATTTTACAACCTATATCCTGGCGCCAAGGAGGCCTGAGATTCTCTTTACCTGCAGGAATTTATATGATAGCCATGTGGGTTGTCTCACTTTAAAGGGTAATGGTGGGAATGCATGTTTGTTCAGGTTCTCAAAGGAAATAGTAAAGAAAACATCTTCACACTTGTGTATTGGCTAAAATCTGCATTCTGACTTAAAGGGAGGGGTCTCTACCACTTTAATCCTACTGCTTTGCCTAAGGGTATTCAGATTGTGCTTTAACTGGATGGCTTTCACTACTGCTTAATAAATCCTTTTGAACAACTACGTTTCAAGAGTTCGTACTTTCTTAAGTTGGAAGGAGAGGCGATCCTTACACCCTTGATGTTGCCTGTGTCAGCTGCTATCTGGATCCGAGAGCAAAGCTGCAGCCAATAATTGTTAGCACATCTCCTGGCAGTCTGTTGGACTTTGCTACGAGCAGTTCACAGAACCTGTAGGTTGCGCTCACTGGAACAGGCTTTATATGCAATTAGAGCTCTCCTTTTTTCCTCGATCGCTGGGGTCAACTCCTCTGAATGGGCTTCAAACCAATCTGCTGTCTTTCTGATCTCCTTACCAAATACTGACAAGGTGGTGTTATAAACAGCATTCTTGAAATATTCCCATCGTTCAGATGCATTTACTTCAGCCGGCCCTGGGAGAGTTTCCTTGAGTGCTTGTGCAAATTCCTCCACTTTGCCCTGATTGTGGGTCTTGTTGATGTCAATTTGTGGTCTTCCTTCCTTCTTCAACTGATGCAATCTCTTTGTTTGCAGTTTTATTCTGCTGAACACTAAGGAGTGGTCTGTATCGCAATCAGCACCCTGATAGCTGCGTGTGATTGTAATATTGGGGAGGTTGGAGCGCCTGGTAAGAATCAAGTCGAGCTGGTGCCAATGCTTCGATTTTGGATGTCTCCAAGAGACTCTGTGTTGAGGCTTTGTTTTAAAGTATGTATTGCTAACGCAAAGACCATAGTAGCAGCAAAACTCCAGCAGTCGGCCATTTTCGTTCGTCTTTCCGACGCCAAACTGACCTAAATAGTGGGCAAAGAACTATAATCAGCTCCAACTCTGGCATTAAAATTGCCAAGGATAAACAGTGGTTCTTTCTCAGGGGTTTTCTTGATAGTAGCAGACAGATCGTCGTAGAATTTGTCTTTGGATTCTACTGAAGATGATAATGTCGGAGCATATGCGCTAATAAGAGTAACCAGCCCTGCTGATGAGTGGAGCTGCAAGGACAGAATTCTTTCACTTCCTGCAGCAGGTGGAGTAATGGATCCTAGTAGGGTGTTTCTGACCGCGAAGCCAACCCCATATTCCCTAGACTCGTTCTTCCCTGCCAGAAGAACGAGAAGTTTTTCTCCTTAATAGATCCTGAGTCTAACAGTCTTGTCTCTTGAAGGGCAATGATATCCATCTGCAGTCTGCTCAACTCCATGTCAATGGCAGCTGTCTTACGTACGTCATCTATCTCTTGTAAATCATCAGAAAGGCCGGAGGTCATTGTCCGAATATTCCAGGTGCCCAACTTTAGGGCTAAAGTTTTCTTATGTTTGTTGCATGGTGCAAAGTTGTCGATCTGCTTGTCAGCTTTGACCCTAAACCCCATCGCACCCTGTGAGGTTAACAGACCGTGGCGGGGCTGTCAAGGTAAATGCCTATCTTCATTGTAACAACTGAGCCTCAGTCAAGTAAGGGTTAACCCACCTACCACATATCCCATCAGCCCCATAGCCACTCCTTACCTTCTGGCTCCTCCCCCCGGGTATAAAGGGTCCTCCTCCACGTGGGGCATGTGCTTTTCCAGATGTGTACCTGTAAAGGAAGGTCAAGAGGTCAGTACCTGAGATACTGAATGGGCCTAAACTCAACTAAGGCCTAAATAAAAGAATTGATTGAAGAATCATCTTGTGTCTTGAGTCATTTGGTAAGATCCATCCCTCTAACAAATGGTAGCAGAGGATGGTTACCTGTGACTCCAACGATGACTGAGCCAACTGTTTACTCTGGGAAGAAAAATAGAGTAAACACAAGATCAGTAACCAGACAGATGGCAGCGCAGCTCACCCCCAAAGGAGCTGCAGCAAGAACCATCGAAATCGAGGGTGAGTGCCACCAGAACATGGACTCACTGGGAGAAAATGAGGTACAACTCGAGACGAGAGACCTCGAACTAAGAACACCGCAAAAGGAGAACCGGCTCAGGGAATCCATCCTGAAACTTATGGAGACACCTACTGATGAAGAAGACCTGCTCGCGAAACTGCAAGGCCTCCTTAGGAACCGCGGAGCAGCGATCAGGTCACCGGAGCTAACCCAGGGTGACAACGCTACAGCAGGAGAGAGGCCGGCCCAGTCGGACGACCCAGAGCCAGCCGTATTCAATTCCGCGCCATCCTCCCGGCGGCCATCTTTAAACGGCCAGCAACCAATGGGAGCCCAGGGTTTGAATCCGATGGCGCAAAAAAATCCGAACCCCGAAATGGACGAGGGACAACCCGGGGGCAACCCCAAACAATGACCACCGAACAACCGAGGCCCACCAACCGAACTAGAGATCGAAGGGGCCCTAGAGATACTGGCTGCCACGCTAGGCCCCAACACAACCACCAGGCCTACAGCGCAAAACGTTAGCCCTGAAGAAGCCCACGAAGGACTTGGGGCAAACGAAAGGCCAGCCACCGTCAACAACGACTACCGACCAACAACGACCGATCCGCTACCACCGCGACGAAAGCCGACCGAGCCCTGCCGCCCGATGACAGCCCTAACCGCAACGGAGGGAGACCAGGCCAGATACCTACCGTTCCAGCATCCACCGCCGGGATTCACATCGCATCCGGGATCCAGTCTACGAGCATCGGGATCGTCCTCCTCCGCCGCTGCCGCCGCCGCCGATCCACCATTAGGCCTATGGAGGCCCCAACCATCCCAACCGTCTTCTGCCGCCTCCAGCCGATCATCAGGAGAAGAACCAGCAGCGTGGGGGAAGATCCAAGGACTCAGCGCCCGGCCCAGGTCACGTAGAGGTGAGTCCGACCTTCAGCCAGCAGGCCTGGGCCTCCAGCAAGGAGCCACGGACAGGAGCTCCTCACCCGGCGAGATCCAACGCAGAATGAACTTCACGCATGCGCAGTCGCCACTTGCAATGAGAAAAACTGTGAACATAGAGACAAGTCAGTTCAGACTTATCTCAACCATACCCCAGCCTTATTGCGAGTTCAGTCATATCCTGGACCATGGACAGCTACATTCTGTGAGTAGCAATTGCAACCATTCTGGGCTAATGAACATTAATTTACTAAAATTACAGGCAGATGGGGGGAACCTAGTGGAATGGAGTCAGCAGTTACAGGTTGCCTTCATGAAAGAAAATGTGTTTTTCCTGATCAATAACCCCCCACCAAAGCCTTGGTTACTAGAAATTGACTGCCTGCATCATAAAGCTTTTACACTATTGTTTTTTTTTCCACATTTTTTTTATTATAAAAGTTTTTATTGGTTAAAAATAAACAATATTATCGCTTACAATATGTGGAATTTTCATTATCCTTTTACAAAGATAATATATATTTTCTTTTTTTTCACATACAGCAGATCTTCCCTTGTTAAAATTTCAAATTTAACAACCGGATTTATACAGAAATATCAGTTCGGTATCCAGAGTAATATTAAGTTTACAAAAATAAGAGATGTCATAAAAGGCACAAGATAATAGATTCCTCCCACTTCGTCATTTCTTCATTCTAGGTCTCAAGGTTCTGGCCTTAGCACCCCCCTCCTCCCGGACCGCCACGGCCTCGCCCGCCCCCATTCCTTGATCATCTGGTACCTCCCCTTCCTCGGTTCCTGTATCTTCCCCCTCTAGGAGGGTCTTATGTTGCTCCAAGTAGGCCTTAGCCTCCGCCACACTATTAATTTTCTTCCTACTGCCCTCCCAGAAAATCATCAAACCTTCCGGCATCAACCACCTGAAGCCAATTCCCTTAAGGTACAGTTTATTTGATAAAAAAATAATAATTTCTTCTTAATTCTCGTACCTGTCTAGGGATCTGCTTCAGAATGGTGACCTCCTTGCCCCTGTATATCAGCGCCCCCGATCTTTGATTTCTCAGTATTTCATCTCTCGTTTCCCTTCTCACGAATTTAATGTGGACCTCTCTTGGGACACTGTGTAAAATTGCATATTGTGAGCTTACTCTATAAACTAGATCCATATCCCATCTCATAAAGTCCAAACCTCTTTCAGTAAATTCGCCCAACAATTTAACCATCACTTCTCGCAGATCTTCCTGGTCCACCTCTTCCACATTTTGAAACCTGAGAAAATAAGACATTCTATCCAGCTTCGAAGTTAAGATTACATTTCCTCTCATTTCTTCCCTCTTCTGGATTGCCAGCATCTCCCCCTCCAAACCTCCCACCTTTTTCTTATTCTCCTCTGCCACCTGTTGAACAGCAATTAAATCTTTTTTCATAACTACAATTTCAGATTTTATTTCCAGTTGCCCTCTTTGCAGGTCATCAAGTTTATCAAGTTTCACAAGTTTCTCATCCAATTTTGCCAATTTCTCCAAAATTTTTTCCATGTCACCTGCAGCTGGTCTTTGTCCTTTTGCCATCTTGCAGTGATAAAGAATGAGAGGTCCTCAGGTAGGCACAAGCATCCAAAGAGGGAAAGATTCTCTTAAAAATCAGCACTGTTTCCTCACAATCCACCAGAGGGTGCTCACAGAAGCAACGAGTCCGGCTCGTAGAGTAGGTCAAACAGGAAACCAGAGGTGGGTGATGTCATCAATTGTATACAAAGAAGCAGGAAATCAGGCCCCGGCCATAACTCTCTGGCAAAGAGAGAGGCCTCCAGCCTCCCTTCTCAAATTCCGCCTCCACCATTCTCCACAAAAAATCAGCGAGGTAAGAGGTCTCCTTCTTTTTTCCTCCTCTTCCCTCTCAGCCACGGCGCCCTTCCCAGCTACAAGGGGGGGGAAACTTCGCCCCCCCTCACTCGCAGGACGCCTCGTCGCTTCGCCAATCAAGGTCTCTCCTTTTCTACTTATTCTCCGGCCTGCATCCCTTCCTCTTCCGATCGCCTCTTTACCTGCTGCCTTAATTTCAATATACACCGGGTCCTACAGGTGCAATGGCGCGGTCAGCGGCCTTGAGATGGCCGTCGCGCGCCGCCCCCACTCGCCGGAGCCTCGGGCGCGCCAGCATTGGCTGCCCAGCCCCTGGAATTGAGGCAGGGGACCCCTGGCGAGCCGCCCTTAACGGCGGATACCCCGAAGCCAGGGCACCCGGCCCCAAGGGGCCTCCAGGCGGGGGGGTTCAGATGCTGGGGCAAGAGCTCACCCAGGCAGCGTCCGTTGCCATCCGGAACCGGAAGTGCTCTCGCTTTTACACTATTGTTAACTTCCATTTCCACAACTATGTATTTTAATATTTTAATTGGTCTGTGAGTTTTAAATTTTGTAGCCAAATTATATATATATTTTAAATGTCTTAATATTTATATTTTATGTTTTTTATGTCTGGCTGTACACCGCCCTGAGTCCTCAGGGAGAAGGGCGGTATATAAATTGGAAATAAAATAAATAAATAAATAAATAAATGTATCCCACCATTGGTGACAATTTTACTGTATCTGAGGTAATGCAAAAATTATACAACTTATTCTACAGTCAGAGCAGGGCAACAACAACAAGGATTTCCAGGGAATTTTACTCTGCCAGACACAAGGCAGGGATTACCATGAGCAAGCATATACTCAAATTAAATGCCACCAGGGCTGAGCTCATGCAAAGGGGGGAAATGATAACAGATGAGAGCATGATGAGCATCATCATCAATTCATTAGACAGCAGCTGGGATAATTTTGTGACCCAGCTGGATAGCCTAAATTTAGAACACCTATCCCTAGGCACACTCACAAATAGGCTAATAGCTGAGGACAGCCTGAGAAGGGACCGTCATCTATCCAGAAGGGAAACCAGACCCATAAAGAGGGTTGAGTTCCAGGATAGAGCTAGGAACGCCCCTGAATGCTTTAACTGTGGTTCTAGGAACCACCTAAAAAGAGACTGCCCTAGAAACAACAGAGATAGGAGACACAACGATTACAGAGGGAGACATTCACCAGAATGTAGAAGGAAACAATCCCCAGAGCATAGAACATTCAAAGGGAGAGAACGTGGGTGGTCCCCCAACCCCAGGTCACAAGAGCGTAGGGACAGCTCTAGAGACAGTCACTCAGGGTACATATATGGCTTCAAGGGTGATGATTCAGGAAGTGAATCAGAGGCAAGGGAAAACATGTGGCTTCTAGATTTGGGAGCCACAGATCATACAACGTATAACCCTAAACTATTCAGCACACTCAACAAAGCAGACTTCAGGCTAAAAGTAGCTAACCAAAGCAGTGTTCAAGTAATAGGGAAAGGGATCATACACATACCACAAGTTGGGAAAATAGAGGGGGTATTGTATGTACCGGAGATACCCCATAATGTATTGTCCACCACTAAACTCACACGGGACACAGGCAGCGAAATAGTATTCAGAGAAGGGGAGGCCCATTTAATTAGAGAAGGGAAAGAGGTCGGAGAAGTGACTATACTAGAGGGACTACTTTATTTTTCACCCAACAAAGGAAGCATTAACACAAGCGCACTAAATGAGAGTGAAAGAAACTCAGGGTCTGAGGAGGTAAATTCGGGGAACGACAAGGTTGAGAAATCTAGTACGAACTCCATCTACATTGGTAAACCTATGCATGATAATTGTGCACACCTCCTACATAGGAGGCTAGGGCACATTAGCTTTCCTGTTGTAAAGAAAATGCCTGATTGTACCGAAGGGCTTAAAGTAAAGAACTGTGTTAATTATTTGGAATGTTCAGTTTGTAAGCGCTCAAATATTAAGGTAAAAGCCAGGCCCAGAAAATCAGAGAGAACCACAGAATCCCCATTCCAACTGGTACATATGGACATTGTAGGGCCCCTGAAACCTTCTATAAAACATAAGAAAAGATTTTTTCTAAACATTGTAGACGACTATAGCAGATATGGGTGCGTCTACTCACTTAGGCATAAAAGTGAGGTACCGCAAAAATTCAAAGAATTCCACAAAAGGATAGAATTACAGCATAACATCAGAATAAGACAGATAATGACTGACAGGGGGTCAGAATTCATGGCAAAGGAATTCTCGAGATGGTTAAGGGAACAAGGCATAGTGCATTACTCCACTTCGCCTTTTTCGCCATTCCAAAATGCGGTTTCAGAGAGAAAGAACAGAGTACTCCAAACTATGATGAGGTGTGTATTGGAGGACGCTGGACTAGGACAATCTTTTTGGTCCGAAGCACTGCATTACTCAAACTACACCCTTAATAGACTGTGGTCAAGCTCCATCAACAAAACACCATATGAGATGCTATACAAAAGAAAACCAAATCTATCACACCTACGAACATTTGGTGCCCCAGCAGATGTCCACATTCCCAAACAACCGAGGAGAAAGGGAGATAAAATATCCAAAAGGTTGAGGTTCATAGGATACGAACCAGGGACTAAGGGCTACAGATTTATAGATAATAACAATAGGTTTATAGTATCCAGATCTGCCAACTTCCACGAAAATTCCAACTGGTCCAGACTCCACTCCAATGAAATACCCTACAACAGAGTCACACACAACCAAAACCAGGAGAGAATTGAACCAGCCATAACACAACCAAAGGGGGCTAATCTGGACAAATCAAAATGCCATAAAGCGTGCACAAGGGGATGGAAAGAGGGACACCCCACTCTAAAACTTGACTGCCTAACAGACAAAGAGGCTGGGCGCATGCACGAAGCAGACACAACCCCAAGCCGGCCCATAAGAGAAAATAGAAATAAATTACCCAAAAGATTAGAGGACTACGTGATGACCTTGCAAAGTGACAATACCATACCCAACTCCTACGAGGACATAATAAAACTTCCACATGAGGAGAGGGAGAAATGGGAAATAGGAGATGGATAGCCTAAAAGACCTAAATGTGTATTCACCAGCCCAAGTGCCTGAAAACAAGAAACCCATTGGGACAAAATGGATATTCCGGGTTAAAAAGCTGGAAAACGACAAGACATTATACAAAGCCAGGTTGGTAGCACAAGGGTTTGCCCAAAAATACCTGGAGGACTACACAGACACTTACTCGCCCACTGTCAGGGCTGAAAGTGTTAAAAGTGCGTTGGTCATGGCAACCGTGTTGGGGTTTGAAGTATTTCAATTTGATGTGCAGACCACATACCTCCACGCTGAACTGGATAAGGAGATATACGTTAAGGCACCCCCAGGTTTTAACGAAGGAGGGAACTGCACCTGGCTCTTAAAAAGGAGCTTGTATGGACTTAAACAATCTGGAAAAAGGTGGTATGACTGCCTAGCCAAGGCCCTCAACTCCATGGGTTTTACTGCCACTTCAGCCGATAAGTGCTTCTTCACAAAGAAAGAAAATAATTCATTCGAAGGCATACTCGTCTACGTTGACGATATCTTGTACATAGGCAAGCATAAGGATAGATGTGAGAAATTCGCCACTGAGTTAGGAAGTCATTTCTCCCTGAAGTCACTAGGCAAAATCGACAAGTACCTGGGAGTCCACGTAACAAAAACTGACAAAGGATATAGACTTTCACAAAAAGAAAAAATCACAGAATTACTCTCTAAATGCAACATGTCTGAGGCGAAGCCCAGTGACACGCCTATGCAACCAGACTTCCTGAAGAACATGTATGGCGAATACGAACCTTTCAAAGATAATCA
The DNA here is from genome assembly GCA_012654045.1 of Ptyas mucosa. Taxonomy (NCBI): domain Eukaryota; kingdom Metazoa; phylum Chordata; class Lepidosauria; order Squamata; family Colubridae; genus Ptyas; species Ptyas mucosa. The sequence goes on from WNWU01012618.1 coordinate 17,166, forward strand.
ATTGTACAGGTCCACAATAGGTTCGCTCCTATACATCGCCAATTGGACCAGGCCCGACATCGCCTTGGCAGTCAATCTATTATCCCGGCATGTGAGCAAACCCACTTCTTTCCATTGGGATGCCATTAAGAGGTTACTCAGGTATCTCAAACACAGCATTGATGCACAGCTTTGCCTTGAACCAACAATAACCACAAAACCAGAACTAACGTGCTTTGCCGACGCTGATTGGGCGGGGGATATTCAGAGTAGAAAGAGTACTTCAGGCTATGTACTATTTCTCAATGGTAGCCCCATCCATTGGTACACTGGGAAACAGAAACTAGTGGCCACCTCTACCACAGAGGCAGAGTTTGTCTGTCTGTCCAAAGCCACCAATAATCTGATATGGTTCGACGATTTACTTAGTGACATTTGGGGGGAACCATCCTACCCCATAATAATACACGAGGACAACAAAGCCGCGATAGAAATATCAAAGGCCGACGCTGTAGGGCAACGGTCAAGGCACATTGATATAAAATGCAAACATGTCAGACAGTTTACCGAATTAGGTTTCATTAGAGCTGTGCATTGTGACACCGAAGAGCAAACAGCAGATATATTAACGAAACCCTTACCACTCAAACAGCACTCATACCTCAGGTCTAAAATTTGTGTTTATATGTAACCCATGTGAATAATCTGTATGTACTCATAAATCGTGTATATGTATTCAGTTAGGCATTTAGAGGGGGTTTTGTCAAGGTAAATGCCTATCTTCATTGTAACAACTGAGCCTCAGTCAAGTAAGGGTTAACCCACCTACCACATATCCCATCAGCCCCATAGCCACTCCTTACCTTCTGGCTCCTCCCCCCGGGTATAAAGGGTCCTCCTCCACGTGGGGCATGTGCTTTTCCAGATGTGTACCTGTAAAGGAAGGTCAAGAGGTCAGTACCTGAGATACTGAATGGGCCTAAACTCAACTAAGGCCTAAATAAAAGAATTGATTGAAGAATCATCTTGTGTCTTGAGTCATTTGGTAAGATCCATCCCTCTAACAGGGGCAGCACCTTACTGGCTGGGGGCTGCCCAGTTTAAGGTGGGCAGTAGCTGCCCAATGAGGTACAATGACTTCTCCTACCGACGAAAGTGGCGTCACGCTCTACGCCAATCAAGCAAAGACTTATAACCGGTAACTGCCACTTCCCATGTTGTTTCAATGCTGTATGCAAAGCTGGAGTGTCCTCTCCAGAGCACGAGGCCTGGGTAGATTAATATGGAGGATAGACTGTTACCCAAGCAGCAGATCCCCCCTCTCCACGTTGCTGAAATAGTGCAATGGAACGGCAAAGCCGATACAATTAGTTCCAGCTGCGTCGCAGGAGTTACCAGAACGTGATTGTACACAGTCACGAACTGCTCCTGGGACTCTGGCTCTGGATTTTGCCTCAAGGTTGACTCCTGAAGCCTTTTCCAGTAGTAGATATAGCCACAAGGCAGTGGAGGTTTGTAATCAGAGTTTTGCTTCTCCTAGTAGATGGTTCTGCCATTTTAGCTGCCGTTGGGGCATAAAGCTCTCTTCTGCCTTCAAAACAGTTGACCATCTTCTCCTGTAACCCTGGAAAGGGGCCCTTACGAGGTGCTACCAGCCGGGCCAGCTGGACCAAGGTTTTTTTTAGAGAGGTATTACTCCTCTAGCACTCCTCCTCACTCCAGGACTCCTGCTCCAGGTTTTGCCTTGAGGTTGACTCCTGAAGACTTTCCCATAGATGGGTATGGCCACAAGGCAGTGGAGGTTTGAGATCGGAGTTTTCCTTCTCCTACATGAGTTGCCTTCCAAGGCTGATGGACACCATCTAACCAGTTTTTCCCATGCACACAGCTAACAAGACTTCCTACTTACACTCAATCAAACAGCCACTCTCCCTTCCCCCTAAAACAAGCAGATTTACCCATGAGGAGAGCTGGAGGACTTTCCTCCCTGCAGTCACATGATTCACTCTCTCAAACAGACCTTGGCAAAAATGTTCAAAGATAAATCAACTAAATGTTGGAAATGCCACCAGACATCGGGATCGTACTATCACATGTGGTGGACATGTCCAGAAGCAAGAAATTATTGGGCAAAAATTTGAATATGGCTAGAGAAAATGATACAGCAACATATTGATCTTAAACCAGAAGTCAGCCTCTGCCTTTACTGCTTTGGCTGCCATGGTAATGGGAGGGGGGAGAGCTAGTTAGCATGGGGGGGAAGCGTGCTGGAGGGAAACGAAAGTGAAACTTAAGCTACTGGGTTGCATCTTTGAAGCTGCTATCGGGTCAACAGTCATGGCATTCCTGATTGATGACGCTGCCAGACGTGTGCTTCCACCTGACCCCTGGGAGACCTTTGGATTGGATGATTTACGTTGGACACTGGGAGGGGATGCTTTCTATCTGCAATTTTTGCGCGTTTTGTCTCAGATTCTGCTTTTCCTTGGTTGCGATCACTTCATTTTCTAGTAAAAGTACCTTTCTCTATAAACAATGGAGTGTGGGTCATTGTTTCCTGAACTTTGAAGGAAGCATACCTGACACCGGAGCTGTTCCTGTTGGCTATCTTACCGGAGAAATTTAGTAAAGAATATATATATATGATTATACATGTAATAACAGCAGCAACTGAGCTCTGGTGGCTCAGTAGACTAAGGCAGTTATTAACACCCACTTACATCTGCTGCCTGCAATTACTGCAAGTTCAAATCCCACCAGGCTCAAGGTTGACTCAGCCTTCCATCCTTTCTAAGGTAGGTAAAATGAGGACCCAGATTATGGGGGCAATAAGATGACTTTGTATAAATATACAAAAGTATGAAGGCTATTGCTTAACACATTGTAAGCCACCCTGAGTCTCCGGAGAAGGGCGGCATATAAATCAAAATTTAAAAAAAGAAGAAGAATGGTATTTGCACAAAATTGGAAAGCAGAAAAAATTCCTACAAAGGGAGAGCTAATTAAGAAAATATTAGAATGTGCAGAAATGAGTAGATTAACATTAGCAATTAGAGGGAAGGAAGAATCGGAGTATTACAACATATGGGGGCAATTTTATCAATGGATAGAGACTGAATATAGACAATAGGCAATGTAAAAATAAGAAATATGGGAAAATATGTTGTAATACATTAAATTTAAATGTAAGAGGAAAGATAAATAAGTACTAAGAAAATGATGATAAATGTTGAATATGATGACACTAAAAAAAATTTGTGTTCCAAGATGTTACACTGATTGATTAATGATGAATTGTTTGTTTAAAAATAAAAATATTTTTTTTACAAAAAAAAAAAAGAAGTGCGGATGGATCATCAGAACCTGGAGCACCTGAAGATGGCCAGGAAGCTCAACCAGCAGCAGATCTGATGGTGTCTCGTCTTCACCCACTTCTATTTCTGAGTAACTTATAGTCTGGTAGGCCGGAACCAGAGAACTGAAGCCTTGTTGCTCAAGCCAGAGTACACCTGGGCCAGGGATAAGGTGCTGCTCTGGTCCGTGATTCTGGTGGAAAGGTTCATGGCTACCCAAGAGCCGGTTGATCTGAAAGAGCAAATCAGGCTGGTGCAGCATTGAGACTCCTTTGTCCAGGCCAGAGAAGCAGAGTTAGACTCAGTCGGAGGCTTGTTGGGGCCTTGGTTGCGCTCGGAGGGTTTGTTGAGGTTTCAGGGAATGATTTATGTGCTGGAGCAGCCCTCCCATAGCATGAACTTGCACCAGTATCACGGCAAACCTGCGGTGGGGCATTTTGGCCTGTACAAGACTTTGCATCTGGTGGGGTGGGTGTTCTGGTGGGCACAAATTCGCCACGACATGGAGACCTATGTGGTATTGTGCCTGGAATTCAGGCAAGCCAAGAACATGCAGAGACCACCACCGGGACTGCTGTACCTATTGCCTATGCTGGAGATGCCATGGGGAAGTGTATCCATGGACTTCATCATCAATCTCCTGAAGTCGCTGGAAGCCATGACACTGTTGTTGGTGGACATGTTTACCAAGATGGCCTATTTTATGCTGTGCATGGGGTTGCCCACAGCATGGGAGACAGCATGACTGTTTGTGCATCACATCTTCCGGCTGCATGACCTGAGCGTATTGTGTTGGACTGAGGTACCCAGTTCAGTGGGACACTTAGTGGCTAGGTGACTGGGGGCTAGGCAGTACAGACACAAGCCTCTGTGCCTCCAATCCTTTTCTGCCAGCATGAGGTGTGTCTGCTCCACCCCTTACATGGGTTCCTCGGGGGGGCGTTGAGGCTCCTTGTGAAACCTCCCCGGCATTGCAGTAGCCGCCTCTCGTCGCTGCGCCCTTTGCTACTGGAGCCAACCATCTATGCGCAAACATAGATGCATTAAGGCTTGTAGTATGCTAGGACAGTTTATCCAGGCCAACTCATCCAGAATCTCAGAGGATAGGCACTCCTGGAATTGTTCCATTAGGGTCTCCTCATTCCATCTCAAATCTTGACTGATAAGATGAAAATCATTGATGTATTCAGCTACTGGGTGGCACACCTGCTTCAACTCCCACAGCTCCAAGTTCGCTGTTTGCACCTTAACAGGGTCTTCAAATATGGCCTTCAGTTGGATGAAAATCCCGCATAGTCGTCCAACAACAGACTGGGATGCGTGAGGAGTGGGGTTGCAGGAACATCTTATACAGGAGAGGCCTATGGAGTGATCTCTCTCCCCACCCCACTGTGGTGTCCCACTCATGGACACACACAGACACCACAGGTGTAAGGAGTCTTTATTAAGGCTTCCAAGCCTGAATTGGTATTCCCCAGCAATTCCTTGTGCCGGCACCAGCTCAATCCCACTGAGTTCCACAGGCTACTCAAATAAAGCCAACACTAGTCGTCAAGGCAAAGGCAATTCTGGTTCTCTGCCCTACATGTTCTTGGATCAGTGCAGACGGCAGTTCCTCTTCCGCATCACTGACCAGCTGCAGCTACATGCTTTCCCCACCTGAAGCCTCAGGGTTGTTCAGCTGCAGCTGTGCTTCAGCCAAATCATTCTCAGATGGTTGCTTGGAGCCATTGACCAGCTCCCCTCCTGACATGCCTGGAACTGGTTCATTTTCCTCCGAGCTGACATCTAGAGAGGTATCTGGGGAAGCATCCAGGGGAATCAGCACACCCCAACCAACACTGACTGGAACCAGCCTCAGAGAAATGAACAGACTCAGCATAAAATGGTGCCTCCAATTCCCCACACCATGGTTCATGAGGATATTCTGATCAATAGCATTGAAAGTTGCTCAGAGTTCAAGGAGCACAAGGATGGATACAACAGTGCCATCCCAGCTGTGCCACAACTGATCAACAAGTGGGACTAGAGCTGTCTCAATACTAAATCCTGGCCTGAAGCCTCACTGAAAGGGCTCAAGATAATCCATTTCCTCCATTGTTCCTCTCAGCTACAGACCAACCACTTTCTCAACAACCTTCCAAGAGGTCCAAGGATGACCTCTTCAGGAAGGGGATGCACCATCACCTCTTTCAAAGCAGGAGGTGCTCTCTCATTCAGAGAGGTTGACACCATGGCCTGGACCCAACCATAAATCACCTCCCTGACTGCTTTTATAATCCTGGACAGGCCCAGATCCAGTAAACAGGTGGCTGGACTGCATAGAGAACCCTGTCCATTTCCTCAAGAATCACCACTTCAAACTCATCTCAGGTCACACTCCCAGACTCTGCCCCAGGCACCTCAACTTGCTCTGCCCAATCCAACTCAGACTCATTCTAATTGATTTTATCCATCGGAGAGACTGAATAATCCTCACAGCATTCCAATAGGTGTTCCAAGCAGCCCTCTCTACTCAAGAGGGTGTCAACTGTCCAGTTGGTAAATCCAGAAAAAGAAACTCCGAGGACATTATTTTTACCAAGAGCATAAACTTTACTGAATAAACCACATTGGCACAGAAGAAGTGAAACCAGCTCTGGGGTTTTCCACACAAAAGCAAGCATAGTTAATTCTTTCTTTTCTCTACAGGCCATCCACGGTCCAAAACATCCACCAATCACACATGTTCATTTTGTTATTTGGAAACAGTCTGCAACACCGGGCCATCTGCTCAGTGTGTCCTTGGGATGCCAGCAATGTCCCACGGTGCCAACAGATGCTGGAATACCATTCTCCCTCCCTTGCATTCCAACTACCCCCTCCCTGTTTTTGACAAGCTTCGAGCAAAGAAGAAATGTAGGTGAAAGTGCGAGTCAGTCTTAACATGCTGACCAGAAGAAGGGGACACCTGAAACAATACACTGTGTGCATAATTATTAGGCAAGTGAGTATTTTGACCATATCATCATTTTTATGCATATTTTCCATCTCCAAGCTGTATATACTTGAATGCTTATTGGATAGCATATCAGGTGATGTGTATTTGTGTAATGAGGGAGGGTGTGGCCTAAGGAGATCAACACCTTACATCAAGGTGTACATAATTATTAGGCAACTTCTTTTCCTCAGGCAAAATGGGCCAAAAAAGAGATTTAACTGATTCTGATAAGTCAAAAATTGTAAAAAGTCTTTCAGAGGGATGCAGCACTCTGCTAAGATATTGGGGCATGATCACAGAACGTTTTGTTGCAAATAGGCAACAGGGTCACAAGAAATGTGTTGAGAAAAAAAAGACACACATTAATCGCCAAAGATGTGAGAAGAATCAAACATGAAGCTACCAGGAAGCCATTATCCTCCAGTGCTGTCATATTCCAGAACTGCAACCTACCTGGAGTGCCCAGAAGTACAAGGTGTTCAGTGCTCAGAGACATGGCCAAGGTAAGGAAGGCTGAAACCCGACCACCACTGAACAAGACACATAAGTTGAAATGGTAAGACTGAGTCAAGAAGACAGATTTTTCGGGACTTCCGGTGGGATCGCGACATCGCCGGACGCTTCTTTTTGAAGCGCCAACCTAGGGCTCTGTAGAACCGCAAGAACAGTGACTATCAGCTGTCTTGCGGTTTGGAAACTTTCCTCCTGGTAAGAGGGGGGAAAGTGAGTAGACGGGTGGGGTAGAGCTCCCTAAGAGCGCCAGATTTTACCCATAATCTGGCGCTCGAAGATGAGAGCTCCCCGCTAAGCCTGTCAGTACTCCGGACCCTGGATGTCTCTGCTTTGCAGAGCTAGATGTCGTGACCATCCCAGCAACCAACTTTAAATAAATATTTTTGAATTGAGCTGGCAGAGCACAAGCAGCAAGAATAAAACAGCAAGTATTTTCTTTTTTTTTAACTCCAAAGATTTACCTTCTTTAAAAGATTCTCTTTATGCAGAGAAAGTGAAAGCAAGATGGCGTTTGAGTTTCAACAGGGCGTGAAGAAGTGAAAGTTAAAAGCAATTATTGACAAGCCCCTGTTTGAAATGTAAAACTCTTTTCTGAAAAGTGGATTAACCAAGAAAGGAAGTAATTATAACAATTGAAGCAGTAATATAAATTACAAATTGCAAAGGGTCTTTTTTTCTTTTTGATACTTTTTTCTTTTTTTTTCCCCTGTCCTTTTGGAAGGGAAAGAAGAAGGGGGGCAAGATGGCTGGTCTTTTTGAAAGCAAAGAAAGCAAAGAAGGGTTAATTAACCCTCATATATGGTCTGATTTTGAGGAAGCTTTGAGCTCAATTACCTTTGCTTTATTGGAAAAAATTGATACTATATTTCAAGCTTTTCAAGCTGGAAACAATGAAATACATGGAAATACTGAGTTGCAATCTAGCAGTGGGGGATTGATTGAAGAGCTGGGAGAAGGAAAAGAACAACAACAACAGCCTACAGTACTTTTGGAGAGCAAGATGGATGCTTTGCAGAATAAGGAGCAAGAAATTTTGGGAGCTGATGAGACTTTGGCTATACGAATTCTTTGTTACAAAGTCCAACCTGCACTTAAAGAGCTGCTTTCAGAAGAAGTTATACTTTTGCAAAAATTTTATAATATGCAATCCCAAAAAATGCAAGATTATATTGGAGTTAAAAAAGGCAGAGGAATCAGAGTTAAGAAAAGAGTTCGTAAAAAGGAGAAGAAGAAAGACTGGAGACAAGGAAAATAACCCTGCTTGATGAGATGATGGTCCTTAAAAAGTATTGTTTAAGTGTTTAAAGATTTTGAACTTTTGGAAGAAAACATCCAACAGCTTAATGCCAGTTAACTAAGTGATGAGCGACGATGAGGAGGTAACCTACAGCTGTATTGGAATATTTTGAGAAGAATAAACAGATCACTGCAATGCGGGTGTGTTGGGTTGTGAAATAAGCCTTGACCTGAGTGATTTGGAATATTTTATTAAGGACTGTTATAAATTTGGACTTAATTGTAATTGCAGACGTTTTACTGAATATAGTAAATTGGAGTTTTCTGTTTGAAGGTAATAAATATAAGGCAAAAGGACTACGGGCCTAGGGCAATTGCAGCTGATCTGGTGGTTTCCCTAATACGTCTGATGAACTTATTAATCTAATTTTTGCCTGGATTTGATGGATATTATTTGAAATACAATTACAAAGTCACTCAGGGGTTTTTTTTATATAAAGAAGCAATTTTTATTTAGGTGGGTAGACGCAAATGAAGACATTCTACATGCTGTTGGAAGATGTGAACATAAGAAGATTAACAACTGGTTTAATCTAGTATGAAGAATTTAAATGTTTGATATAGCTATTAAATGATGTTTTTAGTTGATTTGTTAATATGTACTGATAAATTAATAAGAGGTTTGATTACTACTTTTTAGTTAGAAATTTTTTTTTAAAGTGTTTTAACTATAATTGGACCTTGATGGTTTAAAAGTGGAGGACGGAAGAGTTTATATAATATTTTATTTTAAATTTGGGGTTTTTGAATGAGGTTTTTTTTTGTTTTCAATGAAAGAAGTTATAAAATATCTTGTTAAACTGTATAGATCTAATAATCTGCTAAGTATGTATTAGTTACTGCTGCAATTATAAATGGATACTAATTCTGTTAAATTAGATGGAATAAGAAGAAAGAAGACTTGCTTTCCTTTTATCTATTTGTTTAATGATTATGATAAGTGAGAGATGGAGTTGAATTTAGGGGATTCAAGCTGTATTTTATATTTTGTATTTGCTCTGGGAAGTCGGGGGGGGTGGTTGGGGAGGGGGGGAAAATGTATGTAAAACTTTTAAAACTTTTTCAATTAAAAAAAAGAAGACAGATTTTTCAAAGGTTTTATGGACTGATGAGATGAGAGTGACTCTTTTTTTGTAATAAGTTTTTTTTTATTTTATAGCATACAAAAATTCCAATTTCAATTGAACAGTATGTTGCCTGGGTACAAATCATTTTAGGAAATAATAATCACAGTGTTTACAACAATATTCATTACTTTAATATCAATTATATTAATATTAATAACAGTAATAATCATACTATTTGTTTAACCAAGTTAGTGTATCTTCCTTATATCACTGATCCTTTCATATATTTCCCTGTTTCTAGCTCTTGTTTTTGTCAGCTAGCCATTGATAAAATAAGTCCCAAGTCAAAAAATATTCAGTTTCTTTCTTTTCCTTAATTGTAAGTGTTAGCTTATCCATTTCTGCACATTCTAATATTTTTTTAATCACATCTTCATCTGTTGGAATCTCTTCACTTTTCCATTGTTGTGCAAATACTATTCTCGCTGCAGTCAATACATGTAAAATCAGATATACAGTACATTCCCCTTGTTATACTTGTCTGGTAAAATGCCCAACAAAAATGTCTCTGGTTTCAAATCTATATGTTGTTTTATCATTTTTTCAAGCCATGTATGTATTTTTGTCTAATATTTTTTCGCTTTTTGACATGTCTACCACATATGATAGTATAAACCAGGTATCTGGTGACATTTCCAACATTTTGCAGATTTATCCTTAAACATCTTTGCTAACCTTCAGGGTGGAAAATGCCATCTATAAAACATTTTATAAAGATTTTCTTTATATGCAGTAGACATTGTTAATTTATAATTTCTATCCCATAATTTCTGCCATTGATCTAACTCAATCGAATAGCCAAACTTTTTAGCCCATACTATCATTGTCTCTTTTACTTGTTCATCTTCCATCTTAATATTTAACAAGTACCTATATATTTTCGTTATTAATTTTTCATCTGTCCCTGTTAATATCTGATCTAGTTCTGTTAATTCTTTATTTAAACCATACATTTTAGCATCCTTCTCGTATCTAGGTTGTATCTGCATGTATGACCACCATGTTATCTCAATCCCTTGATCACTCAATTCCTGTTTAGTTTGAAGTTCCCCCTTTTCATTTAAAATATCTTTTTCTTTATATCTGGTAACATTCTCTATATCAATAATATTTGGATAAATCAGTGCCTCCATTGTGGAAAGCCAGCTCGGTATATTCAAATAATGTTGTTCTTTAATTTTCTCCCATACTACTAATAATGAATTACTAACATAGTGTCTTTGGAAATAGCTTTGTATTTTGGTTTTTCTATACCATAAAAAAGCATGCCAACCAGGGGTGAAATCTAATTTTTTTTGCTACCGGTTCTGTGGGCGTGGCTTGGTGTGGCGTGGCTTGGTGGTCATGTGACTGGGTGGGCATGGCCAGTTTGAAGTCATTGACGTTACTCACCATTAGAGCCAGGAGCTCCACATTCTGACACAGAACAGCAGCACATTCTGTCTTTCACAGAATGTCACAGAAGCCAGGAGCTGCACAAAAGCACATTCTGCCTTTCTGAAGCCCCCAACGCTTTGAGTTTCCCTCTGGCTTGACTGCCCAGGCGAACCTCAGAGCCTTCTCTTGCCCTGCTCTTCATCCTGGATGGTCGCGCATCCCCACCACCACCAATCCTCCATACAAACCACCCACCCCGTTTCTGCAAAGGCACAGCCTCCCCCTTGCGGGGCGATCCAAAGAGGGGAGGGGGATGCTGCTGAAAAAGCTGCCTTCCACCTGAGCCTCCTCCTGCAGCCAAACGTGCCCAGCCTTGCTTGCCCTTTCCTCAAATGGGCTGTGCATGGGGCGCTTGGAGAGAGAGCAAGCAAGACAGCTCTCCAACCTCTGTTTCTGTGTGTGTGTGTATATGAGGGAGGGAGCGATCTGAAGCCGAGGCACCCAAACTTCTGGCAGTGGCGGGGGCAGCTTCTGAGCAGCCAGCTCCACCTGACCTACTCCCTGAGTCTCGCCGTTCTCCTCGCCCCCACCCCCACCCCACTCAAGCAGCAGCTTCCCTGCTCAGCCCCAACAAGTTATCCATCCATGGTGCCCGCACCAGCATCCCGAGAGAAGCAGAGAAGATCCTCGCTTGCAAGCAGACAAGCAGAGGTAGCAAGCGTACACCATGCTGTGGGAAAAATTAGAGGTCCTGTTGTCCCGCAGAGCCTGCCGCTGCTTGAGTGGGGTGGGTGTGGGTGAGGAGAACGGTGAGACTCAGGGAGTAGGTCAGGTGGAGCTGGCTGACTCAGGGCTGCTCAGAAGCCGCCTGCGCTGCTGCCAGAAATTTGGGTGCCTCAACTTCAGATCGCTCCCTCCCTCCCTCCCTCCCTCCCTCCCTCCCTTCCTCCTTCCCTCACACACACACACACACACACGAGTGCATCAGCTTTCACTTCCCAACTCTTAACCCAAGTAGCTTCAGTCAAAGGGTAGCCTTTCCAGTGCACCAAATATTGTAATCGGTCCCTGTAAAGTCTAGAGTCCAAGATTCTCTTCACCTCATAATGAGTCTCCCCTTGTATTACCAAAGGAGGGCACGGAGCAGCTGGCAAAGGTCTGAGGGTGGATTCTCTGACTGGTTTCAATAAGCTGCTGTGGAAAACGGGATGTATTTTCCCTAATATGCGAGGGAGCCTAAGTCTGACAGTCACTGGGTTAATCACTTTCACTATAGGAAAGGGACCTATGAATTTGGGTCCAAACTTCTTGCTGGGCACTCTCAATCTTAGGTACTTGGTTGACAAATACACCTTATCACCTATTCAGAAAGGCGGCTGGACACCCCGATGTTTGTTGACTTGAGCCTTATATTTCTCCGCTGACTCTGCTAAAGCTTTTTTTGTATTCTCCCAACCCTTTTTCAATGAGGTCATCCAGTCTGTTAAGGACATGGAAGTGGGCGGCTGCCTGGGAAACTCAGGCATTGGCACAAAGTCCATGCCCATAGTTATTTGAAAAGGGGTCAACCCAGTACTGCTGTGTACTGCATTATTATAAGCAACTTCTGTGAATGGTAACAAGTCTGCCAAGTTCTCCTGTTGATAATTCACATAACACCTAATGTACTGTTCCACCATTGAGTTCAATTTTTCAGCCGATCCGTTAGTCGACGGGTGAAAAGCCAAGCTAAGTCCCTGGGACAACCCAATGGCTCATAGAAATTCCCTCCGGAACTTAGCAGTAAACTGGACCCCGCAGTCCAATATTCTTCTTCTTGGGACTCCATGTAGCCTGTAGATGTGTTTCACAAACAGCTTTGCCAGTTTTTTAGCCGAGGGTAGTCTGCTGCAGGCAATGAAGTGGGCTTGCTTGGAGAATAAATCAATGACAGTCCAAATGACTCAATTGCCCCCACTGTCGGGGAGCTCAACTATGAAGTCCATTGCAATCTCCTCCCAGGGCTTGGTGGGTTCGGCCAAAGTCTGGAGAAGACCAGGGGGCTTCTCTGGTCGGTATTTCATGGTGGCGCAAGTGGCACAGCTCCTCACATAGTCTTCCACTTCAGTTTTCATCTTCGGCCACCAGAATTGCCTCCTGGTCAAATGGAGGGTTTTTAAAAACCCAAAGTGGTCCCCTAGGCAAGAGTCATGACTTCTCTTCAGTACTAGGAGCTGCAAGTTGCGGAGCTTGTAAAGTTTATTCCCCTTCCATGCCAACCCGTCCCTTAGGGTGAGGTCCACCTGGTGTTCCTTAAACCAGGGATCATTAGAGAGCGCCGCTTTTAGCTCCGCTGTCAACTTGTCTTCGGGGAGGTTGGAACCCTAGCGCGTTTGCGCTCTGGTGTGGGCTTGGGCGGCTGGCTGAGACTCTGAAATCATGGTGTGAACTATCTCTTCCCATCGGCTGTCAAATTGGGGTTTGCGGGAGAGAGAGTCAGCCAGAATGTTCTTACCCCCTGGGATATATTTCAGGTTAAAGTTAAAACGCTTGAAATATTGAGCCCAATGAACCTGCTTTGGAGAAAGTTTCCTCGGGGTCTTCAGTGCCTCAAGATTCTTGTGGTCAGTCCAAACCTCAAAAGGCTCCTCCACCCCCTCCAGGAAATGTCTCCAAGACAGGAGAGCCCATCGCACCGCAAACACCTCTTTTTCCCATACCGCCTATCTGCGCTCAGTGTCTGTTAACTTCCTGGATACGTAAGCACACGGCATTAGATTGTTCTGGGGGTCTCTTTTGTAGTAGAACAGCTGCCACCGCCACATCACTTGCGACAGCCTGAACCATGAAGGGCTTAGTTGGGTCAGGATGCTGTAGGATCGGCTCCACCGCAAATAGGCATTTTAACTGTTCAAAAGATTTTTGGCAGTCCATTGTCCAAGCTAAAGGCTGGCTGGGTTTTGGCTTGGTGGGAGATGGGCCGGTCTTTAGCAGTTCTGTCAAAGGGAGTGCGACCTCAGCGAAGGAAGGGATGAATTGTCTGTAAAAGTTTGCAAACCCTAGGAAGCTCTGGAGTCGCTTACGGGTGTGTGGGGGTTGCCAGTCCAGTACTGCCCTCACCTTCTCTGGGTCCATTTCGATCCCCTTATTCAACACCCTGTATCCCAGGTATTCCAGGGCCTCCTTATGGAACTCGCATTTGGACAATTTTGCATAAAGTTTGGCTGCTAGAAGTTTTTTCAGCACTTGTCTGACCAATTTGACGTGGTCTTCCATATTTTCGCTGAATATAAGAATGTCATCGAGATAAACAAGAACCCTCTGATATAAATGCTCATGCAAAACTTAGTTGATCAGTTGCATGAAGACCCCTTGGGCCCCCTGGAGTCCAAAAGGCATGACCCGGAATTGGAAGCTGCCCAAAGGGCAGTTAAAAGCGGTCTTCCATTTGTCTCCCTCCTTTATGCGAACACAGTAGTAGGCTTCTCTTAAATCTAGCTTGGTGAAGATTTTTCCTTTTGATAGGTGGTTTAGTAAATCTTTCATCAGTGGGAGGGGGTAGGTATTTTGTATGCAAATGCAGTTTATAGCTCGAAAGTCAATACATAATCTTAAGGTACCATCTTTTTTTTCTTTAAACAATACTGGGGCGGCCATGCTGGATTTCGCAGGCTCGATGAACCCTCTGGCTAGGTTGGTGTCAATGTACTTCCTCAGTTCAGTCATCTCAGCAGGTGTCATGGAGTACATTCTAGGCTTTGGCAGTTTAGCCCCCGGTTGTAATTCGATGGCGCAGTCTGTGGGCCGGGGGGGGGGGAGGAGGTTACATTCCTCCTCGCTGAAAGCTTCTGCTAAGTCTGCATATACCTTAGGGATTTGGTGTTGGCCTGGAGGCTTGTCTGAACAAGCTGCTGCTAATTCTGGTGGCTGGTTATTTTGGGTAGGTTGGTGGTTGGGGGGGAGGGCAAAGGGGTGTTGGACCAACCCCTATCCTGACTTTTCGGTATCCACCTTCCCATGTGATGGTGGGGCCCCATTTATCTAGCCAAGCCAGGCCTAGTATGATAGATTCTGACATCTTTGGGGTTACTATAAATCGTATGAGTTCATGATGTTTCCCCATTTCTAATCTAATCAGTTCAGTAACATGCGTGGAAGGGACTCCCCCAATTAGAGTGCCATCAACCTGGTAAAATTTAATTGGTTGTTTTAAGGATGTTGTTTTGATGCCCAACTGTTCTACAACTTTAAGGCCGATTAGACATCTGGTGCAGCCCATGTCTATTACTGCTGGGAGTTTTGTTTCTTTCCCTGTTTCTGGCAGGACTAGTTGTACTTCAATTGAGAAAGGGGTGATGGGGGCACTCACCATCGGGTCTTCATCCCTGCTGGGCTCGTCGGGAGGCGCTCCTGAAGCCGGAGGGTCTCCCCACTCTTCAGTGGGGAGGGGAATTTCCACGGCTTGTTTGGCAAATCGGCTGGTGTCTGGGGTTTTCTTTGGAGCCCTCCTCCCTCGTGCAGCTGTGGTGGGTCGTTGTTGTGGAACTGGGGCAGGGGCCAAGCACTCAGAAGCTCGATGTCCTGTTTGTCCACAGAGATAGCATTTAATCACCCCCCCCCTTGTGTAGGGGGGGGTGCAGGTTTTGAAATGGGCTTTTTTGGTAACGCCCTACGAGGTGGCTGCTGAGGTGGTGTTTGGCTGGGGGGGGGGGGTGTACTTCTCTGTCCAGAGCAATGGACATGGTATAATAGTAATGGAGACGCTCAGGTACTCCCCGGATCCCACAGGCTTTTCTGACTTCTGGGTCAATGGCTTCCTTGAAGTAATGCAGGAGTAAGTGATCAGGCCAATGGCTCAGAGTGCCTGCAACTCGCCTAAAGTCCCAGACAAAGTCTTTCATTGGTCGATTACCTTGCTTCATGAGTTTTAGCATGGCTTCATTTTCATTTATGCGATCTGGGTCGTCAAAGCAGGACCGTGGCAGTGTGATAAAGCCTTCGATATCATAAAGTTCAACAGCGCCTTCATCGTGTAGCTGGGCTATCCATTTAGAGGCCTCCCCTTCATTCATCCCATCTGAGATTGCCAACACCAAGTCCCGTTCTGCTTCGTATTGGTCACCATACTGATCAACGTGAGCCCAGACCCTGCTGAGGAAGTAAGCTAGCTTGGCTGGCGTTCCGTCAAAAGTTGCTCTGAAGCGGGGTGGTGATGGCCTCGCAGGGGGGGCAGCGTTGGCTGCAGGTAATTGGGGGAGGTGGGCTGCTTGCTGAGCTGCTTGATGTGCTGGAGGGGGGGGCATTGCAGCCAGTTGTTGGATTGGTCCCCCTTGTGGTGCCCCTGGTTGTTGCATTCCAGCAGGTTGGTGTGAAGGTAGCTGGGTTGGATAGGGTAGCGTTGGCTGCAGGTAATTGGGGGAGGGGGGCTGGTTGCTGAGCTGTTTGCTGTGCTGGAGGGAAAGGCATTCCAGCCAGCTGCTGGATTAGCCCCCCCCTGTGGTGCCAGGATTGTTGAGGCATAAGGGGGGGAGGGGGATCCCTGGGAGCTTGGGACAGACGGCACAGGATACCACTGACACTGGATCCATCCCTGGCCTGGGTAAAAAGCCCAACCGGGCAGTATGCTCTCTGCAGGAGGTAATGCTAGCGCAGGCTGGAGAGGGGCCCAAAAAGGGGGGTTTTGGAATCCCACTGCTGCTGGGCGGCCATGGTGCGTTGATCCTTCCAATTCACTCCTGGTCGGGTGGGGGGGCTGTGCTCCACTAACCCCCCATCTTTGTCCCGGGCTAAGGAAAGTGAAAGTAGGTTGTGCTAGCCGCCATCTCACCTCAAGGGGCTTTGAAGAGGGTGCATAACTTACCACTTCCATCCATTCAAAGCAGTCAGGAAGTCCAGACGAGGACTGGCTATGCATTGGGTGTGGCCGGTCCCAGTCCCGGGAATCGCCGGAGCCCATGGCAGCCCCCATCATCCAGTCACTCTCACGCAGCGACTTCAAATCCCCTCCTGAAGTTGGGTCAGATTGGCAATTCTTCCAGGTCTCCGATGCCTTGGGCCGAGTCACGAGCCAAAGGGCTTCCTCTGCAGTCTTCATGGCCCATTCCATTTCTTCAGCAGAAGAAAGCATGGGGTTGGTACTTCCTTGAGCCCCCAGGCCCCCAACCGCTCCTTCCTTCTCTTCCATCTTCACTGAGTCTTTGCACCACCCAGGGTTTAGGTAGATGCTGGGGCTCACCATGCCTGACAGCCCCCTTGCAGGGTGCTGTTTGGTTTTTAAAGGAGATTCGGGATAATGTCAGCGTTCCAGAAAACCCCCGACTCCCAGTAAAGACACTGAAGCAGGCATTTTCCAAAGTTCTCTTTACTAGCAATAGGTAAACTGGCACATCTGGGAAATCCCAAATCTGAAAAACCTGGGCTTTCCTTCAATAATACAAAGCTCCCCAAACCACCCCCTTTCTCCCCTTTCGGTCACATGCTCCAATCATTGTCCGTTCCACCTCAAGCCAGCCCCTGACCACTCCTCCTCCAGATGGTGGCTCACCCTGACCTTGACTGATAGGAAGAAAGCTATTATGTCTACTAACTCCCCTCTCCTAAATCCCCCCTCCTACTTTCCCACACATGAGGAGGTGGCAGCATTGAAGCTTCCAGCCTAATATGACTTCCAAGGCTGACACAGGGCCTGACGAATGCCATGACCCACCAGGAACAGCTCGAACTGACTTGATGTGTTCTGTGGCCCGTTATCTGAAACAAGGACGTCTGGCATTCTGTGGGTCCCAAACAGCCTTTTAAGGGTCTTGATCATGGTGTCCAAGGTGGTTGATGTTATGAGTACCACCTCAAGCCATTTTGAGTAGGCATCCACTACCATCATAAAAGTCTGTCCATGAAAGGGCCCCGCAAAGTCAATATGCACCCTCAACCAAGGTGTCTTGGGTGTTTCCCACTCGCCTATTGGAGCGGATGGGGGGGCTGGCATTGACTCTTGGCAAGGCTGACAAGGTGCGACCCAATCAGCAATGGCTGTTTCTAACTTAGGCCACCAGACATAACTGCAGCCGAGTGCTTTCATCTGCACGATGCCTGGGTGGCCTACATGAAGAGCTTCCAAAACTGGCCGCCGCAACCTCTGGGGTACCACCACACGACTCCCCCAGAGTAGGAAGCCCCGTTGAGTGGACAGCTCATGTTGCCGAGTGTAGAAAGGCAGGAACTCTGTCAGGGTATGAAGATTTAATAGCTGTAAGCCGATGAGAGGTAGTAAGTGGAGGCAACCAGAAGCTGATGCAAGGGGAATGAGGCAGCAGTGTTACTGCCACTTTAAGAAGCTGGGTAAGAAGCTGCCTATATAAGGGAAGCCATTAGAGGGTATGTCCTTCTCCTCATGTTCTCTCTCGTTGTGTATCTCATTGCTCTCCTTGTGTCAGTAGCTGTATAATAAGGTATAAGTCTGTATATATTTAGCTGTATATAAACCACTATTACTCGAGTATAAGCCAACCCGAATATAAGCCGAGGAACCTAATTTTACCACAAAAAACTGGGAAAACTTTTTGACTTGAGTATAAGCCTAGGGTGGGAAATGCAACAGCTACTGGTAAATTTCAAAATAAAAATAGATACCAATAAAATTACATTAATTGAGGCATCAGAAGGTTAAATGTTTTTGAATATTTATTTCAAAGAAAAACAGTAAACTAGCTCTGTAAGTGCATAGTGTAAACTACACTATAACTAAATTACACAAGAGAATGTAGTATATATATCAAAAACAATTCAATAACAATTTAATCTGATACATTGGGTTAAGTGATGTAGGGCTTGATCTAATTTCAGGCAAGTTCAAGCCTCTGTTAAGAGATACCTGCATTCTCTCTCTCTCTCTCTCCCTTTCTTTTTTTTCCTCTTTCTTTCTGTGTCTCTTTCTTTCTTCTCTTTCTTTTTGGCCTTAGCAAGCCTCCCTGCAGCCCCTGGAAGCCAAAACGGGACGCGAGGGGGCGCCGCACAACCCCACGCCCCATTTTGGCCTCAGCAAGCCTCCCTGCAGCCCCTGGAAGCCAAAACGGGTTGCAGGAAAAAGGTATTTTTTCCTCACTCGAATATAAGCCGAGGGGGGCTTTTTTCAGCATTAAAAATGTGCTGAAAAACTAGGCTTATACTCGAGTATATACAGTAATTATCTAAAGGCTCTGTGTGCTGTTTTATTGCTCCTGGGTTTATCTCATAATACTAGTTACGCTGCCTAAACTCTGACAGGTTATGGGCCCAGTCCAGAAAGAAGGCCAGAGTGCTAGTGACTAGAGAATTATTTATTTTATTTATTTATTTTCTTAGATTTCTATGCCGCCCTTCTCCCGTAGGACTCGGGGCGGCTCACAGAATAAAAACATATAACAATAAATAGAACTAAAAACATCCAAATGTAAAAACCCCAACAACTAAAATCTCATAACAGATCAGGGAATTTGCTGAAAAAGCCATGTCTTCAGTTCGGCGGGGAAAGCGCGGAGGTCGGGGGCTGTCCGAAGCCCGGTGGGTAATTCATTCCAGAGGGTTGGTGCGGCCACCGAGAACGCCCTCATTCTGGGGGCCACCAGCCGATATTGTCTGGCTGATGACACCCGGAGGAGAGCAGTCCTATGTGACCGCACTGGGCAGTGGGAGGCCGGTAGGAGGTGGTATGTAGGGCTTTATGCCATGTAGGGCTTTATAGGTCAAGACCAGCACCTTGAAGCGGATCCAAAGGGCCACCGGTAACCAGTGCAGCTTGTGCAGGAGAGGTGTTACACGGGAGTAATGGGAGGCTCCTGTAACAACCCGCACAGCCGCATTCTGGACCAGTTGAAGCCTCTGGGTGCACCCCAAGGGCAGCCCCATGTAGAGGGCATTGCAGTAATCCAACGGAGAGATAATGAGAGCATGAGTGACTGTATGAAGGGCATCCCTGTCTAGGAAAGGGCGCAACTGGCACACTAAGTGAACCTGTGCAAAAGCCCCCCTTGTCACGGCCGTCAGATGATCCACCAGGGACAGCCGAGGATCAAGGAGAACGCCTAGATTACGAACCCTTTCAGAGGGAGTCAACAACTCCCCTCCCATCTGAAGTGGGGGGGTACTAGATCAGGAGATGCTGGCATCCACAGCCACTCAGTCTTGGAGGGGTTGAGTCTGAGCCTGTTCCTACACATCCAGACCCATACTGCCTCCAGGCATTGGGACATCACAGAAAGGGCAACACTGGGTTGGTCCGGGGTGGAGATGTAGAGCTGGGTATCATCAGCATACTGATGATACCTCACCCCGAACCTACGAATAATCTCACCCAGCGGCTTCATATAGATGTTAAAGAGCAGGGGGAGAGAACCGACCCCTGCGGCACCCCACAAGTGAGGGGCCTCGGGGAGGATCTCTGACCCTCCGCCCAAACAAACTGCATACGGCCCAAGAGATAGGAGGAGAACCACTGTAAAACAGTGCCTCCCACCCCCAGCCCCTGGAGCCGTCGCAGTAGGATACCATGGTCGATGAGCCGCTGAGAGGTCAAGTAGCACCAGGATGGAAAAATAACCTGCCAGAGACCATTCACCAGGGCGACCAATGCCGTTTCCGTGCTGTGTCCGCGCCTGAAGCCCAATTGGTACGGGTCCAGGTAATCCGTTTCCTCCAGGAATTGTGGAAGTTGATACGCCACCACAGACTCAACAACCTTCACTATGAAGCGAAGATTGGAGACAGGACGAAAGTTGTTCAGGGAGGCCGGATCCAGAGCAGGCTTCTTGAGAAGGGAACGAACCACCACCTCCTTAAGTACGGCGGGGAAGACCCCATCCCTCAAAGAAGTGTTGATAATTGCCTGGATCCAGTCTCCAGTCACCTCCCTGGTTGCCGCAGCAAGCCAGGAGGGACATGGGTCCAACAAACAGGTGGCAGACCCCAATCTACCCACAATCCTGTACATTTCATCAATGGACACAGGGTCAAAGTTAACTCAGATGTTACCTTCAAGACTTGCTCCCATTTCCTTGTTGGATCCCGCCCAGTCAGTCCAACCCCGTCCGGATCTGAGTGACTTTGTCTTGCAGAAATTGTACAAAATCCTCAGCTCTGCCTTGTAAGGCGTCCTCCCTCACTCCCTGATTAAGGAGGGAGCGGGTCACTAGAAACAAGGCTGCTGAGCGGTTTTCTGCAGACGCAATGAGAACAGCGAAATAATCACGTTTCGCCGCTTCCATTGCCACAAGATAAGACCTAATATGGGTTCTTTTTTTTTTTATTAAAAAGT
>WNWU01012618.1:38157-61818 GCA_012654045.1 Ptyas mucosa
CCCTTCCCTCCCCCCACCCTCCCTTGGCTTCCCAGGACTAGCTCAGGGCATAACATTTACAAACTTAATGCTATAATTAACTAACAATATAATAAAACATTATTAACCTTGATCTTTAACTCCTATACATAAAACAACTATATTCTCTATCCTATAACAATTTATACAAAATATTTCATTCATAAGCTAATTGAAATTTCTTAGTCTGGTATTTGCTTTGTATATAATCTATCCATCTTCTCCACTCCTTTATATATCTTTCATTTGAATAGTCTTTAAGATATGCAGAGATTTTTGCCATCTCTGCCAAATGCACTACTTTTAATGTCCATTCTTGAATTGTGGGTACGTCTTGCTTCTTCCAATATTGTGCCACCAGTAGTCTTGCAGCTGTTATTAAATTCAAAATCATCTTTATTTCTATTCCAGTACAATCTGTTATAATTCCCAACAAAAAAAACTGTGGCGTAAATTTAATCTTTTTCTTTAATATATTTTGAATTATCCACCAGATTCTTACCCAGAACGCCTTAATTTTTTTACAGGTCCACCATATATGATAATACGTGGTGTCCTGACTCTCACATCTCCAACATTTGGGCTGGAGATTTGGATACATACAAGCTAAATTTTTTGGATCTAAATGCCATCTATAAAACATTTTGTAAAAATTTTCTCTTAAATTTTGAGCTTGCGTAAATTTTATGTTTCTTACCCATATAATTTCCCACGTATCCAACGTTATTATTTCCCCTATATTTTGTGCCCACTTTATCATGCAATCCTTAACTAGTTCTGTCTCGGAGTCTATTTCCAATAATACATTATATAACCTTTTTATATGCATTTGGCTCTGGTCTCTTATCTGCTTAATCAAATTCTCTTCATACTGCAAAATACCCTTTTTTTGGTCCTCTTTCCATCTGGCCTGTAGCTGGCCATATTGAAACCAAGTTTTAATTATTCCTTCTTCTTTTAATTGTTGAACAGTTTTTAAACGATAAACATTTCCTTCCTTATCCAAAAGTTGCTCATACGTAATCCCATCTTGCTTTTGTTCTATATTCATATTTTCAATGGCGTGTCTGGGTATTGTCCAAATCGGAATTTTATCATTTAGCTTATAACAATATTTCTTCCAGACACGTA
Organism: Ptyas mucosa; assembly: GCA_012654045.1. NCBI lineage: Eukaryota > Metazoa > Chordata > Lepidosauria > Squamata > Colubridae > Ptyas > Ptyas mucosa. The sequence goes on from WNWU01012618.1 coordinate 39,307, forward strand.
ACAAAGAACTTCTCAATATATGACTTTTGAAAGTAGTATCTACCTTTTTATCATAAAGTAAATATGCATGCCAGCCAAAAACCAGGCCATATCCTTCAACATTTAATATCCTTTCTTCTGTTAAATTAATCCAATCACTAACTAATGATAATACAGCTGCCTCATAATAAAGCCCTAAATTGGGCAATTTAAGTCCTCCTCTTTCTCGAGTATTCTGCATTATTTTTTGTTTAAATCGAGGTTTTTTCCCTGCCCATACAAAAGTATTTATACCTTTTTGCCATTCTTTCAGATTTTTATCAGCTTTAAGTATTGGAATTGTTTGAAAGAGGAACAAAAACCTTGGTAAAAGATTCATTTTTATGGCAGCTATCCTTCCTAGCAGTGACAATTGCAACTTCCGCCAACTCTGAATCTCTAATTGCATCTTTTGCCACAATAATTCATAATTGTGATGATATAATTTCGAATTAGTTGTCAGGATATTTATACCTAAATACCTGTCCTTTTTAACTACTTCAAATCCTGTTTCAATCCCCATCTCTTGTTTTTGTTTAACAGTCATATTTTTAGCTATTATCTTTGTTTTGGCTGCATTTATTTTGAAACCAGATATTAATCCATAGTCTTTAATTGTATCCATTAATACTTTAACAGATTGTAATGGTTGGGTTAAGATAACAACCAGGTCATCTGCGAATGCACGTAGCTTATATTCATGTTGTCTAATCTGAATTCCCTTTATTCCCTCTAAATCTCGTATGTTATTCAGCAATATTTCCAATGATAAAATAAACAATAAAGGAGACAAAGGGCATCCTTGCCGAGTACCTTTTTCTATTAAAAAATTATCAGTTAAGCCTCCGTTAACTATTATTTGTGCTGTTTGTTTCTGATATATTGCCTTTATTGATTGTATAAAATTATCTCCAAACTTCATTCTTTCCATTAATTTTAATAAAAACTGCCAATTCAGTCGATCAAATGCTTTTTCAGCATCTAAAAATATTATCCCCGCAGGGACCTGGTTGTTCCTTTCCAAATATTCCAATACATTAACAATATGTCTTACATTACTTTTCATCTGTCTGCCACTTATAAAACCTGTTTGGTCATGATGTATCATTTGTTGCATTACTCTCATTAATCTATTTGCCAACACCTTAGTAAATATCTTATAATCAGTATTTAACAATGATATAGGCCTATAATTTTTTGGATCTGTATGATCCTGGCCCTCCTTTGGTATTAAAGATATAAAAGCTGTCTTCCAAGAGGGAGGGACCTCCCCTCCCTGTTGTACTTTATTAAATAATTCTCTCATTGGTTCAACCATCTCTTCATACAAATTTTTATAATAAACCGCCGTCAGGCCATCCGTCCCTGGAGCCTTACCCAACTTTAATTCTTTAATTGCAGACATGATTTCAGCTGATGTAATTAATTGAGTTAAAGTATCCCTTTGTTCTTGCAAAACTATCTTAATATTCTGTTTCTGAAGATATCTATCTATATCTATATCCTGAATTTTATCTGCCTTATATAGTCCTGAATAATATTCTATAAAAGATTTCTTAATCAATTCTTGCTGAAAGACCTCTTTACCATTACATTTTATTTTCTCAATTATTCTTTGGCTTTTTCTCTTTCTAAGTATGTAAGCCAACCATCTTCCAGGTTTGTTAGCATTACAAAATGTATTATACTTTGCATACTGTAAATTGGTCGCAGTTTGATCTGCTATCAACATTTTAAATTGTTCTTTCAGCAAGTTAATGACCTCTTTAACTTTGTTATCCCTTGGGTTTTTTAACAAAAGTTGTTCTTTTCCCTTTATTTCCTCTTCTAACACCCTTCTTTTTTCCCCTTGCTTTTTCCTAAATTTAGTATTCAAATATATCAGAACACCCCGCATATAAGCCTTACTTGCATCCCACACCATTTCCATTGGGGTACCCTTTTGCATATTCATAACAAAATACTCTTTCAAAAATTTCTTACACTCCTTAATATTTTCCCCATATTTAAATAAATTTTCATTTAGTCTCCAGGACCTTTTTGGTCCATTACCATAATCTATTTCAACCCATATAGGACTATGATCCGTCAATGTTCTTGGAAAGATCTTAGTTTTCTTCACCCTAGATCATTGGATATTAAAATAAAATCTATCCTTGAAAAAGACTGATGTCTATCTGAGAAAAAGGTAAAGTCTTTATCTGTTGGATTTCTATCATGCCAAATATCTTTCAACTCCCATTCCTCCACCAATTCAAAAAAGGATCTTGGCAATTTGGCTCTTGTAGCAACACTTTGTTTCAATCCAAACTTATCTTTTTTAGGATCAATAACTCCATTCCAATCTCCAAGCAGAATACATGTTTTATAATTCCAGTTAGTCATTTTTGAGTGTAGAAATCTGTAAAAGTTCTCCTGTTGCTGATTGGGTGCATAAACTCCAACTATTAAAGTTTTTTCACCTTTTATCAAAACTTCAACTGCCAGAAATCTACCTTGTTCATCTGATTCAATTAATTTAGCAATTAAGTCCTTCTTCAGGTAGATAACTATGCCATTTTTTTAATCCGGTGCTGCTGCAACATAATGCACACCCAATCTTGTATTTGTTAAATATTTTTGATCTTGTATTCTAATATGAGTCTCTTTTAAGCATATTATATCATTCTTAAATTGTTTAAGATACGTAAATATCTTCCTCCTTTTCTGTGGGGAATTCAAACCATTCACATTCCAAGTTAGGAACCTAGTTCCCATGCTTGAATTTCTGAAGCCTCTGGAGCATTTGCTGGTTTTCCAACGCTAACCGACTTTTCGGTCTGGCTCCCCCCACTGCTTCTGTTTTGGCAGATTCTCGACTTGCAAATTGTAGTTGTTGAATTTTCAATTCCTCCTTACGTTTGACTGTAGCCGCTCTGGTCATTCTTTGCTCCTTGGGTAATTCCTCACTCACATCTACCAGGACTTGAAGAAAATCTTCTTGACTTGCTGAAATTCCCCCCTGGGCAATAGATAACAATTCTTCCTGTGGTCTCTCTTCAACTGTTTGTTTGTCTTTAATTTCAGGAGATTTTGGCCTTCCAGCCTTTAAAACATTCAAATAGAAATCCTTTGCTTTAGCAATCTTATTAAGCCTGTATCTTTCACCAGAAAAATTCACCACCAATCCATCTGGAATATCCCATCTGTATTGTAACTGACGATTTTTCAACTCCTCCACCAGGAAAGAATATTCTCTTCTCACTCTTAACATTTTTGGGGGAATTTCCTTCATTGTCATCACTTATTGTCCTTCCACTTCTAAATTTTTTTTGTAGGTTGCTTGCAAAACATCATTACGCACATTTCTTGTAGTAAAATATATTACTATATCTCTGGGTAGTTTTTTCTGCCTGGCCACCCAGGAGTTAACTCTGAAAATTTTATCAATTTGCCAAATCAGTTCGCCCTTTGGTATCCCCATCAACTGTGCCAGTGGTTCTCCCATCCTTTCCCTAAGGTTTTCTTGTTTATCCTCTTTCACCCCTCTGATTCTCACTGCATACTCCATTTCTCTATATTGTAAAAAAGTCACATCCATTTCTGATCTCTCAATTCTCTGCTGGGCCATATCAATCTTGCTGCTCAAAGTTTCAGTAGTTTCCTTAACCTCTTCTATCTTACAATCAAGATTTTCAGCTTGAGCAGCTAGCCCCTTAAATGCAAAAAGTATGTCTTCTCTGATACCAACATTTTGTGCTGCCAATTCTTCTGTAACTACTTGAATTTTAGTATCTATCACTGCAGTGAGATCATCTGCTACAGTTTGAATTCTATTGTCAAGTACAGCTGTAAGTTTATCCTCTGTGGCACTCAAAGCTCCTTGAATAACCTGCTGTATCATTTCAATTGTTAAAGTCTGTGTCTGTGTCTCCTGCACTTTGGATACATGTGCAGGAGAACTTCCAGCACTGGATGTAGCTTTTGCTGGAACTGTTTTAACTGAGGGGGGGTTTGTAGCCATTTTGCTGGGAGTTGCTTCCATCCTCCCACTTCTGTTACTTTCTTTCTTTCCTTCTTCCCTTACTTGTCTTTAAAATTTAATTTTAATTAAAATTAGCAGCCAAAATAGTCCAAATCTTTTCTTTAAATTCCAACAAACAAATCTTGAAAAAGAAATCCTCCTTCTAATATTTCTTTAGCATAAAAGCCACAGAACAGTCATTTGAGGCTCTGCCGGTGCTCAGATAACTTTCACTTTTCACACCCACTCAAGCCTCAATCGCCATTTTGTTTCCTTTTAAGTTGTAACTTCTGAAAGAGGCGATCCACAATCAAAAAGAAGTTAAGTTAAATACTTCCAAATTGGAATCCTCCTGGCTAATCCCGTCTGCACATGTTGTTCAAAAGTAAAGAAAAAAAGTTTTTTTTCCCCTTTGGCAGATGCGGTCGCGGCTTGTGGCTCTGCAAAGGCAGAGTCGTTCCCGGTCCGGAGCAACTGGCTGGCTTTTGGGGAACTCAAACCTCCCACCCCCACAGAAATCCTTCTGGGGGGCTTTGGTGAGTTCTACCCCCACCAGCCGGCTCTTCACTCTCCCCTTTGCCCGGGGAGAGGTTTTTCAAACCTCCCGATGGCGTTGGACTGCCGTTCGGGGGTTTAACAGAAACCGCGGAGTGGACGCTCTCGTTAGGGCGCCATCCAGGCTCGCGGAGCCGCCGGAAGTCAATATGGGTTCTTAACTGTGCTCGATCAGATTCGGAACGAGACAATCTCCAACAGCCCTCTAGGCGTCTCTTCCGACGCTTCATCTCCCGCAGCTCCACGGAGAACCATGGAGCTACCCAGGATCCGTGTCGGCGGAGAGGCCGCAAAGGGGCGATTCGATGCAGCGCCCCGGCGGAAGCCCGTTCCCAGGCATCCACCAGGGCCTCTGGTGAATCACAGGCCAGGTCAGTGGGAAATGTCCCAAGCTCCATCAGAAACCTATCAGGGTCCATCAGGTGCCTGGGGCGGAACCAACGAGTTGGTTCTGCCTCCCAGTGGTGGGGGTTGGCGGATGGAAAGTATAGCTTAAGGAGGGCATGGTCGGTTCACGACAGGGGTTGGATAGAAAGTTCATCCCTACCCCGAGCATTTATCCACTGCCCAGAGACAAAAATCAGGTTGAGTGTGTGACCACCACTGTGAGTTGAGCCCTGTACAACTTGAGTCAGGTCCATGGCAGTCATGGAGGCCATGAACTCCCAAACCAACTCAGAGGTCTCACCGGCTGACGGGAGATTAAAATCTCCCACAACCATCAGGTTGGGGAGCTCAACCGTCAGTTCGGCTAAGACCTCGAGCAGTGTGGGCAGGACTGAAGATACGCAGCTGGGAGACAGGTACGTAATCAACAGAGCCGACTGTACCCCAGGGTCCCATTTCAACAGGAGTGATTCACACCCGCCTATCTGAGGGACAGTGACCTCCCTAGGTCTAAAACCTTCCCTAATGACAACTGCCACCCCACCACCCCTCCCATGGAGTTGCAGCTGGTGTAGTACACAGAAACCTGGAAGACACAAATCAGAGAGAGGAACCCCCCCTCCGGGCCCAACCAGGTCTCAGTGATACAAGCCAGGTCCATTCCTTCCTCGTCAATCAAATCTCGTACGAGGGGAGCCTTATTAACAATGGACATGGCATTAACATACACCAGTCGGAGTCCAGGGTTCCACACTCCTAGCCCCCCAGGAACACAGGCAGAACCGCGAGGGCCAGAGTGCTGAACCTGCTGCAAGCAGCAGGTGCGTGCCCCTCTGATGTCCATACGCCCTCTATATCCTCCAACACCGTATCTCCCAACCACCACGGTGATAGAATGACCCTCGGCCCACCATACTCCATCCATCCCCCCCACCCTCCCCACTGCCACCGTCCGACAGGCAGGCTCCCTGATCTGTAAGGACCCCCCCAGGTCCCGTCTCTACATACCCCACTCCCCTCCATGAACCCCTTAAAATTTTCCTTAAAATTTCCCCAAAAAATCCCTCAATCTCTTCTTCACAGCATGCCACCTCTCGGGGTTCCAAAACCCGTCATCAAGGTAGGCCCTTGATAGTATGGAATATACAGTGTATATACAGATAGAATCCCAGTGTGAGCTTGCACCAGAGTAAGTGGTTTAAATTTTATTTTTTTTATTTTTTATTTTATTTCCAATTTATATACCGCCCTTCTCCCTGAGGACTCAGGGCGGTGTACAGCCAGACATAAAAAACATAAAATATAAATATTAAGACATTTAAAATATATATATAATTTGGCTACAAAATTTAAAACTCACAGACCAATTAAAATATTAAAAATATTTAAATCATGGTTAGCAGGCAGCATGGCCTCTGTTGATGTAATGGGAGGAGGTTTCCTGGTGTCTCGGCTGAATGAGACTAATTACCTCTCCTGGAATGTGAAGATGGAGATGTACCTGAGGAGGGAGGAGTTGTAGATGATTGTTCCTAATCCACCAGCAGTCCTGGATGATGGGGATCAGAGAAAAAATGAAAAGGCATTAGCCAGCATAATCCTTGCCCTGGAGGATAGTCAGCTTATACACGTGAGGGGTCTCCAGTCTGTGAAAGAGTGCTGGGAGGTGTTGCACAGCGTGTATGTGAGAGAGACTGCAGGCAGTAAAGTGTTGCTGACTAGAAGGCTGTATAAAGCACAGCTGAAGCCAGGAGAGTGTGTGTCCACACATTTGCAGAACATGAGACGGACATTCCTCGAGTTGGAAGAAAGGGGAATGAAATATACGGAGGCACACAAAGTGTATGTAGTGCTTAGTTCCTTGGACAGTTCATGGGACATTCTTGTGAACAGTCTTGAGTCCATGCAAAAACAGGCCTTAACGACGGTGTACTTGACTGGTCGGTTGTTGGAGGAGGAGTAGAAATGGCTGGAAAGGAGACCAGGAAAGGGAGGAGAGAGTGTTCAGCACAAACCAGCTTCTGCAACAGTCCAGGACACCAGCAGAGCAGCTGAAATAGTTAACTTTGTGAAGAGATGCTACACATTGTTGTGGTCCGCCAGCAGCCTGCGGAGCTGGCAGCGGAGTCGGACAACGATGAGGCTGAGGAAGAACATGGGCCAGTCCTGGAGGCTGGGGAAGGCCTGGATGAGGGCTCTGTGTCAGAGGCAGAGATGGGGCCAGGGCCATTGGAGAGTGAGGTGCGGACTCCAGGGCCTCCAGAGACTGATTGGAGTGAGGCAGAGGAACAGGAGGAGCCTGTTCCTAATGCACGCATGAGAAGAGCTGCCAGAAGGCAAGAGCAGCTCAAGCAAAGAGGACAACTCGGGAGTAGGGCCAAGAGATGATTGCCCCCTCCCATAAGGCTTAAAACAGACCAGCAACGGTGTTTGGGCTTTGCCAGAAAACAACGTTGGTAGCTTCGTCTTCTTCTTCATCTACGTCTTGTATTTATTTTTGTATCTGTGACTTCTGAACGTTTGCCAAGAAAGGCCTTTGGCAATTTGCCTAATTGGACTAAGGTTTGTGATAGGACCCAGGAATTTGTGTTGGAAGGAATTTGTTTTAATTTAGTTGAACAACGCTGGGAATGAAGTAATTCTCAGCTGTTCGAATAAAGTTTGTTTGTTTTTTCACTGACTGATTTTCCTACTACTTACTTGGGCCTGTACACGTGTGGTTCTACTGAACATCTCCAGAAATGCTGTCCTGAGAGGAGGAACAGAGGGGCAGAAAGACAAGGGAGCAGAATTAATCAGTGAACATTGAGCGGTTCTCCAGCGTCATTTTCCCTGGCAGTGTCAACAACTGAACACAATAGGAATATGTGGTTATTGGACAGTGGGGCAAGCCAATATATTGTTAATGATCTACATGTGGTTTCTGGTTTGAAACCAGCAAGGAAAACATGGGTTAGTCTGGCTGATGGACAGAAAACTGCTGTAAAAGGGGAAGGTGATGTGTATGTACCAGAAATAGATGCTACAATGTACAACATGTTATATGTACCTGCTTTAGAGCATAATTTATTAAGTATATCTATGTTAGACAGGCAGGGGTATGAAATAATATTTGCTGGGGGACTATATACAATTACGAAGAATGGACAGGTATGCACACAAGGTGTTAAAAATGATGGCCTGTATGTTCTGGGAATGCAAGAACATAATTGTGCATGTGTACTTAAAAATGTTTCTACACATGACAACTGTATGCACCTGTTACATAGAAGATTAGGGCATGCAAGTTTTAACATGTTGAGGAAAATGCAGGACATAGCTGAGGAGCTGAAATTAAAGAAATGTAATGCATATCAAAAGCTAACATGCATCCTGTAAGTAAGAAAAGTGCTAGACTTACAAACAGGGTATTACAATTAGTTCATGCTGATCTGATTGGTCCTATGACACCCTCTTTAGGAGGTGCAAGATATGCATTAGTCATAGTTCACGATTACAGTAGATATGGATATTGTTATTTACTGAAAAATAAGACTGAGGTATTGCAACAGTTCAGGAAATGGGTAACACTTGTAGAACGACAGCATGGTTGTAATGTATGTCAGATTCAAACAGGCAGGGGGACAGAGTTTATGTCTGAGAGGTTTTAAAGGTGGTTAAGCAGTCTAGGCATAAGGCATAGAAAAACAAACCCATTTTCACCTTCAGGAAACGGTGTGGTTGAGAGACAAAATGGTGTGCTACAGACAATGAAAGATGCTTTGCTTGCTGAAGCAGGCAAGAGTAAGACATTCTGGGGAGAAGCCATATTAACAGCGAATTATATCGTTAATAGGTTATGGAGTGAGGCAATACAGGAAACATTATATTTCCTGATGCATGGTAGGAAACCGTCTTTAAGCCATGTAAGAACATTCGGTAGTTATGCCTGGGTGCATATTCCGAAAGCTACTAGGAGAAAAGGTCAGACAAAGGCCAGAAAGCTTCGATTTGTTGGTTATGAGCCAGGAACTAAGGGGTACAGATTTACAGATGGTACTAAATGAGTTGTAAGCTCAAGGTCTGCTAGTTTTGCAGAGCAGAACTGGAACAAGATACACGCTAATCATGAGATGTTCATGCCAATACAGAGTTCAGATCTATCAGAAGCTGAGATCGAGTCAGATAAAGATTTAGAGGAGAATAGATTTATGATAAAAAGGGAAAGTACAGATGACATAGATATAGAAGAGGAGAGGCCTGAAACAGTAACACAGGAACACGTAATTCCAAGGAGATCAGAGAGGAGTAACAAAGGTGTACCTCCTGAACGGTTTACTGCAAGTGAGGTGAGAGCATACAGTGTTAAATATGAACCTCAGAGCTACCATGAAATGTTGTTATTGAAAGATGTTACTGAAAGATGTTGTGAGATATAAGACCCAAATATTTTAATCCTCTCAATTCATAAAAAGTCTGGTTCACAAAATCAAAGGTTTATTGGAGAGAAAATGAAGAAAAATAAAAAGTGGTTGCAAGCACGGCCTCTTAGACCCTTCCCAAATGGATTGAGTTCAAAGAGCGCAAAAGGCAGTTTTCAAGCTATACATTTTATACTCCTACCCAATGCATGGCACGCCTATGAAGCCCTCCCAACTCCCCTTTATTCTCCTAAGTCATTCTCCAAGTTGTTTTACACTTTAAAGGGTCATCTTGACATTTCCTGCCTAACCAACTATCTTATCATGTTTACTTTTAATTTTCACCTTGAGCAGATGTTCCTTTCTTACTGATAGTGGTCTTGCCCAAGGCGTAGGTTCCTGTCTCCAAGGGAGCTTTTAGCAAGTCATTATTTATTTATTTATTTATTTATTTTTGGATTTCTATACTGCCCTTCTCCCTGGGGACTCAGGGCGGTGTACAGCCAAGTAAAAAACACACAATATAAACATTAAGAACAGTTTAAAAAGAATATCTAAATTGGCCCAAATTTTAAAAACACCCCAATTTAAATTCATTTAAAAGGTTTTGCTTAGGCCAGCCCAGCTTGTTGGAAAAAAAATGTTTTAAGGGCACGGCGGAAGGCACGGAGGTCATGGATTCTCCTTATCTCTGGGGGCAACTGATTCTAGAGGGTAGGGGCCCCCACAGAGAAGGCCCTCCCCCTGGGGGTCACCAGCCTGCATTACTTGGCTGATGGCACCCCGAGGAGGCCCTCTCTGTGGGAGCGCACAGGTCGATGGGAGGTCGTCGGTGGCAGAAGGCGGTCTCGAAGATAACTAGGCCCTATGCCATGGAGCGCTTTAAAGGTGGTAACCAACACCTTGAAGTGCACCCGGAAGACCACTGGGAGCCAGTGCAGCTCGCGCAGGAGCGGTGTTATGCAGGAGCACCATGTAGCTCCCGTAATTACCCGCACGGCCGCATTCTGGACCAGTTGGAGACTCCGGGTGCTCCTCAAGGGGAGCCCCATGTAGAGAGCGCCCTCTCCACGGGGGCCAAAGACTCACCCCCGATAGTCAGCAATGGAGTCAGCTGACTATATCAGGATGCCGGAAACCACAGCCACTCAGTCTTGGAAGGGTTGAGCTTGAGCTTGTTCCTCCCCATCCAGATCCGTACAGCCTCCAGGCACTGGGACATCACTTCAAGGGCATCGTTGGGGTGGTCTGGGGTGGAGATGTACAGCTGGGTGTCATCAGCGTACTGATGGTATTTCACCCCAAAACCACGGATGATCTCGCCCAGCAGCTTCACATAAATGTTGAACAGAAGGGGCGAGAGGACTGACCCTTGTGGCACTCCACAGATGAGAGGCCTCGAAGTCGACCTCTGCCCCCCTGTCAACACAAACTGCGACCGGTTAGAGAGAAAGGAGGAGAACCACCGTAAAACGGTGCCCCCCATCCCCAACTCTTCCAACCGGTGCAGCATGATACCATGGTCGATGGTATCAAAAGCCGCTGAGAGATCTAATAGGACCAGAACAGAGGAGCAACCCCTGTCCCGAGCCCTCCAGAGATCATCAACCAACGCAACCAATGCCGTTTCCTTGCTGTGACCAGGCCTGAAACCCGACTGGAATGGATCCAGATAGGACATTTCCTCCAGGAATTGTGGGAACTGTCGTGCGACCACACTCTCAACAACCTTTGCCACAAAGCGAAGGTTGGAGACAGGACGATAGTTAGCCAATACTGCCGGGTCCAGGGAGGGCTTCTTGAGGAGAGGCCTCACCACCGCCTCTTTCAAGGCGGCGGGGAAGTGACCCTCACTCAACGAAGCGTTAATAATTCCCTGGAGCCAGCCTCGTGTAACCTCCCGGGAAGCCAGTACTAACCAGGAGGGACACGGGTCCAATAAACATGTGGTCGCATTAAGTCTCCCCAAAATCCTGTCCACGTCATCCGGAGTCACAAAGTCAAACTCTTCCCAAATAACGCTCTCAAGACTATTCCTCGCCATCCTGCCCGGATCTACCCAGTCAGAGTCCAAATCCCGCCAGATCTGAGTGATTTTGTCATACAGATATCATCCGAAATCCTCAGCCCTGCCCTCCAGGGGGTCCTCCCGCACTCCCGGTTGGAGCAGGGAGCGTGTCACCCTGAACAGGGCCGCCGGACGATTCTCTGATGACGCAATAAGAGCGGAAAAGTAATTAGACTTTGCCGCTTTTATCGCCACTAGGTAGGTTTTAATATGCAACCTTACCAGTGTTCGATCAGATTCAGTGAGACTGGCCCTCCAACCACTCTCCAGGCGTCTTTTCTGGCGCTTCATCTCCCTCAGCTCCTCAGTAAACCAAGGAGCCACGAGGGATCGGCACCGGGTCAGAGGCCGCAAAGGCACGACTTGTTCTAAGGCCCCGCTAGCGGCCCGATCCCAGGCCGCCACCAGGTCCCTGACCGAGTCGTGTGCCAGAACCTCAGGAAATGGCCCAAGCTCCATCTGGAATCTATCAGAATCCATCAGGCGCCTGGGGCAGACCCATCTTATAGGCTCCGCCTCCCTGCAGCGGGGTGTAGCGGTTTGAAGATCTAGGTGAAGGAGCGAGTGGTCTGACCATGACAAGGGTTCCATGTCTATATCCCCTATAACAAGCCCACTCAACCACTGGCCAGAGACAAAAATCAAGTCCAGAGTGTGACCCCCCTCTGTGGGTGGGGCCATGAACTACCTGGGTCAGGTCCATGGCCGTCATGGAAGCCATGAACTCCCGAGCCATCTCAGACGTCTCACCAACGGATGGCAGATTGAAATCACCCATAACCATGAGCCTGGGTGTATCAACTGCCACCGCGGCTATCACGTCGAGTAGCTCGGGCAGGGCCGTTGCCACGTGGCAGGGAGCCAGGTACGTAAGCAGCAGGCCCATCTGAACCCCAAGGCCCCATCTCACAAAGATTACACATTGTCTCTACTGATTACAATTTGTGATCAGTTTGCAACAGTAAGAACATCATAGCTTTTTAATACATTTTACACTTTTATAAAAGAGTAACTTATTATTCATTTCCTTCAAATCCACCCTTTTTCTTTTCTACCTGACTTACTCTTTTATACTTGCAACAATTCATAATTTCCTACTTTCCCTCAAGGTTCTTGTGGAAGTATACAGTTAGTCCCAGCAGTTGTTGCTGTTCAATGGGGAGGAGGAAAAAGCTTGGCTTTATTATTCCTAATATGCAAGATCCATACCACCCCTTGGTATATTGGTATATTGGTAATATGCCCATAGGCATATTTTCCACATATCCAATATATACCCTTCGGGGCTATCCAGTCCAGGGTGTCGCTTTCAGGATCCTTCAAATAAGCCATCTCAGTCATTTCACTTAATGCCTCCTCCTTTGAGGTTCCACTTCCTCCCCACCAAGTGCCCTTGTTCCATACAGTCAAGCAAATCTTGTCTCCTACTGCTACCCTTCTATTCTTCCTCTTTCTTTCATAACATACTTTCCCTACTAAATTTGTGGTTAATGCCCAAGTTCCTTCCTTTCCCTTTTGCAAATTTTAAAGTATTATTATTCCACATATCAACCACTGTGTCATGGTTTAATTACTGAGCTTTCCACAGCCACTGTTCTCCCATGTCTGTTCCTCCACATACAAAACAGTTTTTTACAGTAAGAGTTTTGGCAATTTCCTCAGACAATTGTGTAAATATCACACTCTATCTTATACCCCATACAACTTACACAATCAATGCAATGAGAACAACAACATCCACAAGCACAATTACAAAGCCAACACATCCAGGAGGGTGTGCAATGGAATCTGCTCAGTTGTAGTCTTCTTCAGCTGGGGAAACAGCATAGGCAACCATTCAGTCCTAAAAAGGAAAAATACAAAAATAGCCCAGCTAATGAAGAATGCTATTCCCACTGGTAATTTACTGCCCACCAGTCCATTGGGTTCTTCGGATTGTCAACTTCAGTGGATCTCCTTGGTGAGATTCCACCTTCCACTCTTTTGGGGCTGGCACGGGCCCTTTCACTCAGGAGTAATGAGTCCAACCTTTTTCAGCTATTCGGATTGCAGTCTCAGTGGTCAGCAGGATAATGAAGGGTCCTTCCCAACTTGGAGTCAGTTTCTCGTCCTTCCAGACCTTTATCAGTACCCACTGTCCTGCTTTATATTGGTATACAGCAAAGTCCAAGGGTGGTGTTTGTGCAGGAATGCCTTTCTGTCGCAAAAGAGAAAAACATCTGGACAGTTCCTGTACATATTTTCTAACCATGTTGCCCTTTAATTCAATTCTTGGTAAACCTTCCCTCTTTCTACATATTGCAATGTCTAACCCATCTCTGTAACAATTCCTAAAAGGGCAACAACTTGTGCTGCTAACAAACAAACACTGCCATAGGATGGAGCATCTTTTTTTTTTTAATTTAAAATTTATATACCGCCCTTCTCCCTGAGGACTCAGGGCGGTGAACAGCCGGAATTAAAAACATACAATACAAATATTAAGAATTAAAATACATATAAATTTGGCTCCAATTTTAAAACTAACAAACCAATTTAAAAAACGTCTAAAATTTCTTCCTAAGCCAGCCCGGCTTGTTGAAAAAAGTAGGTTTTAAGGGCACGGCGGAAGGCACTGAGGTCTTGAGATCTCCTTATCTCAGGGGGCAGCTGGTTCCAGAGGGTAGGTGCCCCCACAGAGAAGGCTCTCCCCCTGGGGGTCACCAGCCTACATTGTTTAGCTGATGGCACCCTGAGGAGGCCCTCTCTGTGGGAGCGCACGGGTCGGTGGGAGGTCATTTGTGGCAGTAGGTGGTCTCGCAGATAACTAGGCCCTATGCCATGGAGCGCTTTAAAGGTGATAACCAACACCTTGAAGCGCACCCGGAAGACCACCGGGAGCCAGTGCAGCTCGCGCAGGAGCGGTGTTACATGGGAGCGCCATGTTGCTCCCGTCACTACCCGCGCGGCCGCATTCTGGACCAGTTGAAGCCTCCGGGTGCTCCTCAAGGGGAGCCCCATGTAGAGAGCGTTACAGTAGTCAAGGCGAGAGGTGACAAGGGCGTGAGTGACTGTGCACAGGGAATCCCGATCAAGAAAGGGCCGCAACTGGCGAATCAGGCGAACCTGACAAAAGGTCCCCCTGGTCACAGCCGTCAGATGATCCTCCAAGGACAGCTGCCTATCCAGGAGGACTCCCAGATTGCGAGCCCTTTCCGTGGGGGCCAGAGACTCGCCCCCAATAGTCAGTGATGGAGTCAACTGACTATATCGGGATGCCGGGAGCCACAGCCACTCAGTCTTGGAAGGGTTGAGCTTAAGCCTGTTCTTCCCCATCCAGATCCGCACAGCCTCCAGGCACTGGGACATCACTTCAAGGGCATCATTGGGGTGGTCTGGGGTGGAGATGTACAGCTGGGTGTCGTCAGCGTACTGATGGTATCTCACCCCAAAACCACGGATGTTCTCACCCAGCGGCTTCACATAAATGTTGAACAAAAGGGGCGAGAGGACCGATCCCTGTGGCACTCCACATATAAGAGGCCTCGAGGTCGACCTCTGCCCCCCTGCCAACACAAACTGCGACCGGTTAGAGAGGAAGGAGGAGAACCACCGTAACACGGTGCCTCCCACCCCCAGCTCTTCCAACCGATGCAGCATGATACCATGGTCGATGGTATCAAAAGCCGCTGAGAGATCTAACAGGTCCAGAACAGAGGAGCACCCCCTGTCCCGAGCCCTCCAGAGATCATCAACCAACGCGACCAATGCCGTTTCCGTGCTGTGCCCAGACCTGAAACCTGACTGGAACGGATCTAGATAAGATGTTTCCTCCAGGAATTGTGGAAACTGTTGCGCGACCACACTCTCAACAACCTTCGCCATAAAGCGAAGGTTGGAGACAGGACAATAGTTAGCCAATATTGCCGGATCCAGGGACGGCTTCTTGAGGAGGGGCCTCACCACCGCCTCTTTCAAGGCAGTGGGGAAGTGACCCTCACTCAATGAAGCGTTGATAACGCCCTGGAGCCAGTCTCGTGTAACCTCCCCGGAAGCCAGTACCAGCCAGGAGGGACACGGGTCCAGTAAACATGTGGCCGCACTCAGTCTCCCCAGAATCCTGTCCACATCCTCAGGGGTCACAGAGTCAAACTCTCCCCAGATAATATTCTCAAGACTATTACTTGTCACCCTGCCTTGATCTTGATTCCTAAGCACACAGACATTGAGACATAAAAAAAATGGAGGTAAGAAGAACAGCTTCAAGAATAAAACAAATAATCTAAATAAGGTATTTTGGGTCAATACTCTGAAATATATTTGGGTTAAACTTCAGTGTCAATTCTCTGATTTTAGTAAAATGTGAGTCAGATTCAGATTCCATTCAGATGGAAGCAAATTCTCATTGAGTAGGTTAAAACATTTACAAATATAAGCAAAGTCTTTCAAAATAATTTTTAAAATATAGGTTTAATTAAGCATTTTAAACCTCAAAAATTTCCAGAAAAATTTCCAGAAAAAAAGAAAATCAAAATTGTATTCAGAGTAGAAATATATATATATATGCATATCTTTTATATGCAGATGAAAGAGACCAAAACAGTGAAAGGCAAAGCTGCATGAGCAAGTCACCCATTTGCCCCACCTTTTTCAGACAAGCTCAGCAGAAAGAGGGAGGTAAGAGAAAGAAAAAAAAAGTTAAAACAAGCAGAAAAATCTCACTCCCCCCCACTTATCAGCATTCTCTCAACAAAATAATTTTCTCCATTCCTCCCCCTCTCTCTAGCTTTAGTAAATCACACACATTTCCGACATTCTCCATGGGATTTTTCTCATTTCTTTTCCTTGCAACTTACTGTTTCTTTATATGAAAGGGAATCAAAGTACATTCACACCAACTTTTACCCTCAACATACTCACATTTGCACTGCAATCAAACTGCTGGTGTAAACCAATTTCACATGCAAAAATCCCCTTTCATGCAAACCAATCATTACAATTATTTCAAGGAGCTTTTCACAAGCCAATAAGCTCCATTTTCTAAATAATGTTGTGCACTATTAGAGGGTTTCATCCTCCATCCAGATCTAGAAATGATTACACACAGACACATACACATATACCATCAAACAATATTTCTAGTCCTGTGGAGGTTTTGTCCATCCCTTTAAATCTCCACTTTTTCTTTCCTTGGTCAATCTGTAGCTCATTCTTCAAGCAGTGGGAAAACTCAGGAAGTAGGTTTAATCAAAAATGTGATTATGGACCCTAACTACTGGCAGTTTCCCACAACTTCAAGCCCAAGCTGAGAAGTTTACTTAATTTGCCGGCTGGCCAAACATATCACAATCAATTCAATCCCATTCAATTCTACACGCTATTATTATAGATGCACATCTAAGAATCTCCGATGCCGTAATGGGACCGGGCGGCAGGTCTTCAATTAATAAAACAGCTGATGCTGCAGCCGGATCCTCCACAACAGTTGAGAGTGGGCATCGTCTGTGTGGCTAAGTGTCTTACCCAGCCGATGCAGGAGGTGGTAACTGCATGCAGCTAGGAACACAGTCCAACACAGCATATGAGGGGACAAAACTTGTGGTGTTTGGTGGTCCCAGGCGAGCAGGCCCAGTAGTGGCTTGTGATCGGTCACAAGGTCAAATGATTTGCTGTAGATGCATTCATGGAAGCGTTTGAATCCTGTGACCACAGCCAAAGCCTCCTTGTCCAGCTGGCTGTAATTTCGTTCAGCCGATGACAAGGTCTATGAGAAGAAGGCAATCGGGGCCTCTCTTCCATGTGGGAATTGGTGGCTAAAAACAGTGCCGACATCAAATGGAGAGGCGTCACAGGTGAGAATCAACAGAGAAATTCTCTGTTGTGACCCCAACTCCCGAGCCTGTCCTAACAAAGGAAGAGGACTCAGAAGGTGATGGGGAGGAACTGATAAGGCTCCAGGACCCTCCTCTCTGGCAATGCCTCAGGTTCCATCCGAAGGCCAAGAGGAACAGCCTGGGATATGCCAGGAGGAAAGCATATCGGTACAACAACAGATAGGGAGTGAGAATGATGAATCCTGGCTTGATCCCAGGCAGCGTCAGAGGGAGAAGTGTGCACAGCAATGAAAGAGGCGTGGGAGGGCCAGAGATTGAGCTGAGTCACTGAGCCACACCCCACAAGGAATAAAAGTGGGTGTGATTGCTCTTCAGGCTTTGTGACAGTCAAAGTTAAAAACCTGAGAGTCACATCGCGTTACCTGAAATCTGGCTTGTGCATATTTGGATTGGACCTTGGCTAACTCTTGCTTTGTGGATTACTTTTTACTACTGAACTGGACTGAGGAGAAACTCTCTCTTGCTGACTGTGAGTGAAAACTGACTTGGCAGGCATTTTGCAGTTTATTGCCAAAACTCTTATCTGCAAGGGTTTCTATTTTGATTGCTTAATAAAATCTTGGCAGGTGTGCCTGGTTGTGTGTTTGCCTGTGTGGGGAAGGGGGACAGAACATTCTCATTGTACTGCACCAGGATGCTATTTGAAGATAACAGTTCCTTGACAGCGGAGAAAGTAGCAGCTTCTTTTCAGCCCCACGACCAAGACATCTTCTTGTCAAGCAAACAATGGAGAGGCTCCACTATGGAAGCTTTGTGTGGCAAGAAAACGTTATAGAAGTTTAGAAGCCCCAAGAACACCTGGAGTTCTGTCTTGTTCTTGGTGTGGGAGCTTCCTGGATGGCTTGGACCTTTGCCTGTGTAGGGTGTAACCCAGAGGCATCAATAAGGTAGCCAAGGAACTCTACCTGTGAAACAACGATCTTGCACTTTTCTTTTTTAACCTTGAGGCCAACTTCCTGGAAACAGGTGAGTACCACTCGCAGACGGTCAAGGAGTTCGGCATTGTGACCGCTGACACTAGAACATCATCGAAATAAGGAATGACATCTGGGATGCCTTGCAGGAGACACTCCAACAGATTCTGGAAGAGTCCCGGTGCCATGGTCACCCCAAATTGTAGCCGGCGACATCTAAAAGCTCCTCGATGTGTTACAATCATCTGAGCCTCCGCTGTGACATTGTCAACTGGTAGATGTTGATAGGCTTGGGCAAGGTCCAGTTTAGCAAAGACCCTACCCTCACCCAAAGAGTGCAGTAGATATTGGACCACGGGTACCGGATATGCATTTTTCTGTAGTGCTTTATTTAATGTACATTTATAATCTGTGCAAATGTGGACAGAACCATCTGGCTTCACAGGGGTCACAATTGGAGTCTCCCATTTTGCATGGTCGACAGGTTCCAGGATTCCTTGGCTGATGAGCTTCTCAAGATGCTCATCAACCTTTGCGGGCAAAGCAAACAGTACTTTTCGCGACTTCATTTGGATTGGAGCAACCTGGGGCTCAAGGTTAAATGGGATTGGTGTGCCCGTATATCTGCCCAGGTTTTCGTTAAAGACGTCTGCAAAATTAGAGGTTAATCACTGATGGAGCTAATGCCAATGATTCCCAGACCCAAATAGGAAAACCAGTCCAACCTAAGAGACTCGGTAGGGAGCCATCCACTACTAGCAGTCGCAGTGGGCCTGAAAAGTCCTTAAAAGATACTCTAAAAGTGCCAGTGGCGACGACAGGGATGCTGTTCCCCTGGTAGTCTCAGAGATGAATATGGTGGAAGTCCAACTGTCTTTTTGAGATTTTAGGGACCAATCCCCTTAATGTACACCAAGAGATGATAGTCATTGATGACCCCATATCCACCTCCATACAGCAAGGGGACCCCTCAATCAGGACAGTGACATGGACCTTCTTGCAGGAGGAGTGGCTAGCTTGACTGATGACTGTTTCTGCCTTACAGGTGCCTCTGGAGACGGTACAATAGTCCTCTCCATAACTCTCTTGTCTTTTCTGCATTCTTTTAGGGCAATTTTCTGGGCTCGCAGTGGTAGCTGTCAGTTGGTTTGCGTGTCAGACCCTGGCCAAATGTCCTTTTCACATCTTTGGCAGATGGCATTCTTTAACTTACACGCCCTTCACAGGTGATTTCTGCCACAACCCACACATGTTGGTTGCCTCTTTCCTGTGGCCACATTCCTCCCCTTGGAGGATTTGAGGCGATGAATATCATCGTCCTCATCTGCTGATTCACCGTGGCTAGCATCTTCGTGGTGCACAGTGACTGATTTCCACGATGCTTGTTTGTTTGTGCCTCGTCGAGCGCCATCTGCAGGGTGAGGTCTGTTTTTGCAAGGAGGTGCCGCTGTAGCTTGGTGTCCCTCACCTCGCAGACCACTCTGTCCAAGAGAGCATCATCTAGGTCCCTGAACTCACAATACAGGGCTGCCTTCCAAAGGGCAGCAACGTACTTGTTGATAGATTCACCTTCAGCCTGATTCCAATGATGAAAGGCCTGCCGACATGTGTTTTGTGAAGGTTTGGGTGCATAATGACTCTGTAGCTTGCTCTGCAGCACGTCCCATGGCGCAGCCTGAACAGCCAATGGGGCGAGGAGAGCCCTGGCTGTCTGAAAGGTCTCTGGGCCACAGAAGTTTAGGAAAAGTGCTCTCTTCCTGTTGTCAGTGATCTCAGAAAAGTCGTTTGCTTCAAGGAAGCAGTCAAAACGAGCAAGCTAGGAATCCCATGTCTCAGAGGCTGGGTTGTATGGAGCAAAGGATAGTAATGCAGCCATTTTCCAAGGGACCGGTATGAACCCCAGGCAATCTGGGTTTAGGTGTCTGTGGCAGCAACTATAAATCAGCTCCGGTGATTCAGCTCTGAGTGAGTCAGCTCGCAGTAATCAGTTCTTTACAGCCTCTGTTCCATTCATCCCACCTTCGTCGCCAGTGTTAAATTCTGAGTGAATAATGGAGGTGAGGCCAGAGTTCTCCCTAACATCTCTTTATTTATTTCTGTCTGTAAGGCAACTTAAAAACTCCCTAGCTGAGATAGTTCCTTTTATAGGGAACTAATCAGCCAACAACCAATCAGGAGCGAGTATTTCCCCACTCCAACAGATAACCAGGATAAAACCTTCAACTAGCAATTATCTCCAATACATAACACAGTCCATTTATATTAATCAACAGTAGTTTTATTTCATCTTCCATAGTTTTACTTGTAGATAGGTCTTATTGTTCTGGTCGCTCTTATTTCCCTCTGTTCCTTTATCTTTGCACCTTCTCGTTCTGCTCTCTCCTTTCAATCTGTTTCATCTTTTTGTTGTACGTTTCCTCCTCTTGATGCTTCTTCTTGTTTCTTGTCATCTATCTCCTCTCTCTTTCTTTTTTCCTCATATGATCCAAATTGCTCATCATAAAATTGCTCTGCTTTCTCCATAGTATTCAATCTATGCCTTTGATCCATCCAGGTCACCAGGATTCCCTCAGGTATCAGCCATCTGAAATTTACTTCATGCTTAATTAATTGTCTTGTCAGAAATTGGTACTGTTTTCTCATGTCTCTTACTCTTCTAGGAACTTGTTTCAGAACTGTTATTTCTCTACCTTTATATTTCAATGGGTCTTGCTCTTTAAAATATTGCTGTTCTTAGTGTCTTCTTGGTAAATATCACATGTACCTCTCTAGGTAATTTATTTCTTGACGCATATCTTGTGTATACTGTAAATATTTCGTCCATACCAGCGAACACCTCTTGCTTGTCCCCCTCCATGGCATCCGCCAACAATTCTGCCATTAGCTCTGCAAGGTTTTCCCCTTTTTCTTCCTCGATGTTCTGGAATCTCAAGAAGTATTCAGCTTTATCCATTTCCAGCATAATTACTGTTTTCTCAAGATTTTTGTCTGCCTGTGTAAGTCTATCATCCATCTCTTCCATTTTCTTCTTCTGATTTCTCTTCTATTTTCTGTATCCTTTGTTCATTTTTCATTATTGTCTGTTGAATGTTCTCCATTATCATCCATCTTCTCCATTCTTTCCTTCATGTCTTCAAAATGTTTTGTTGTAGCTTCTTGAAATGTTTGGAGGTGTCAGCCTCCTGACATTAATATTAATTTCAATTCTGCTTGCATCATATTCATCATGTTCATTTTTTCCTGCTGCAACATGCTATCCAAAGAGGTTTGACTTGCTGGACTGGATGCAGATGCTGATGCTGCTGATGAGGGTGCAGATGTATTTTTTTCTCCCTACTTTGCTTAAATTTGAAGTGCTAGTTATTTCAAGTAAGCTTAAGATCTTCAAAACATTTAAAGAGAATAATCAGCAGTAACACAACAATCTTCTAGTATTTCCTCAATCCCCCACCAACTTCCACTTAACAAATCAAACCACCACCAAAGTCTCCAAACAGTTTCAAATTTGCTGTTATTGTAGTCCAAAAAAGAGGAAAGTCGAGGAAAAAATAAAAAATAAAGTACCTTATTAATCTTCAGGTTCTTCAAACCCTAATCCTTTCTTTGACTTGCTGGACTGGATGCAGCTGTTGATTTAGTAAATTAAATAAATTTGTAATCCATTTAGGCCCACCAAGCCCCAAAATTCAACCACTCAAATTCATATATCACCCCAAAGAAAAAAAAAGTTCAAACAAGAAGGGGAAAAAAAAGTTCTTTACTATTTCCCAGCTTCTATTTACTTTATCTGTTTAGTTTTAAGTTCAAAGAGCTACACTGTTTAAAATGTTACAGTGTTTCACTCTCTGTCTCTGCTGTCTGGTGTAAACAATTTGCTAGAGCAGATGTTATTGTGGCTAACAAGCTTATCTTCAATAGCCAGTCAAGGTCATATGCCATCACTTTGCTAAACAAATAATTCCCTCAACACTGTCAAACTATTCACTAAGGCTGCATTACTATTAATCTTCTCATTGCTCCTATCACCCATCTCCTCCCACTTATGACTGTAACCTTGTTGCTGGTATCCTTACGGTTTATATTGACTGTTTCCTAATATGATTTGATTGCTTATTTGTTCCCTATGACTATCATTAAGTGTTGTACCTTATGATTCTTGATGAATGTATCTTTTCTTTTATGCACACTGAGAGCGTATGCACCAAGACAAATTCCTTGTGTGTCCAATCACACTTGGCCAATAAAGAATTCTATTCTATTCTATTCTATTCTATTCTATTCTATTCTATTCTAT
>WNWU01012618.1:61828-82996 GCA_012654045.1 Ptyas mucosa
CTATTCTATTCTATTCTATTCTATTCTATTCTATTCTATTCTATTCTCATTACTTTAGCTTCTCTGCAGTTTTCTCCAGTAGATGTCACTGTTGCTCTATTTCTCGCCTTTCTCTTTTGTTAGCTTAAATTGTATCATCTGCTCCAAAGCTTTTTAAAAGTCCCAGGGGTCCAAATTTCCTATTCCAAAAAGTTTCAACTTAGTCTACTTTGTATTTTAAATCCCCAGTCTGACTTTCTAGCTTTTCAGTTTCTTCTCTTTTTTTTAAAAAAAAAATATCTTCTTTCTACTACCAGTTCTATAAATAGCTCACATGTTTGCTTTTGGCTATTCTTGGCTGCCTTGTTCTTCCTAACAGATTGAAAGCTCCTCCGTGTCAAGAAGGAGTATGCAGTCTCCTTGTGATCAGCAGAGTGCCCTCTCTGTCTTCATCACCCCTCCAGGGTGATTTGGATCCCCAGAACCTCCTGGCAAGTGGAATTTGGCATGATTCCATGAAGCCCTGTGGAGATACGTCGTGTCGCCGCGATGTCAGCCCCACCTCCCGAGATTAGAGTGATTCTTGACAGACCAGATCTCAGCTCTTTCTCCCGAACAATACGGACAAAGCAAGAAAACACAACAGGACACATCCGACTGGTGTAGTGATGTTGGTTTAATGCCATTGTTGGCTCTGAGAAAACACTGAGCTCCTAACGTTTCAAAGTTGGCGCTACGAGCATTCGCCTGTGACAGGGTTAATGACTCTGCTCACTGGAAAGGGATCCAAATATTTCAGTCCCAGTTTCCGGTTAGGCACTCGTAATTTTATGTATTTAGTGGAAAGGTATACCAGATCCCCCACGTTGAATGGCTCTAGTTTTGCTCGTTTCCTATCCGCGTGGTACTTATATTCCGCTGCCACTTTGTCTAATGCTGTTCTAATTTGTGGCCATAATATCTGTATTTTCTCGGCCCATTCGCTGGGGCTCACCTCCATATCAGGTGCTTCTAATTCGGGAATAGCCACAAAATCCCATCCCAACACTATTTGGAAGGGGATAAAACCAGTGCTATGGTGGATTGCGTTATTATACACAACTTCAGCGAATGGCAATAGGGTCGACCAATCCGTTTGTTGATAGGTGATGTAACCTCTGATATAGCGTTCCACCATAGAATTGGTCCTCTCAGACGCACTGTTAGTGCTAGGATGGAACGCTGAACTAAGTCCCTGCGTCGACCCTCTAGCCTGTACGAAATTTCTCCAAAACCTTGCCGTGAATTGCACCTCCCTGTCTGAGATAATTTTACGAGGAACCCTGTGTAAGCGATAAATGTGTTGGATGAAAATCTTGGCCTGCTTTCGTGCTGATGGTAACCCGCTACACAGTATAAAATGGGCTTGTTTGGAAAAAAGGTCAATGACAGTCCATATTACGGTATTGCCATTGCTCTCGGGAAGTTCAACGATAAAATCCATGGCTATCTCCTCACATGGTTTACTAGGGTTAGCCATGGATTGCAACAGTCCAAGGGGTTTTCCCGGTCTCGATTTAGATTTGGCACATACAGGACAACTGTTTATATATTCCTCTATGTCAATCCACATATGCAGCCACCAGAATTGTCGTCGTGTTAGATGCAAAGTTTTAAGAAACCTGAAGTGTCCGGCTGCTTTAACGTCATGACACCGTTGTAGAACCACCTTACGTAGTTCTATTGGAATGTACAATTTCTCACCCTTCCATACCAATCCGTCTTTATGAGTAAAGAGATGTCTATTGTCCTGTACCCATATGTCTGTTTTCAGGGTGTTGCGGAGTTCTTCCTTCCACCCAGGAGGGGTATCGGATGTAGCTAACGTCCTCCCTATCAGATTTTCGTTGGGTATCATGGCTTGTACCACCTCATCCCGTTTACTATGAAACTGTGGCATATGGGACAGAGCATTGGCCAGAAAGTTTTTTCCTGCTGCGACATACTTCAGTACAAAATTAAATCATTGAAAATATTGGGCCCTACGCACTTGTTTGGGCGATAGCTTCCGAGGGGTTTGCAGTGCTATCAGGTTCTTATGATCCATCCAGACTTCAAATTGCTCCCTCGCCCCTTCAAGTAGATGTCGCCACGTAAGGAGAGCCCAGCGGACCGCAAATGCCTCTTTTTCCCATATAGACAACCCTCTCTTGGTGGGGGTAAACTTTTTAGATGTATATGCACACGGCTGTAATTGACTGTTTTCGTTGCTTTGTAAGAGTACTGCCCCAATGGCCACATCGCTTGCATCCATCTGCACGATAAACAGTTTTTGCTGATTAGGGTACTGAAGTATGGGCTCCTGCGCAAATAAAGCTTTCAAAGCGTCGAAAGCTTTTTGACAGGCATCCGTCCACACTAAACGTTGGCTCAGCTTTACTTTTATGATACTGCCTTTTGTGCAGAGAAGGTCAGTAGAGGATAAGGCTATATGAGCGAAGGCTGGGATAAACTGCCTATAGAAATTAGCGAAACTGAGGAAACTTTGTAATTGTTTCCTCGTCGCCAGAACCTGCCACTCTAAAACCATACTGACGTTACTGGGGTCCATCCCCAACCCTTTTTTAGAGATTCTATACCTCAGGTAGTCTAACTCAGTGCGGTAGAATTCACATTTCGAGACCTTGACAAAGAGTTTAGCCTCTAGGAGTTTCTCTAACACTTGGCGGACTAACCACCTATGTTCCTCCATGGTATCAGTATAAATGAGGATATCATCAAGATATACCAATGCCCCCTGATACAAATGCTCATGCAATACTTAATTAATCAGTTGCATGAACACCGCTGGGGCTCCCTGCAAACCGAACGGCATGACCTGGAACTTGTAGCTGCCAAGTGGGCAGTTAAAAGTGGTCTTCCATTCGTCACCTGGTTAATACGAATGCGGTAGTACGCCTCCCTCAGATCTAGTTTGGTGAAGATTTGGCCCGTGGACAAGGTAGCCAAGAAATCTTTTATCAATGGCAAGGGGTATAAAGGTTCTATACTCAGAGCGTTCAAACCCCTAAAATCAACACAGAGGTGCAGGCCCCCGTCCTTCTCCCAGAAAAGGACCGGAGCAGCCATATGTGCTCTGCTAGGTTTGATGAACCCTCTAGCCAGATTTTGGTCTATATATCTGTGTAACTCCTCCAATTCCATTGGGGTCATCGAATACATGCGAGGCTTAGGTAATGTAGCCCCGGGTATTAACTCTATAGCACAATCTGTTGTACGATGTGGTGGTAACGAATCATATTCCACCTCACTGAAGACGGTTGCTAAATCTGCATATATCTCTGGGACAACCTGAATTGATCAGCGCTCCCTGTCGTACCTCCTTAGTGGTACGTGGGTTACGAAGGGTGACCTGGATGACGAACGGACGTATGGACGCATTCACCATCGGGTCATGGATGTCTTCCTCGTCACTGTCACCCACCACCACAGGTAGCTCCTTGGGTCCCACCGACATCCCAGCCTCCTTGGTAGGTGAGCTTCCCTCGGACGGTAACGTCCGGGATACTGCCCTGGACCACTCTGGGGTAGTTCGCGCCCGCTCCTTCCCACTGGACACCGGGTTGTGACTTGTTGAAGGTTGGGGTGGAGGAAACGGACAGTCCAATGCTCTATGTCCCACCTGATTACACCTGAAACAACAGAATGGGGGCCCACGAGTAGACTCCGAAATCCCGGTTGGTCTTCTGGACTCCCGAGACATGGGTGGTCTATCTATGGTCCATCTCGGTTGTGGTGCTCTGGCTATCCCTTTGAATCAAAATTCCCTCAAGCCGATATCCAAATCGACAGCCGCTTTAAACCATTCTGTGAGACGAGGCGGGAGACCCCGATAGATGCATGCTTGTCTTAACTCACGGTCCAAACCCAGATGAAACTGGTGTACAAGCATCCGCTCGAGCCACGCCCGTAATCTCCCCACGAGTGTTCGGAAGTCCTTCACATATTCTTTTGCGGGTCGGCCCCTCTGCTTCAGAGAGACCAGCTCCCCCTCAGCCTGTTGCGTTCAGGACTCATCCTCGAAACGTACCCTAAGGCTCTCCAGAAACAGTCCTACGTCAGTTAGTTCCCGGGCATGGTCGCTATGGAGGTCAGCTACTCAGTCAGCTGCCTCCCCCCTCAATCCGATTGTGATTGCTACAACCATGGCCCACTGGGATGGATAGAATCAGCCGTACAAATCCACATAACTAATAACCTGGCTCAAAAAGATAACCACCCGGTCTGGACTCCCATCAAAAGTTGCTTGGAAGGGTGGTGGACCCCACATCGCCTGAGGTGGCCATCCCCCCTGGGTCCACATGTAAGCTTGTCCAGGATACCCCTGAGATGGCGCCCTAGCTGCTCGAGACCCCTGGGCCTCAGACGGTTGTCCTGAGCCCATCTGTCCACTATCCCATAGTACTTGCGCAGGGGCGCTGCGTATGCCCCGATCAATGGGCCTTACCCCCTCCTACAGAGGCAGAGGGTGGGTACCAGTGGCTGGGTGTTCTGTTCTCCTGAGTCTGCCGATAGCTGGGTCCAACCGCAATTTAGGGCTGGCTAGACAAAACCGGGCTTCCGTACCGGATGACCCAGCCGGGCCATGCCAGGTAGAAGCCTGCTCCACCCCTGTTGCCCACGGCTGCCAAGAGGGGGCATCCCTAAAGCTGGCCTCCCCGAACCGTTCCTTTTTTTATATCCAGAGTGGAGGGACCAGGTCCAGTTGAATAACTCCACTCCCCCCCGTCCTCATCTTCAATCCATCTTCTCTCCCTCCACCTTTGGAAATGCTCACTGGACGGGGGCAGGGTGGGAGCCTTCGTATTCACTCCAGGACCAGCCAAAGCCGAACTATGCCACCATTCTCCTGAAGCAGAGTGTATAACATCGTTTTTCGCCTCTGCAGGTTCAACCGCCTCCCCACCCTGGCTTTGGGGGGGTTTTTTTGGCTGCACCATGGGTTGAAGGTCGGATTGAGCTACCGGACCCGTGCTTTCTTCCTCCGTCTGGGTAACTGTCAGGGTTATCGCTTCAGGATCCACACCCTCCACCATTCCAACTGTCCAGCCTTACAACGAAAACAAAACTGTAACGAAGTGAGCGCCAACTTTCTCTCAGCTCTTTCTCCCGAACAATACGGAAGCAGCAAGAAAACACAACAGGACACATCCGACTGCTGTAGTGATGTTGCTTTAATGCTGTTGTTGGCTCCAAGAAAACACTGAGCTCCTAACGTTTCAAAGTTGGCCTTACAAGCGTTCGCCTCGTAGCGCTTTTTATTATGCCACTCTGCCCTGCCCTCGTTATCCTCATTATCTGGGTGGATGTTTGTCAGCTGGGGAGCACGTCCTCGGCCAGCGCCCCTCCCTTTCGTCAGAATCTAAGCCTTCATTGATGTCGTCAGCGCCACGGAGGTGCGTTTCCACGCCTCCGTACACAACCAGCCCTGAATGTCCGTGAAGGATCCGTCATTACCAGTGTAGTAGACAACCAAGCCCCCCCCCAGTTTCTATCCCTGACGCACCGCGGTCCCGCAATCATCCGCCTATCCCTTGTGCCGCCACCACCACCACCGCTGTGAACAGTTGCTTTTCCTCGGATTTCAGGTCGTTCCGCATCCTCCACCGTTCCTCCTCCTTCCTGTGTCTGTATTGTTGAGCAATATATCGGGCTCGACAGGCAGCTCCCCTTTACCAAGGGCTCTTCTGCAAGATATAAAGGAGACGTGTTAATAGGAGCTCTCGGTTTTAGTGCATTTTTTCTATGGAACCGTCGTAAGAGCCGGTTGGCATTAATATCTCCCGCGTGTACCCAGGATGCCTCTTCATAGGGATACCCTTTCCATCTTACTAAGTATTGGAGTTTCCCTCTGTGAAACCTGGAATCCAGTATGTCATCTACTTTGTATTGTTCATCCCTAACCAGACCAGGGGGTTTCGGGGTATGTCAGACTGAGGTCACCGGTTTGAGCAGGCTATCATGGAAGACTGGATGGATCCAGTGGCGGAAGTTTTAGAGCATATGTGACAGGGTTAATGACTTTGCTCACTGGAAAGGGACCCAAATATTTCAGTCCCAGTTTCCGGTTAGGCACTTGTAATTTTATGTATTTAGTGGAAAGGTATACCAGATCCCCCACTTTGAACGGCTCTAGTTTTGCTCATTTCCTATCCGTCTGGTACTTATATTCCGCTGCCGCTTTGTCTAATGCTGTTTTAATTTGTGGCCATAATATCTGTATTATGGGCCTGTGGCTAGATCAGTAATGATCACAGAGCTCCACTTTGACTCAGATGCCAGCAAGGTGGAGGTGGGGTACTGGTATGGGCTGGTATTATTAAAGATGAGGTAGTTCAGTGGTTCCCAAAGTGGGTGGTACTGCCCCCTGGGGGACAGTGTGATGACTTAGGGGGGTGATAAGAGGCAAGGGGGACAGCAGGGGGAGCTAAGAGGCAAGGGCGGTGGCAGAGGAGTGCTGGAGGTGGGCCCCTCACAGGGCACAATTCTGCCTGGGGCTCTGTCAGCCACCAGTCAGCTGAGCACTTCTGGTTCTGGCCCGACTCGCCCCATCACCTCCTGCGTGTACTGTACACTGGCAGCCATGCTAAACCTCGTGCATGTTGCTCTGTTTTGCCTGGCTTGGCAAACTTTCCCTGTTTTTTAAATTAAAAAAGCAGGTTTTTACTACTCCCCCCCCCCCGGCAACTGTAACGCTTTTCAAATCAGATGTGAACACACATGTATTGTAAGTATTCTGATTTTCAGAGCAGAAATGGCAGAAGCAGAAAAATCAAAGTAGAAATGTAGACAATATAGTGTGTAATATCTGACTGAAAAAGTTTGGGAACCACTGGTCTAGAGCCTGGGGGAGGATGAGAAATTTAACAAGTGGGTTGGGGGAAGGATGGAAAGGCAGCAGAGCGAGGTCCATGAAGTAAACTCAAGTTTCTTAGCTTGGACCAGCAAAAGGCAGTGGGCGGCGGCGGTGGCAAGGAATACAAAGGACAACTGGAGAGATGGAGCAGCACTCAGCCATCCAGGCTTCAAAGAAAAGTTAGCTTCAGGGCAAGGGGCGCAACCGACACCGCTTTCTAAAACAGAAGTTCCTGCTAAGCTCCAGATCCTACAAAACAAGCCACGGTGTTCAGTCCGTGCGCCTACCTCCTGCCTTTCTAAAGGGACACCTCCACCCCTCACTGCCCTGCTTGCTACCGCATGTTTCCACCGTGGTCTCACCCTTTGCCAGGTCGGCTCCACCCTGTTTCCCCTCCTTCAGAGGCCCCTTACTCACTCTCCCCGCTTATTCCCCGATGACCACCTCTTTCTTCATCCCCCCTCCCCCCACCAGCTGGCTTCATCTTGCAAAGCGTCCAGGACCAGGAGAGTTGAGCCCTTTTCCTTTGATGGCAGCAGCCCCAATACTGCCTTTGCACAGAGCTGGACAGCGGGCAGCGTCGAAGTACCTTAAAGGGACAGGCCGCCATGGCTGCCTTCCAAACAGCTTCAGCTGCAAAGGGAGGTGGGAAAAGTTCAGGCAAGTCATCTCCTCTTTTTTTTTTGTAATTTTTTAAAAAAATTTTTATAAAACAAATAAACATTTAAAACATCAATCATCCCTCTCCTGTGACATCTCGCTGTTGACTTCTACTTTTCTTTTTGTTCTTCTTATTCCAACAGTTTCTTCTATCTTAATCGTCATCCAATCCACTGTAAAAGTTCATTCTTGTAGTCATATTCTTACTATCAAATTTTTATACATAGTTATAAAATTAATCATTTATATCTCTTTTCCAACCAACAATAAAAATAATTCCATGTTCTAAAATATTCTGATTCTT
This sequence comes from Ptyas mucosa, assembly GCA_012654045.1. Lineage (NCBI taxonomy): Eukaryota > Metazoa > Chordata > Lepidosauria > Squamata > Colubridae > Ptyas > Ptyas mucosa. The sequence goes on from WNWU01012618.1 coordinate 69,667, forward strand.
CCCTATCTTTAATCAACAAGGTTAATCAATTCATTTCTGCACAATCTAAAATCTTTTTTATTACTTCATCTTCCACAGGTATTTTCTCGTTTCCAATTTTGAGCATAAACAATTCTTGCAGCTGTTATTACATGTATAATCAAATAAATATATTCCTTTTTAATTTTATCTGGTAGGATACCCAATAGGAACATAGAGGTCTGGCAATAACATATTTGGGACAAAAGAACAAAAAGAAATGCCAGAAACAAGTAAGATTGGAAGAAGAGTATAAAAGTCTAGAAAAAGAATTTCAGAAAAATGGTCAAAGTGATAAAAAAATTAAGAAATTGATGGAACTGAAGAAACATGAGATAATTTTAAATGAACAAGAATCATTAGCAAACCAATTGAGAATATCGAGACAGAATTTTTTTGAAAACGCAAGTAAACCAGGAAGATGGTTAGCATATAAGTTAAAAAAAGAGAAGGAGAAGAAAATTATAAAATATTTTCAAGATGGAGGAGGGAAATTACAGCACAGAACTGAGGAAAAAAAGAAAGTAATCCAAGAATACTATACAAAAATTTTATTCTCAAGAGAAGATCTCAGAGGAAGAGATACTAAGCTATCTGGTGAAATCTGATTTAATTAAAATATCAGAACAATACAAAGAAATGCTAGAAGAAAGAATAACAATGATGGAACTAACAGAAGCCATAAAAGGACAAAAAAGTGGAAAAGCACCAGGACCAGCCAGCGGAACTATACAAAACACTACAAGAAACAATTAGTAATGTAATGCTGGAATTATTTAATGACTTATTATTGAAGGCTAAGATGCCAGAGTCATGGAGAGAGGCATATCTGACACTTATACTGTGGTATACAGGAAGCCAGCTTATACCTTTTTAGGAATATAAAAACAGAGACTATGACAATGAACAAACCAGAAACAGATTTATTATAACTTTGCAAAGTGTCTCCCTTCCAAAGGAAGAGGGAGCGATTAGGTCTTCTCCTTGCAGATCTTAAATACATTTTTCAGGATACAGACGTTCAATACAACAGGATACACGTGTTTCCCTAATACATCAGTTTCACATCTTATATAACATATTTGGCACATGTTCCGCCCTGGTAATTCCCTTTCTTCCCAGTAGAAATACCCTTCAAAAATACCCCTTATGTACGTGATATTATAACATGCGTATTTCCCCTCTGGAAGGGTCAGAGTGACCCGAACAAGCCAACTTTGGATTTTTACTAGAACATTAGTTTTATGTATCCTACAAAACAGCAAAACAAGCATCTTTAAGAACTACACAGTTCCTCTTCTCATGTTCTTATTATGTTCTACTAATACAGTTATATAATCAGGTTATACAAGGTTCAATAAGGCACTTAAAATGGCGTAGCTTAGGGTATACTTTTTACAGGAATAATCTTTATTTCTCTCAATCCCCCCTTTTCCTTTTCATTAGTTCTTATTCCTGTAAATTGTGTATGTCCTGCAACATTATAGAAACTTCTCTGCAGCCTAAGCTGCCACGTGATTCTTCAGCTAGTTTCTTCTGTCTTTTCACTCGGCAGCAACACTTCCACCAAAGTTTCCAACAGCTGCAGCATACAGGTACACATTTAATACAAAGACATGAAATAAGACCTATAACTACAATGAGTCTAATACCTACAAACAATTCCTTTAACCACGCAAAACTGGGCAACCATGAGGTTAATGAGTCCCAAACTCCCTTAAAAGCTGCATTTTCAGTTACATGAGTTAAATGTGTTGTAATATTATGTAATGATTTCAACTTGGATTCTATAAATTGGGAATGATCGGAAATATTGAAACAACAAAGGCCTTGGAATTCCTCGCACCCATGACCCATCCTCAATAACGTATAATCAATAGCCACCCAATTCTGTAACAAAGATTTCCTTATTTCTCCCATCTCATCAGCTAATGCAGCAATAGCAGACGATGTCTCATTTATACTTTTAGCTAAAGCACAAGCTAAGTGTCCAAGTTGTAATTGGTTATATTGTGTAGATATCCATGGAAACATTCCCAAAAGTCCAGCTTGGACTTTATTCAATACTACCACATCATCATTACAAGTAGTATCAAATGTCAAATGTGTAGTATCCCGTCTGCCTCTATAGATCCCCTTATATGTTCCATCCCCAATATGGTCATAAGATTCTATCGGTGTTATATGCCATTTAACAGGGTCCGCAGGAGCATATATAATTAAATGTGGTTCTTTTCCAGGCTTAGGGATTTCTTTATGTCCGTGTTCATTTACAGTTTCAACACCTTCATGGGTAGTTAACTTTGTAGCTACTTTCTTTGGAACACGATCAGTATGGTATAAACTTGTATTCATCATCTCATAATAAAACTCTGTATTATGATTTATGTCTTTTAAATGTGCAACAGTCATAGCAGTAGTTAAACGGCCAATGGTACAAGGACCACCTATGGCATGTGCAGGTATATATGCATAAGTATACAATCCACAAAAGAGAAACCAACCTTTAGGCAAATATAGAACTTGACTAAAAGCTTCCACTTCCTCTATTTCAGAACAGTGAAATACTTTCTCAGTAGGCACAGAAACATATATCACTTTTTCCTGCCGTTTCTCAGGGTGTTTATAAACTACACAATCATAGGCTGGTAATATTGTTTTTACCTCAATTACCAGTTTCTTCTGATTAGTCCATTTAGTTGGTTTTTGTGGACTTCCAAATATAGTTATAACATGTGACAAATTAAAATTATTGGGTTCTATTGTAATGCATGCTTCTTCAAATAAAAACTTTCCAGGAACCAGCACCCCCACAAAACATGTTACCATTATATCAGAGACAGTTGTTTCACCTCTGATACAAAAGGAAGAACTGTTTAAAGCCACCTTCATTAAATCCAGAAATATATTGCCTTCTCTTCTCTTAGGCTCCACAATACCTCTGGCATATCGTACAGGTGCTTCTAAAGGTACTTTAATGTAGCCAACAGTACATCGTCCCTTCCATACAAAAGGTAATTGGGGCAATGCCATATTACCACATAAGAACATTAACTTGGAAGGGGCCTTCAATTCCAGATATGGAAAATGTAACGCTTCCTCTAAAATCCTGAACATCTTATATGAAGGGGTATAATTACCATATCTCTCTGTGCATTGATGGTATAAGAACTCCATTCTATTTGAAAGATCAATGTAGCGAGGGGCTATCTCATATGTACGGTTGCACTTGGCATATTTTCCCAATGGCACACCATCTGCAAAAGATGACTTAATACATATCTCAGCCTCCTCAGTGCTGTCTATCAGGGTGAGTGGTATTTCAATAAGAGAATAACAGTGCTTGAGTTCAGTATGGAAACAGAGCTGCTGCCATGTTATAGGATAACTAGGCAACACAGCCAAAATTCCCATCCCTATCTGCACCAGCTGTATAAAAAACACTGCCACAATAAACCCCATTTTCCTAGTGGACTAGGTCCCCCTCCCAAAAGTTTATTGCCCAGATAGATAAAAGCTTATTATCTTACCACCAAAGTGTCAATCAATCGAGAAGAACTTACATCCACTGGATACCAAAGCATAGACTTACACCAATCAATTATATCTTTTCTTAATACAATCAAAAACACAGCAAAGATCAATATTACTCCTAACCAAATACAAATTTCTTCTTCCATCCGTTGATCCTCAATCGTCTAAGGTTTGTCATTGAAAAGTCAGTTTAAGAGGATTTGTAGGGTTTAGTAGCAACTGTCCATCCATAAGGCAAAGCCACCGGTCCCTTCACTCTGGAATAATGTACCCAACTTCGTTCCTTAGTCCTCACAGCAGATTCAGTGGTTAGCAACACTTGGAATGGTCCTTCCCACACCGGCTGCAATTTCTTCTCCTTAATAGCTTTTATCAGGACCTAGTGTCCACTTTTGTACTCATGTACTTGGAAATCAAGAGGTGGAGTCTGTGCCAATAGACCCTTAGACCTTAAAAAAGAAAAACACTGGGACAGTCCTTGTATATATTTTCGCAGAAAAACATCTTTCAATTCTATTCTAGGCATCCCAACCTTTCCAGTATATTTAATTTAATTTAATTTAATTTCAGATTTATAAACCGCCCTTCTCCCTGAGGACTCAGGGCGGTGTACAGCCAAAATTAAAAAACAAAGAATGCAAACATTAAAAGCAATTAAGAATATATATAAATTTGGCCCCATACATTAAAAGTAACTAACCAATTAAAACATTTAAAATTATTTTTAAGTCAGCCCGGCTTGCTGGAAAAGATGAAGCGCACCCGGAAGACCACCGGAAGCCAGTGCAGCTCACGCAGGAGCGGTGTCAAGTGGGAGCACCATGCTGCTCCCGTCGCTACCCGCGCGGCTGCGTTCTGGACCAGTTGGAGCCTCCGGGTGCTCTTCAAGGGGAGCCCCATGTAGAGACCGTTACAGTAGTCAAGGCGAGAGGTGACGAGGGCGTGAGTGACTGTGCACAGGGAATCCCGATCAAGAAAGGGCCGCAATTGGAGGATCAGGCGAACCTGACAAAAGGTCCCCCTGGTTACAGCCGTCAGATGTTCCTCCAAGGACAGCTGCATATCCAGGAGGACTCCCAAATTGCGAGCCCTTTCCGTAGGGGCCAAAGACTTGCCCCCAATAGTCAGTGATGGAGTCAACTGACTATATCGGGATGCCGGGAGCCACAGCCACTCAGTCTTGGAAGGGTTGAGCTTGAGCCTGTTCTTCCCCATCCAGATCCGCACAGCCTCCAGGCACTGGGACATCACTTCAAGGGCATCGTTGGGGTGGCCTGGGGTGGAGATGTACAGCTGGGTGTCATCAGCGTACTGGTGGTATCTCACCCCAAATGCCAAATATGGCAATCCAAACATCATTTCATATGGAGATATTCCCAGATCCTTTCTAGGACTAGTTCTTATTCTTAATAGAGCTAAAGGCAAACATTTCGTCCAGGGTAATTGAAATTCTAACATTAATTTTTTTAACGTAGATTTTATCGTCTGATTAAAACGTTCTACGTGGCCAGATGATTCAGGTGTGTGGCTTACGTGTAGTTGCCAATCAATTCCTAATTGATTCATTACCTGTCGTACCACCTGTGCTGTAAAATGTGTGCCTCTATCACTATCAATAGATTCAATCAAACCATATCATGGTATCAATTGTTCTAATATGATTTTAACAGTCTTTTGGGCATTTGCCCTTGCACAAGGAAAAGCTTCAACCCATACAGTCAAATTATCTACTATAACTAGTAAATATTTAAGAGTCCCAACTGCTGGCATTTCTGTATAGTCCACCTGGATACGTTGGAAAGGCCAGACAGCTAAGTCTCTACCTCACATTGGTTGCCTCCACATAACTCTCTTATTAATTCTTACACAACGTAAGCACTTCCGTACTATTTGCATAGCTATTGTATACATACCCCTACACACATATGTACGTTTAATGAAATCAATGAGTGCTTGCGTTCCCCAATGAGTTCCTTCATGCACACGTTCAATCACATTTCTCATCACAGCTTTGTTAAGAATTTGCACTCCTTCATTAGTCATCCATTTTCCATTCACCTGACGAACCCCCTCATTCACCATTTGTTGTTCTTCTTCAGCGGTAAATACTGGAGTTACATCAAAGGTTAATGCAGGAACTAAAATCATAAGAGCATCTTCCCCCAGAGCTGCCTCTTTAGCCGCTCTATCAGCCATTCTATTTCCCACAATTTGTGTTGAAGTCCCCTTCTTATGTGCTTCAACATGTATAATAGCAAGCTTAGTAGGGCCTGCAGCTGCCTTTAAAACAGCTGTTATAAGATCAACTTGTTTTAACTCCTTTCCCTTACTAGAGATCAATCCCCGCTCAATCCAGATTTTTCCAAAAGTATGTAAAATACCATAAGCATACTTTGAATCAGTATAAATGTTTCCTACTTCATTGGTTAATAAGTGCTTGCAATAGTTAATAATGCTTGCAATAAAGCAAAAACTTCACATGTCTGTGCTGACCATTCATTTTCATTTTCATTTCATTTCATTTCATTTATTTAGATTTATATACCGCCCTTCTCCCCGAGGGGACTCAGGGCGGTGAACAGCCAAAAGTAAAAAACATACATACAAAATTTAAAAACCAAATTAAACCAAATTAAACGATGGCCCCAACTATTTAAAAACCCAATTATAAAATATTAAAACCCCAAATATTAAAATAGTTAAATTTAAAAATTTAAAAATTATTTTTGCAGAAAAAGGGGAAAAAATTAGGCCAGGCCAGCCTGATGGAACAGAAAAGTTTTTAGCTCACGGCGGAAGGCGCGAAGGTCCGGGATCATCCGTATCTGCGGGGGGAGTTCGTTCCAGATAGTGGGTGCCCGCACAGAGAAGGCTCTCCCCCTGGGGGCCGCCAGCCGACATTGTTTGGCCGATGGCACCCGGAGGAGCCCCTCTCTATGGGAGCGTACCGGTCGGTGGGAGGCTATTGGTGGTAGTAGGCGGTCCCGCAAGTACCCGGGTCCTAAGCCATGGAGCGCTTTAAAGGTGGTAACCAATACCTTGAAGCGCACCCGGAAGACCACCGGGAGCCAGTGCAGCTCGCACAGGAGAGGAGTAACATGGGAGCGCCACATCGCTCCCATCACCACCCGCGCGGCTGCACTCTGCGCCAGTTGGAGCCTCTGGGTGCTCCTCAAGGGGAGCCCCATGTAGAGAGCATTACAATAGTCTAGGCGAGAGGTGGGCATGAGTGACCGTGTGTAAAGAGTCCCGATCCAGAAAGGGATGCAACTGTCGAATCAGGCGAACCTGATGAAAAATCTTCCCGGTCACGGCTGTCAAATGCTCTTCTAAAGACAGCCGTGAATCCAGGAGGACGCCCAAGTTGCGCGCCCTCTCTGCGGGGGCCAGTGATTCACCCCCGATAGTCAGCAATGGCACCAGCTGACTATATCGGGACGTTGGAAACCACAGTCACTCAGTCTTGGATGGGTTGAGTCTGAGCCTGTTCCTCCCCATCCAGATCCGCACGGCCTCCAGGCACCGGGACATCACTTCAAGGGCATCGTTGGGGTGGTCTGGGGTGGAGATGTACAGCTGGGTGTCATCCGCGTACTGATGATATCTCACCCCAAAACCACGGATGATCTCACCCAACGGCTTCACATAAATGTTGAACAGGAGGGGCGAGAGGACCGACCTTTGTGGCACCCCACATATGAGGGGCCTCGGAGTCGATCTCTGCCCCCCTGTCAACACCGACTGCGACCGGTCGGAGAGAAAGGAGGAGAACCACTGCAACACAGTGCCTCCCACCCCCAGCTCTTCCAACCGGTGCAGCATGATACCATGGTCGATGGTATCAAAAGCCACTGAGAGATCTAACAGGACCAGGACAGAGGAGCACCCCCTGTCCCGAGCCCTCCAGAGATCATCAACCAACGCGACCAATGCCGTTTCCGTGCTGTACCCGGGTCTGAAGCCCGACTGGAATGGATCAAGATACGTCATTTCATCCAGGTGCTGGGGAAGCTGTTGCGCAACCACACTCTCAACAACCTTTGCCAGAAAGCCAAGGTTGGAGACCGGACGATAATTTACCAACATTGCCGGGTCCAGGGAAGGCTTCTTGAGGAGAGGCCTCACCACCGCCTCTTTCAAGGCGACAGGAAAGTCACCCTCACCCAATGAAGCATTTATAATCCCCTGGAGCCAGCCACGTGTCACCTCCCGGGAAGCCAGTACTAACCAGGAGGGACACGGGTCCAATAAACAGGTGGTCGCGTTCAGCCTGCCCAGAATCCTGTCCACGTCCTCAGGGGTCACAGGATCAAATTCAGTCCAGATAACATTCTCAAGACCAGCCCCTGTCCCTCCCCCCGAGACTACCCAGTCGGAGTCCAGATCTTCCTGAATCTGAGTGATTTTATCATGCAGATACTGAACAAAATCCTCGGCTCTACCCTCCAAGGGGTCCTCCCGCGCTTCCTGGTGTAGCAGGGAGTGGGTCACCCTAAAGAGGGCGGCCGGGCGATTATCTGATGACGCAATAAGAGCAGCAAAATAGTTACATTTAGCTGCTTTTATCGGCACTAGGTAAGTCCTAATATGGGATCTCACTAGTGTCCGGTCGGATTCAGAATGACTGGCCCTCCAACTACTCTCTAGGCGTCTTTTCCGGCGCTTCAACTCCCTCAGCTCCTCAGAGAACCAAGGAGCCAATTGAGATCGGTGCCGGGTCAGAGGCTGCAAAGGCACGACCCGATCCAGAGCTCCAGCGGCCGCCCTATCCCAGGCGGCCACTAGGTCTCCAGTCGAGGCGTGTGCTAGAGCCTCAGGAAATGGCCCAAGCTCCATCTGGAACCTATCAGGTTCCATCAGGCGCCTGGGGCGGAACCAACTTACTGGCTCCGCCTCCCTGCGGCGGGGTGCAGCGGATTGAAAGTCTAGATGAAGGAGAGAGTGATCTGACCATGACAAGGGCTCAATGACTAAGTCCCCTATCTCAAGATCACTCAACCATTGTCCAGAGACGAAAACCAAATCCAGCGTGTTTCCCCCCATGTGGGTAGGGCCATGAATTACCTGGGTCAGATCCATAGCTGTCATGGAAGCCATGAACTCCCGAGCCACCTCCGACGTCTCACCCACAGATGGAAGGTTGAAATCCCCCATGACCATAAGTCTAGGGGTATCAACTGCCACTGCAGCGATAACGTCGAGGAGCTTGGGCAGGGCTGCTGCCACGTGGCAGGGAGCCAGGTACGTGATCAGACGGCAACTTTCCCGCTTCCAATGTCTCAGTAGTGTCCCCGTTCACAACAGCATAACCATTCAGTCTCTTTCCATTCTCTACCCGAGAAGAACCATCAATAAACAGGTTAATACCGCCCTCTAATGGACTATCCTCTAAATCCTCTCGGACCTTCGTTTGTAAATCAATAGCTTCTACACAATCATGCTCTATATTATCCCATTCCTTCCTTTCCCCTGACAAGAATTCCGCCGGATTTAGATTCCTATCCATAGAAAGAACCAAATTCTCTTGGGACATTAAAATAACCTCATATTTCAGAAGCCTCCCATTCGTGAGCCATCTTTGTACTTTCTGCATCAAGATTGTTCTTACTTGGTGTGGACTACTCACAACCAAAGCACCACCAAATGTCAACTTTCTGCTTTCTTCAACTAATAAAGCAGTTTCTGCTACAGCTTGCACACACAAAGGCCAACCTCTCACCACCGGATCCATTAATTTAGACAAAAATGCTATAGGTTTCTTTTTTTCAGCCCAAGCCTGAGCTAACACCCCCTTAGCAATACCATCCTCTACTGCTACAAACAAGTGAAAAGGTTTTTTCAAATCTGGCAAGCTCAATACTGGAGCCTGACTCAACGCTCTCTTCAAACCTTCCAATTTTGCCTCATCACCTTCCTTCCACACAACCATCCATGGTTCCTCTTCTATTAACTTATCATATAAAAACTGAACTTTATCTATGTAATTGTTGCAGGAAAAAAACGGGACCAGGCCAAGCTCTTCAATGCAGGAAAAAGTTTATTGTGCACGGTTCAAACAGCCCAAAAGCAATCAAAAAGTCTGAACCCCGAAAGGTTCCCCCGGGCACATTTTTATACAATCTTAGTGCGTATACACATCAGGGAGTGTTACATTTCACATGTAGGAGCTAACCTCCATCAGTCTTACAAAGATCAAAGATGGGGGGGGGAGTAATGAACACTTGCTTACATATTCATGTTCTCTGCTCAGGATCCTAAGACACAACAAAGGGAGATAAGGGACTGGAAGACGCCTCTAGGGTAATAAAGGAAGCGGCATTTGTTATCTAGGGATATACATGACATTTAGGGTGCCCTAAACAATGAGGAGCAGGATACATTTGTTTTGGGTCACCTCACCCTTTCACAGGAGGCCCCTTCATCAAATACCTTCGTCATCTCAGCCTCCTTTATCGGCACGGAAGAGGGAAGTTAGTCTGAACCAAAGTTTCAGGATTATAATATTTTAGGTTATAACCAATATCCGAATTTGGACTACCTCATAATCATCTATCCACAATCTACAATACCCCACCAAACCAAGCAGTTTCCTAACCTCCTTCTTCGTTGTGGGTAAGGGTTGGGTTAAGATTTCCTCTATCCTCTCAGGATTAATCCTTTTACTTCCTTGGCTTATCAGATGTCCCAAATACTTAACCTCCAGTTCCACATACTGAAGTTTCCTTTTGGACACTCGCAAGCCATTCTTACCTAAAAATTCAACAAGGCATTCGTTCCTTCCTCAACCTCACCCTTCTTTTCTCCAGATAACAATAAGTCATCCACATACTGCAACACCTGAATACCACTCGGAACACAAAATCTTTCCAATACTTGTTCCAACATCTGTCCAAATAAATTTGGACTCTCAGAAAACCCCTGTGGCAATGAGTATCCGGATCAGCCCATTCAAAAGCAAAAATATCTCTAGACTCCTCCGCCAAGGGACATGTCCAAAAAGCATCCTTCAAATCTATCACACTAAAATATTTATGACAATGTGGTATACGGCTTAACAAAGTATAGGGGTTACTCACAACTGAGTGTTGGCTGGCATCTAACAGGTTCACACGTCTCAGATCATTAACTATTCTTATCGACCCATCTGGTTTCCTTACAGGTAAGATAGGTGTATTATACTGGGACATAGTAGGTTCAATCAACCCATCCGACAACAATTTCTCTATCACTGGCTTCAATTCTCTCTGCAATTCTATAGGTATGTTGTATTGCTTAATTTTCACAGGAACTGCCCCTTCCTTCAAAGTTACTGTTAATGGAGGGATATCCAAGACACCCCTATTCCCTTCCGTTTCCCAAACTATCGGGTCAATGTTCCTTTCCTGTTCTTCAGACAAGACATTTACAGCTAAATCAACACTAGAAAACTTAAGCTCACATCCTAAAAGAAACAATGCATCTCTCCCAAGCAGATTTATACCTGCTTCTGGTACAAGTATCACATCTAAATGTATAGTACACTTTCCACAACCTAGTTTTATGTTCTTTAATAAAGGCACATCAAAAAGTATGCCTTTGACTCCCCTTATCTTAATAGTTGCACCAGTAGGATGCACCCCCTTAGGTAATTGACAAATAGAGGTCCTAGTTGCACCTGTATCTATTAAAAACACATGATCCTCCTCCTCTGGTCCCACTAATAAATTTATCAAGGGCTCTTGGTGGGATCCCTCTATCAAAAGCCCCTGACCCCACTAATCATCCTCTTCTCCCATTAGGGTATAGAGGCACTGTTCCACTCTCTGGGATCTTCTCTTCTCAGGACAATTTCTAGCAAAATGCCCATCCTTGCCACATGCAAAGCATTTTCTACTTTCTGATCCCCCAACACTAGGCTTTCTCCACTGGAGGAAACCTCTCCCAATTCCAGTGTGCTGTGGCCGTGTTGCAGTGGAAAGCTGCTTCACAAAGCCCTTTCCTCTGCCAACTTCCTCCTTCCTGTCTGCTGGCTTATTTGCAGCCTTTAACACAGACACCATCATCTGACTTTTCTGCCTAGTCTTTGCTTCATCTCTGTTTACATAAACCTTTTGGGCATCTTTCAACAAAACGGTAATATCAGAGTCAGCCCAGTCATCAATTTTCTGTATCTTTTTCTTGATGTCTGGCCATGCCTTCATCACAAACTGCATTTTCATTAAGGACCCATAAGCTGGTGTTTCAGGAGAAAGACCAGAGTACTTATTTAAACTGTCCTTAATACGTTCCAGAAACACAGACAGTGTTTCATCCCGCAACTGTTCCACCTCAAAGGCTTTAGTTAAATTCTTCCCTTGAGGTACAGCTGTCTTGACTCCCTGAAGTATAATCCGCTTCAGATCCTCCATTTGCTCCCGGTCAGCTAAATTATTATTATTCCAACCAGGATTGGCTAATGGAAACTTAGTTTCAGCAGGCACAGGCTGAGCAACCCCTACTTGGGTTTTATCCCAATGAGCCATGGCTGCTTTCCGTATTTGTGACCTCTCTTCTGGGGAGAACAGATAACCCAATATGTGCTGTAACTCTGCAAAAGTATACAGATTGGGTCCCAGAAACAGATCCAATGATTCAGACAACTTAATAGGATCTGCCTGCAAAGACGGCATGGTACTTTTATAATTTCTCAAGTCAGAAGATGTTAAAGGCACGTTCACAAATGTTGTAATAGGTACTCCAGCTCCAGTCAGGCCATTTGGCATTTCTCTTAAAGGGAACATTTTCTTTGTCTGTGATCGTGTCATACGAGGGGACAGGGGTTGATTCTGTCTCACAGTTACTGACAGTTCCTCCATCTCCCTCTTCAACTGCTGATATTGCTGAGATGCTGAAGTCTCTCCCACATTGCTCCCAGCAGCGTCTTCAATTCCACCCACTGCTCCTGCTCTGTTTTGATTATACGGAGGAGGGGGAGGGGGACATGTGGCATAAGCTAAAGGGTCCCAGCCCTTCTCTTCTTCTTCTTTCCCATACAAAACTCTAGAACTCCTAGGGGAGAAGGGGTCAAACCACTGAACATAAAACCAAGGTTCAACATATACCATCTGAGATTTCAACTTCTTTTTCTCTAAAACCTTTTTCAAAGCATTTATCCAATATGGGTCCGATTCCCCAAACTTACTCCATCTATAATTCGGCTGTATCAGCACAAACGTCGGCCAAACCCTCGTACAGTAATTAATCATAGTCACTTTATCTAACGTCTTTGTATAAGCTTTCAACCAATCCTCTGTCCACTGAGTTAACAATTCCCCTAAGGGGGATAATGGAGGGATGGAAGGTATTTCATTGTTAGTCTCATCAGCACGTTTTCCCAGCAACAGCCCCATACTGTCCTTACTATAGCTCAGCCTGTATTTCTTAATCACACACAGACCACACAGGCCACACAAACACATGCATATACATACACAAACAGCCCAACAGCCAAACATACACAAATCCAAACCACCAAAAAGAAAACCCCCCCAAAACATATACTCACTCTTGCCCAGTGCACTTGGAGTCTCAGGAACGTTCCTCTGCTCTGGTGTTCATGTCTCTGTCTCAGGGTTATTTGAAGAGCGATTCACAACTGGAAAGGAAATATCTATACACTGAAACCAGTGTGCGCGCGCTTATCTGAAGATATGTTCCTTACCAGACGAGAGTCTTCAAGTCCCTTTCGGGCACCAATTGTGGTATACAGGAAACCAGCTTATACCTTTTTAGGAATATAAAAACAGAGACTATGACAATG
>WNWU01012618.1:83396-97879 GCA_012654045.1 Ptyas mucosa
AAACAAGCATCTTTAAGAACTACACAGTTCCTCTTCTCATGTTCTTACTATGTTCTACTAATACAGTTATATAATCAGGTTATACAAGGTTCAATAAGGCACTTAAAATGGCGTAGCTTAGGGTATACTTTTTACAGGAATAATCTTTATTTCTCTCAATCCCCCCCCCCCCAAGTATCTAAAGAAGATACTGATTTACAATTGATTAAAAACTATAGACCGATTTCGCTATTAAATACAGTTTATAAGATTCTTTGCTTTGATAATGGCAAATAGGTTGAAGAAACCACTAAACGAATATATTCATACTGATTAAAATGGCTTCTTACCAAAAAGACAAATTAGAGATAATATGAGGATGATTTTGAATACTTTAGAATATTATGAGACTCATCCAGAAAAACAAATGGTGTTGATGTTTTTAGACGCACAGAAAGCCTTCGACAATGTGAATTAGCAGTTTATGATGATACAATTACAGAAAATGGACTTTGGGGAGAGATTTATAAATACCATAAAAACAATATATGACAGACAATTTGCTAAGATAATGATGAATGGAGAAATGATGGAAAAAATCAATATAAGGAAAGGGACTAGACAAGGCTGTCCATTATCACCATTATTGTTTATTCTGACTCTAGAAGTTCTAAATAGAAATATTTGACGAAATGATGAGATAAAAGGGATGAAAATTAAAAAAGAGGAGTATAAATTACAAGCGTTTGCAGACGACCTGGTATTTATTATAGAGGAACCGCAAATAACAGGACCCAAATTACTAGAACAGATAGAAAAATATGGGAAAGTTTCTGGTTTGAAAATAAATAAAGCTAAAACAAAAATCTTGGTGAAAAATACAACAGAAAAACAAAACAGAGAAATAAGAGAAAAGTTAGATATACAAGTCGTGAAGAAAGTTAAATATTTGGGGATATATTTAACGTCAAGATATGCAACAATAAAGGAAGAAAATTACTACAAATTAAGACAACAAATTGAAAAGGATTTGGAAAAATGGAAGAATCTTCAAATATCACTTATGGGATGGATTGCGTTGATAAAGATGAACATATTACCAAGATTGTTATTTCTATTTCAGACGGTGCCAATAAAAATTGAAAAGACATATTTTCATTATCTGAATAAGATAATGAGGAAATTTATATGGCAAAGGAAAAAAGCAAGAATAAGTTTGAAAATGTTACAAGATATGAGGTCACGAGGGGGATTTGGGTTACTAAATTGGGAATTATACTACCAAGCAGCAACATTGACATGGTTGAAAGAATGGATTGAATTAAGAAATATAAGGTTGTTAACTTTGGAAGGGAATGATTTGCAACTAGGTTGGCATGCTTTTTTGTGGTATGGTAGAAATAAAATACATACATACTTTCATAGACATTATATAAGAAATGCATTGTTATTGGTTTGGGAGAAGGTTAGAGATAAATATTATGTGAAAATACCGATATGGTTATCAACGATGGAAGCTTTAATACACCCAAATGTTTTTAATTTTGGAAATATTGTTAGATATAAGGATTCGTTAACAGATAAGGGGGAATTGAAAGAGAAACGAGAACTGGAAGAACAGGGGATTGAGATAGATTGGTATATGTATATGCAGATAAGAACAAGATATGAAAAAGATGCTAAGTTATATGGTTTTTATTTGGAAAAGACTGAGTTAGATAGGATACTCACAGGAACAGAAGAAAATTTAATAATTTTTAAAAATAATTTTTTGTTATATATTGAATTGGAGGAGGAACAGGTGAAAGAAACAATGATAGCTTGGGGAAGAAATTTTGGACATTCAATTGATCTTGAAAAATGGCAACAACTATGGGAAAGGAATTATAAATTAACGATGTCCACCGCATACAAGGAAAACCAATATAAAATGTTTTATAGATGGTATATGCCACCGGAGAAGTTAGCAAAAATGTTTAAAGATAAATCAGTGAAATGTTGGAAATGTCACCAACTACCAGGATCTTATTATCATATGTGGTGGACATATCCTGAAGCAAAACATTATTGAAATAAAATTAATATTTGGCTAGAAGAAATGACACAAATACGTATTGAAGTCATCTCCTCCTTCTTGACCTTAAACATACACACAGAGCAAACATGCACACACCTCACGGTGCCGGAGGGACTCGCCCACACACTTTCTCCTTGCAGAAGGTCCTGGAGCGCATCATGAAATTCAGCCTCTGGGCAGGAAAGCGCCGGGTGGGGAGAAGTCACCAAGCTGAGCCCAAAGGTGAGCTCTGTGGTGCCAAAGAAGGGGCTGGGTCACCACCGAGGCTGGTCCTGGATGGGCAGGTCTCTCTACCCACCAACGCTTTCCCACCCCAGAGTGCCAAGAGGCCAAATTTTGCGATGTGCTCTGGGACCTTCTGTGAGGAGACGGCGCGTGGGCAAGTCCTTCTGGCACTGTGAGGTGTGTGCATGTTTGCTCTGTGTGTAGTTTGCTCTGTGATAGGCCACGGCGAAGGCAGACAAGTGGGCGAGGCACAGAGATCAGCTAGGCCACAGGGGCCGCATGGTCTAGGCAAGCGAGTGAGCGAAGGAGCTAGAGAGCAGCTGGGCTGTGGGCGTGACTCTAGGCACTGGACAAGGCGGGCAAAGCGAGATAAGGAGTGGCTGGGAGGGGTGGGGTGGGGTGGGGCCAGCCAGTGGTGGGATCAGCCAGTTCTCTGAACTGCGCAAAAATTTAACAACCGGTTCGCTTGAACCGGTGCAAACTGGCTGAATCCCACCTCTGGGTTTCACCCCTCCCCCCGTCTTGAGCAGGTTGGTGATGGGCAGGGCTATCTGGGTAAAAGTGGGGATGAACTGGCGATAGAAGTTTGTAAATCCCAGGAAGCTCTGTAGCTGCCTCCTGGTCCAAGGGCCTCCCACTCCAGAATCACCCTCACCTTACCCAGGTCCATTTCCACCCCATCCTTAAATATGTGATACCCCAGATAGTCTAGGCTGGTCTTGTGAAGGTCACACTTAGATAGCTTCACGTACAACTGGGCTTTTCTTAGCTTCTCAAGTACTGCCCTCACTAGCCTGACATGCTCTTACATAGTCTCGGTATAAATTAAAATGTCATCTAGGTACACCAGCACCCCTTTATATAGGTGATGCAGGGCCTTGTTTATCAACTGCATGAATACCTCTGGCACCCCTTGCAGCCCAAATGTCATCACCCGAAACTGGTAGCAACCCAGAGGGCAGTTGAATGTAGTTTTCCACTCATCCCCCTCTTTAATCCTCACTTGGTAACTGGTCTACAAGGAGAAAGCCTCAGAAATGAAAGTAGTTTAATTTTACCAGAATTGGATAAATAAAGGAAAATTAAGTCCTGAGTATTAATTGGCTCCAGTTTCAGGTCAAAATTGCATCAAAATTACGAGAGGGATGTGCAATTATGCTCCATAACTTTTCTGCAAAATGTGATATAGCAATGAGAATGGTGCCACACCAATCATTATACATTTATCTTTTTATTCATACCAATAACATAACTTTCCATTCATTTATTGGTTTATCATGCAACATTTTCATGCTTTTTGCATGAAAAACTGACAAGCTCTAACATCAGATTAAACGACAAGGTTCCATCTTTAGTCAGTATCTAAACTGTGCTTTTTGGCTTTTCTCTTATGAACAGCAGTAGGATTATCCCTGGGGAGATTCCAGCAGTAATCAGCAAGCATGGACGGACTCCATTTCCCTTGGTATCTTTTCTCCATGCCTGCGATATCCTGGTGGAATCTCTCCCCATGCTCATCACTCACTGCCCCACAGTTCAAAGGGAAATAGTCTAAATGCGAGTGTAAGAAGTGAATTTTCAGTGACATGTTTGCACCAAGTGCTTTATACGACCCAAGCAAATTTTCCACATGTTTTTCATAGTCATCTGCCTTGCTGTTCCCAAGAAACTCTGTTGCCATGGTCTTGAATGCTTCTCATGACTTCTTTTCCTTGCCGTGCAACAGACAAATAAATTTGTCATCTTGGAGAAGTTCTCAAATCTGTGGACTGACAAAGACGCCTTCATCGATTCTGGCTTCACTAAGTCTTGGAAACTTTTCATAGAGATATTGGAAACCTGGTTTTGTTTTGTCCATAGCCTTTACAAAGTATTTCATCAGCCCCAGCTTTATATGCAACAGTGGTAACAAAATTTTCTGAGTCAACAAGAGCTGGATTTTGAACATTTTTCTTTCCTGGCTCCCAGGACTGTCATGATGGCCAGTCTTTCTTGACATAATGTGGATCTCTGGCTTGACTGTCCCACTCTTGGAGGAAACAGCAGTACTTTGTGTATCCACCCTGTAGGCCAAGCAACAGGGCAACAACTTTCAAATCACCACAGAGCTGTCATTGATGTTCCTCGTACTTTATACACCCCAGTAGCTGTTTCAGGTTTTCGTATGTTTCTTTCATGTGGACTGCATGCCCGATGGGAACGGATGGCAAAACATTGCCATTGTGCAATAAAACAGCTTTTAGACTTGTTTTAGATGAATCTATGCACAATCTCCATTGATCTGGATTGTGGATAATGTTAAGGGCTGTCATTAATCCATCAATATCATTGCAATAAACCAAATCACCTTCCACTAAGAAATACTGAACCAGATCTTTTTGGCAATCACAGAAAATGGAGATCCTGACATTACTCTGAAAGAGGTTCCACTGTTGTAATCTGGAGCCCAGTAGCTCTGCCTTACTCTCAGGCAATTCCAAATCCCTGACCAGGTCATTTAGTTCACTCTGTGAGATTAGATGTGGTTCAGGAGGAGCATACGGTGGGCTAAAGTTTGGGTTTACTGACATCGACGGCCCTGGATCAGCTGCATCCTGCTCATCATCTTTATCATCATCTAAGTCTAGAGAGTAGGATTCTGGTGGATCTGGAATTGGCAAGTCCTCATCATGGGGTACAGGATGCAGTACGGATGGAGTGTTTGGATATTCCATGGTCCACTTCTTCTTTCTTGAGATCCCTTTTGCAATTGGGGGAACCATGCAAAAATAACAGTCGCTACTATGATTGGTGGGTTCCCTCCACACCATTGGGACTGTGAAAGGCATGGACTTTTTCTTCTTGTTTAGCCAATGATGCAGATAAGTTGCACATGTAATGCAACAATAATGAGGGGCCCAACTATTGTCCTGATTCCCTATTTTGCATCCAAAATATAGATGGTATGCCTTTGTTACCACTGCCCTCATGCTGCACTTTTGAGATGCAAATGTAACCTCGCCACAAATGTAGCAGAAGTTATCTGCATTGTTTACACAGTTTCGAGGCATCTTGGCTTCTGACGGAAAATATCACGCAACTGTTCCTTGGAAATGTTAGGCAATGGCACTGTCACAAGCCACCAGATGTAACTGTATAATGCATAGATCTGACCAAGACAAATGTACCTTGCAATAAAAGAACAATAAATTACAGTTAGGTAATTATCTTTAGTCTCAAAGTGAAGATAAATTTATACACTTCCATGTGGTACCATTTTCATTGTTCTACCATACTTTGATGAGACTTTATGAGGCATCATGATCATTAGACACCTCCCTCCCTTGTAGGCAAATATACTTGCCTGTGTATAAATCTTTATTGTGAAATATCTTGAAAACTTTAGCCAACCAACACCTTTATCACCTGTTTTCTAATTCATCTAATCAAAATATGTAAGAATTAACACATTTTATCTTGGAGGTCGATAATTTCCCAAAATTTGTAGACCAGTGTAATAGGCTTCCTTCAAGTCCAGCTTAGTAAAGATCTTCCACTTGGCTAGGTAGCCCAGCATGTCCCTCATGAGGGGGAAGTGATACATATTCTCCAGGCAGATGCAATTCAATCCTCCGTAATCTACGCATAATCTGAGAGACCCATCTTTCTTCTCTTTGAAAAGTACAGGGGCAGCCATCCTTGATTTCGCTGGCTGGATAAATCCCATGGCTAAGTTCTTGTCTATGAATCCCCGAAGTTCCTCCATCTCCCTTGGTGTCATGAAATACATCTTCAGCTTTGGTAATTTAGCCCCTGACAAAATTTAAATGGCACACTCTGAGCGGGGCATGGCCAGCAGTGGGCGATATGGTGTGGATTCTGGGGCTCCAGGAGAACACCAATATCCTAGCTGATTTTGGGGATCCCCAGGGATCATAGCTGTCTTGTGGAGACAGCGAAGAAAGAAGATGCTGGCTGGCATGGATAGGGAATGAGCAAGTTCCCTGAAATGACGGCATTAGTCTTCGACCCATTGGTGAAGGAAGGCAGCCATTAAGGAGCTGTCACAAGCCAGAATGGCCACGATCAGAAAGAGGGAATGTAGGAGTGGTAATTGAATGGAGTATTGTTACTGGGTGAGTAATTGGCCAACTCACAGGTAAAAGAAAAAAAATCTTTGACTGCTTGAAAAAATTGTAGCGGAAGATTGACGGCTAATTGGCACAGAAGGACTAAAGCGGAGGGGGGGGAAATAGAACTTTAAAAATCAAACCTAAAACCCTGGAAAAAAATCTTCCATTTGAATTTAAAACTGGATTTTTTTGGGGGGGGAATAAGACAAGGAAAAGAAGATAGAAAAACATTTTAAACAGCAGAAGAATTTAATGTGGAAAAGAGAAAGTGAAGCTTTTGTGTATTACAAGATGGCTACTTTGTTATGGAAAGGATTGTGAATCAGAGAAAGACAGCTGCTGGCGGAGAGTGTGAGAAAGAGGTGTGAGAGAATTCATACAGCTCTACCAAGATAAGAGAACAAAGGACAAAGACTGAAACGGTGCTGGCTCAAGTGAAGATCTGAATTGGGCATTATTTAAAGGGGGGGAAAAGAACACTATATGGACTTGGAAATTTGAAATATATGTAAAGGAAAAGAATAAATTTAAAAATCTCAGCCTTTTAAATTGAAAATATGGAGAATTGGGAGGAGGAATATGAGACAATGAGGGAGATGTTTCAAAAAATAAGAGAAGCATTTAAGGGAAACAAAGAAGCAGAGGATTGGTTAGAATGCAAAAAAAGAGAAAGAGAACAGAAGAATGAGAAACAAAAGAAACAAGAGATAATATTGGAGAAGAAATAATTGAAAATAAAGATAAAGATGATTACACTGGGTTTAGCAGTGACAGAATAAGAATGGATAAGGGAAAATACATCTCAAATAAGAAAAGAAGAGAAATAAATGGGGAAAGATTGAGAAAGAAAATTAATAGAGTTAAAATTAAAGAAAAGAGGCTGAAGGGGAGATACAAGAAAAGGAAAAAGAGGAAGGTAAGGGAATGGGAAAAAGGGAGGAAAATACCAAGAAATGGAGTTGTGGAGAGATTAAGGGAAAATGGTTAAGAGTCAGTGAAAATGTTAATTTGTTAATAAAGAGATTGATGTTAGTGGTAGAAATTATATGTGAAAATGTTGTTAAATGAAATAGACCAATAGGTGCAATGTGAAAGAAAGAATGATTTTGGAGAAAGCATTAAATGGAGAGAAATAAGTAACATAAGCATTAATTGAAATTATGATGGAAAATTGAAATTGAATGAAATTGAAATGTTAAAAAAATGATTTAAGTGTTATACTTGCAAGAAGTAAAGAAGAAAAAACATTGTTAAAAGTAAAGAAGATAAAGGATTGGAAGATTGTTTGGGTAAAAATTTAAAGGGAAAAATGGAATAAGATGAAATATACTGTTTATAATTAAAAAGATAAGAGGAATTTTGTGAAATATACTTGATAAATGAAAGATCGGGGTTGCCTGGACTCCATAGTGGAAAATATTAAATTGAAGATGAATACAGCAATAGAGAGAGATGAAGGAGGAGAAGAGAGGTGGAAGGGAAGAGGAAGGAGAGAGAGGGAAGGAAGAGTAGGGAGGAAGGAAGGGAAAGGAAATTAGAGTAGAAGAGAGGGAAAGATGGGGGAAGAGAGGAGGAGAAGGAGAAGGGGAGGGGAAGTAGATAAGAGAAGAAGAGGAGGGGAAGAGAAAGTAAGAAGGAAAGAAGAGAGGAGGATTGAGAACAAAGATTGCTGTACAACAAAAAAGATGAAATGGAAGAAAGGCAACCCCGAACATATATAAATATACTAAGATAAAGAATGAATGGTTAAAAAATAAAAGAATAAATATGAATAAGCAGGAAAATTAGAATTTGAGGGTGAATGAAGATGTTGTTTATATAAGTAAGCAAAAAAATATTGAGATATGATTAAAAAAAGGAAAAAAAGAAAATTGTGGCAAAAATTGTGCTTCTTTTCCTTCTTTCGTGACTGCAGTGAGTCAGTGGGATGGCAGAAGGTACGACGACTGAGGTGCCAGAGATGGAGGAGGCGGGCGAGGATACGGTATTGGAGGTGGTGCCAGAGGCCCAGGACCCCAGCGAGCCTCCTGTGGTCCGACCCAAAGAGAGGAAGATACAGCAGGGGGAGTGTGCATCTGAAGACCTGGAGGCATCTGTCCCCAGTGGGATGAAATCTTCATCTGGTGAATGGTGGCATAGTTCAGCCCTTGCTGGTCCTGGGACAGCTAAGCCACCAACCCCTCATCAAGTTGAGGCAGCTTTTCAGGGTTGGAGGGAACGGAGGTGGATTGAGGATGAGGAAGGGGAAGGGGAGTGGAGTGGAGCTACTCCACTGGCCCTGGAACCACCACCCTGGATGTCTTGAGAGAGAGATTTGGGGAAGCCAGCTTCAGGGATGCACCTTCATGGCAGCCTTGGGCTACAGGGGTGGATACTTCAACCACCTGGCAAGGAGGAGTGGGGACACATGGAAGTACAGACACCCGCTTCCATCTGGCTAGTCCAAAGTTGATTGTGGATAAAGGGTCTCGGGTACCAGACCATCAATCAACTGCACCCACCTCCACATCGTTGGGGGACGCACTACATGGGGTGGACCAGGTTATGCAGAGGAGGCAAGGGGCACATGATATGAGTCATGCCGGCCTGCGCAAGCAGGCTAGTCATCGTAGGGTAGAGGGGAGAGACACTCAAGAAACTCGACCACCACCTGGACCTACCCAGGTGTGGGCACCGGGGATTTGGCCACAACAACAGTTTTGGGGCCCTCCACCGATCCAGGCTACCTTCGATGGAAGCGCTGACAGGGTGTCACTGTTTTTGAGCCAAATAAGTAGTCATATAGACTTATATGGACGTCTCTATCCCTCGCAATGGGCCATGGTGGTTGCTATCACCACTGTCTTAACAGGAGAGGCAGCGGACTGGGTCGCTGATCTCCATAGTGACCACGTAAAAGAACTGATAAACGTTGGGTTGTTTTTGGAAGCCTTACGGGGCCGTTTTGAAGATGACACCAGAACTCAGTTAATGGAAGGGGAACTTGTATCGCTGAAGCAAAGAGGAAGGCCTGTAAAAGACTATGTAAAGGAGTTTCGTGCCCTCGCTGGACAACTCAGGACTTGGCCGGAATGCCTCCTAGTACACCATTTCTGGTTGGGGTTGGACAAGGAAGTAAGACAAGCTTGTGTCTACAGGGGTTTACCTCCCCGGTTGACGGAGTGGTTTAAAGCGGCTGTGGATCTAGACGTGGGATTAAGAGAATTCCGTCTGCGAGGGGTGGATACCAACCAACGAAGGGCTGCAGACAGGCAGTCTATTCTCCGGGAACCCGGGAGGGATGGCTCTTTTCCTACATGCTCAACTGAGCCAAGTAGGAGAGGGACATTCCAGTGTTTTCAGTGCAATCAACTGGGGCATCGGGCAGCTGAGTGTCCCACGCCTCCGTTGCAACCGTCTGCCCCCCCATAGAGCAACCAATTGTGCTATAGAGTTGATACCTGGGGCTAAGCTGCCAAAACCACGCATGTATGCCATGACTCAGAATGAATTAGACGAACTCTGGAGGTACATCGATAAAAACTTGGCTAGGGGATTTATTCAACCCAGTAGGTCACGTCTGGCTGCACCGGTGTTGTTCCGGGAGACGAAGGATGGCGGGTTACGTCTATATGTGGACTTTCGTGGCTTGAATGCTGTTTGTGTTGAACATCTATATCCTTTACCATTAATCAAAGACCTCTTGGCGATGTTGTCCACTGGCCATATATTCACTAAACTCGATGTGTGAGAGGCTTATTACAGAGTCCGAATAAGACTGGGTGACGAGTGGAAAACCACCTTCAATTGTCCATTAGGTAGTTATAAGTTCAGGGTGATGCCGTTCGGTTTGCAGGGCGCCCCAGCCGTGTTCATGCAGGTCATAAACGAAGTACTGCATGAACATTTGTATTGGGGTGTTCTTGTATATCTGAACGACATCTTAATATATACCAAGACGATGGAGGAGCATACTGGCTTGGTACGACAGGTGTTGACCAAATTACTAAAAGCAAAACTCTATATAAAATTATCGAAATGCGAATTTCATTGTATGAAATTGGACTATTTGGGTTATCGCATTTCGGGGGATGGGGTGGAAATGGACCCAAAGAAAGTTAAAACAGTACTGAAATGGCAAGCACCAGCAACAAGGAAACAGTTGCAGAGTTTCCTTGGCTTTGCGAATTTCTATAGACAATTTATACTTGCTTTTGCTCAGGTGGCCCTGCCCTTAACTGACTTACCAAACAGACCAGAATTAAAGCGAAGCCAGGGCAAGCATTGGCATGGACACCTGAGTGTCAACAAGCATTCAAAAATCTGAAGACCCTTTTCTCTTGTGAACCGATACTTAAACATCCTGACCCTGCTTTAACGTTCATAGTGCAAGTGGATGCTAGCGACGTAGCTGTTGGAGCTGTATTGCTACAGAAGACAAAAGAGGGCGTATTCCATCCTTGTGCTTACACTTCTTGTAAATTAACACCTACGGAAAGGGGTTGGGCAATATGAGAGAAAGAGGCATTCGCGATAAGATGGGCACTACTTACATGGCAACATCTCCTTAAAGGGATTGGAAACAAATTCGAGGTGTGGACTGACCACAAGAATCTGGAAGCCCTCCAGAACCCCAGGTGACTGGTGAACAAGCTGACTGGTCGGACCTTTTACCATTTGCTGAAATAGCGTATAATACTACCATACATCGTAGTACCGGAGTCACACCGTTTCAGGTTGTGAATGGCAGAGAATTTACTGTGATCCCCGAGCTAGAGGAACAGAACCAGGAGCATGTATCCCCAGGGGATTGGAGTATTCGAATAGGAAAAGTGTGGCCACAAGTAAAAGCCGCATTAAACTGTCAGGGAGTTGATTGATCCCATCCTGGCTCTGGGATAATCGCACCCTGGTTTAGAGGTTTGGACCGAGGCTTTTCCTCGAATGTATACATTAAGAAAATAAAACCCGAAGATTTTCTAGGAGAAAACTCATTTTATTGTAAAGTAAAAAAAAATAAAGATAACTCTTACTATCTAATTAATTGGCTACATCTTGCCGGCGTTCCTGCCTGACCTCTTGGCAGGAGAACAAAGGAGTAAGAAGAAGTGATAATGGAGGCTAGAAAGGAATGCATGCTTGCGCACTTAATACTGATAACAAAACTTGGCAAAACTACAGTAAGCCTATTAGACCAAAAATGACAGCTCAGCTGGGAAATACAAGAACGCAGTGACATGAACAAAGCGGCAGAGGAATATAAACGGCAAGCCGAAAAGAAAAGGGCGGCCCATAAACCATTCCAGATTGGGGATCGGGTCTATTTATCCACTAAATACATTAAATTGAAAACACCTAGTAAAAAAACTGGGGCCTCAGTACCTTGAGCCTTTCCCAATCACTAAAGTGATAAACCCTGTAACCGTGGTTTTAAAGCTACCACCCTTATTGGGTAAGATCCATCCAGTTTTCCATAGTAGTCTGTTCCAATTCCAATGTTTATTGAATAGCCCGAAGGCCTTTTCAAAAAAAGAAAAAGATAAAACAAACAATTACAGATATAACAGTCTAAAAATATATGTTATATGACATTAAAATTTAACAATATCGAAGTTCAATAACTAAATTTCCGAAACTAGATAACCCAAATAAGATAGCTCCTCTCTAACTCAGCTCATCTTTCTTACTGTCAATAAAATTCTTTTTGATGTAACTGGCTTGTATTGCTGTCATCCTTTTAAGATAACGGGTGATAGCCCTTACCAGGGGAGGAGAGTCTGCCTTCAATAAAAATGTTAATTTTTAACAAGAAGCCTTCCCTGGACCCGGCAGTATTGGCCAACTATCGTCCTGTCTCCAACCTTCGCTTTGTGGCGAAGGTTGTTGAGAGTGTGGTCGCGCGACAGTTTCCACAATTCCTGGAGGAAACATCTTATCTAGATCCGTTCCAGTCGGGTTTCAGGCCTGGGCACAGCACGGAAACGGCATTGGTCACGTTGGTAGATGATCTCTGGAGGGCTCAGGACAGGGGTTGTTCCTCTGTTCTGGTCCTATTAGATCTCTCAACTTCCTGGGGCACAGAAAGAGTATCCTGATTTGTTGTCAGACTCCCAGGGGGTGGTGGTTTTAGCTAGCCTTGCTTCCTGGTGTAATCTTCCCAGGTGCCATGTGGTGAGTTTCTGTTGCTATATGAGTCCTTTGTGTTGCAGTTGGGATGCTGAGGCTTTAATGGCCCATTGACAAAGGTGGGGGGGACTTCCGGTGGGACTGCGACATTGCCGGACGCTTCTTTTTGAAGCGCCAGCCCAGGGCTTCGTAGAACTGCAAGAACAGCGACCATCAGCTGTCTTGCGGTTTGAAAACTTTCCCCCTGGTATGAGGGGGGAAAGTGAGTAGACGGGTGGGGTAGAGCTCCCTGAAAGTGCCAGATTTCACCCATAATCTGGCACTTGAAGATGAGAGCTCCCCGCTAAGCCTGTCAGTACTCCGGACCCTGGATGCCTCTGCTTTGCAGAGCTAGATGTCGTTACCATCCCAGCACCAACTTTAAACAGATATTCTTTGAATCAAGCTGGCGGAGCACAAGCAGTATGAATCAAACAGCAAGTATTTTTTTTTCCTTTTAACTCCAAAGATTTACTTTCTTTAAAAGATTCTTCCTAAGCTGAAAGTGAAAGCAAGATGGCGTTTGAGTTTTAACGGGGCGTGAAGAAGTGAAAGCTAAAAGTAATTATTGACAAGCCCCTGTTTGAAACGTAAAACTCCTTTTTGAAAAGTGGATGTAATAAGAAAGGAATAATAATAATTGAAGCAGCAATACAAATTACAAATTGTAAAGGATTCCCTTTTTTTTTCTTCTTGAAACTCTTCTTTTCTCTTCCCCTTTTTTTTTTCTGTCCTTCTGGAAGGGAAGGAAGAAGGGGGGCAAGATGGCTGGGCTTCTTGAAAGCAAAGGAGGGTTATTTAACCCTCAATGGTCTGAATTTGAGGAAGCTTTGAGTTCAATTACCTCTGCTTTATTGAAAAGAATTGATACTATATTTCAAGCTTCTCAAGCTGGAAACAATGAAATACATGGAAATACTGAGTTGCAATCTAGCAGTGGGGGATTGAATGAAGAGTTGGGAGATGCAAAAAAACAACAACAGATTATAGCAGATTTTACTGAGGAGAGAAAGATGAATGTTGTGCAAAATAAGGAGCAAGAAGTGTTGGAAGCTGATGAAATTTTGGTTTCATGAATTTTTTTTTATAAAACTCAATCTGCACTTAAAGAGTTGTTTCCAGAAGAAGCTACATTTCTGCAAAAATTTTATAATATGCAATCCCAAAAACCGCAAAATTTTACTGGAGCTAAAAAAGGCAGAGGGATCAAAGTTAAGAAGAAAGTTCATAAAAAGGAAAAGAAAAAAGACTGGAGAAATGGAAAATAACCCTGCTTGATGAGATGATGGTCCTTAAAAAGTATTGTTTAACTGTTTAAAGATTTTGAATTTTTTGGAAAAAGAAAAAAAAAACAGACAGCAGTTTAATGCCAGTTAACTAAGCGATGAGCGACGATGAGGAGGCAACCTACAGCTGTATTGGAATATTTGAGAAGAATAAACAGATCACAGCAATGCTGGTGTATTGGGTTGTGAAATATGCCCTGACTTGAATGATTTGGATTATTTTATTAAGGACTGCAACAAATTTGGACTTAATTGCAATCGCAGAAGTTCTACTGAATATAGCAAATTGAAGTTTCCTGCTTGATGGTAATGAATACAAGGCAAAAGGACTATGGACCTAGGGCAATTGCAGTTGATCTGGTGGTTTCCCTAATATGTCTGACGAATTTATTAATCTAATTTTTGACTGGATTTGATGGATATCGTTTCAAATATAATTACAATTACAAAGTCACTCGGGGGGCTTTTTTTTTATATACAGAAGCAATTTTTATTTAGGTGGGTAGACGTAAATGAAGATATCTTATATGCTGTTGGAAGATGTGAAGACAAGAAGATTAGCAATTGGTTCAATCTAGTATGAAGAATTTAAATGACTGATAAAATTCTTAAATGATGTTCTTAGTTGATTTGTTAATATGTATTGATATAAGAGGTTTG
>WNWU01012618.1:109776-133044 GCA_012654045.1 Ptyas mucosa
CCCCCCAGCTTCTGTTTTTGTAGTTTCTTGTATTTTTATCTGAGCTTGCTGCGCCTTTAATTCCTCTTTACGTTTAGTTGCTGCTCGAGTCTGTCTTTTGTCTTTTAGTTCCTCTGTTTTATCAGGTATCTCCAAGTCTTGGACCGAACTCATGAGTTGTATTAAATCTTCTTCAATAATCAAAACCCCTCCTTGAACCTGCGCCTGAACCTGCAAGGCTTCTTTCTCTCTCTTTCTTGCTCCCTCTATTTCCTTTCTTCTTCTAGTTTCTGGAGAAGATGAACCTCCAGCCTTTAAAACATTGGCATAAAAATCTCTTGCCTTCCATACTGTGTTAAGACGATATCTCTGTCCTGAATAATTCACCACCAATCCAGTTGGAACCTCCCATCTGTATTGTATCTGGCGCTTTCTGAGTTCTTCCACCAAAAAGGCATAATCCTTCCTTGTTCTCAGCATTTTGGGAGGGATTTCTTTCAAAGTTAAAACTTCCTGCCCTGCCACTTGAAGTTTATTTTTATAAGAAGCCTGTAAAATTTCATTTCTCATCCTCCTTGTTGTAAAATAAATCACAATATCTCTTGGTAGATTTCTCTGTCTTGCCACCCATGAATTAACGCGATAAATTTTGTCCACTTGCCAATCTAGATCCTCCCTTCTTTCTCCAGTTAACTGTGCAAAGGTTTCTAAAAAAATATCTCTCAAATTCTCTTGATTATTTTCTTTCAATCCTCTCACTCTTATAGCAAATTCCATTGATCTGTATTGTATCATCATCACTTCTAAGTCAGCCTTCTCCATCTGTGTCTGAACCTCCTCCATTTTATTTTCCAGATTCACGTTAGATTGGTTAACCTCCTCCAATCTTTCATCTAACCCTTCAATATGGCTTGCCAAACCCTGAAATGCAAAAATGATGTCTTCTCTAATTTCCTTATTCTGCTCTTGAATTACATCTGACAATTCTTCAGCCACTTCCTTCATTTTGTCCTCTACAGCAGAAGTGATTTTAGCCTCTAAAGCAGAGGCTTGTAACTTTAAAGCTTGCTGCAAAGCTTCCAAAGTTAAAACTTGTGGCTCCGCTGGAGCTGGAGCTGGGGCTGGCAAAACTTGCAATTTAGATGAATGGGCAGGAGAACTCCCTGCACTTTTAGGCACAACAGTTTTTATTTGCTTGGAAGCCATTTTTCAAACTTTCAATTTCAGTTTAAAACTTTTACACCAGCCAAAACAGTAAGTCCATTAGATCAATTTAAATTTCCAATTAGTTTCCAGTCCTCAGTAAGTTTTAATTTATCTGCAGCCCAGTTTAACTCTTCTTTCTTTTAAAACAAATTTCAGTTATTCTCCACACAGGCTGTCAGCGCTATGGAATACTTTGCAGTTAACTTTCAGTACCACGCCCAATTAAGGCTCGGCACCATTTCCTTTCACTTTCTTCCCTTAGCAATCAAGAAGGAAGTTTTGAATACACAGGAGTTAAAGTTTAGTACTTGCAATTAGAGTCCCTCCTGGCTTCGCTCTGCCTGCTTTTGTATCCAATATGTTGTAACGTTGTTGCAGGAGTGGTCGTGGCATCTTGTTCTGCTTAAAGCAGAAGCGTCCCAGCGTCCCTAGGGAGCTCTTGCCCTTCAAGCCCCCAGAATTGTTCCTGGGGCTCTTGGGGAGCTCTACCCAAGCCTGGCTGCTCTCTTCCCCCTCTTTTCCCAAGGGGAAAGCTTCCAAGCCGCTAGACAGCTGATCTTCACTGTTCTAGCGGCTTTAATGAGATCGCGGGGCTGGAGCTCTAAAAAGAGCTGCCATCGATGCCTGCGGCACCACTGGAAGCCTGCTAGCGAAGATCTTAACAAGTCCAATTCAGTTAACATCAACCTTTGCTCCTTTGGAGATAAGGAAACAAATTCGCTGATTATAACATCCTCGAGATTATCGGTACTTGCCTTCATATGTGGGGTCTCCCTGGTCTGGTCTGCCTCCATAGTTTCTCCGGATTCTAGAGGAAAGACCCTGGAGGTAGCAGAGTAGTTCCTAGATACCATTTTTGATGTTTGGTTGAGTCCTTGTAAAAGCGGTTTAATAGGCCCACTCGAGAAGACTCTTGTAGGAATGACTTCAAATCTGAGCAGGGATCCTTTTCTTTTCATTACAGCATTTGGAATAGTACTGCTGTCAAAATGCAGTATTAGTCGAACACAATTGCTATACTGGGGAAGTTTTTCGTATCTGAGTAGATCTATTAATAAAGGATCAGATTTCAATAGCTGTGCAAGTGAGAGAATTATCCTTTCCTTTGAAGTCCATCGTCCTTTATTGCATGGGATCTTCCTTATCCTTAAAGCAATTTGTTTCTTTAACAACCTTCTTCCTTGATGAGGGTTGACATCAGTACTTGCAATGCTTTGTTGTTTGGATTGAGAGCTTAAACCCTTCTGCTCTCTCCGCACATCAGGAAGGTGTGCAGTCTCACTTTCCTTAGCTGCAGGGTGAGGGTTATTTAAAAATTGAAAAATCCACTCAATGTCTCTTTTGATCAATGTCAGTAAGTCATATATTGAATCTACTGTATGCGCAGTTAACATGCTCTGAGTACAGACCATCTTTCTGAGGTCTGAATATGTCGGAACTTCTCTTATACAGCTAGAAGTAGGAGAGGGGATAGAACTTGAAAAATCACCCATTCTAGCAGGTGAGTTTAAGTCTGAAATCTGGGAAAAAAGATCCCTTTCTGTATCTCCCTCTCCCAATGATACAGACGACAGAGACAAAGTTCGAAGTTCGGATTGGGGTTCTGGATTACACCTCTCCATAATATCGTCCAATTTAAGCTGTTTAAGAGGCTTGGAGTAGTTAAACTCTGTCATAGATTTTGGGAAGAGAGAGTAAGATCTCTGCCTCTTACTTTTCTTTACCATTTTGGTAGATAATTAGTCCAGTATCACTCAGCGAAATTAAATATCGCAACAATTTATCCTCCCTCGGCATGCGTAGTTAAAGTAGGCCTTAATGATGGTCTCAGCCGAGGCACCACGGAGGTAAAAACCAATCTCCTTTCCAAACAGTGGCTTATCTTCCACTCCCTCTTCTTTGCTATCTTCTATTTTCAGAATTGTTTAAATTGTTTAAATTATTTCACAGGGGAAATATGTGGGAGAAAGAAACTAAAAACTGATAGTTTCATTAAAAGCAGGCCTACCAGGAGTGTCTGCAGCCAGCCTCTCCAAGGAGGAAATCTAGTAGTCTGTTAAAACCTGTCAATACTGCTATGGAACCCACAATGGCTCCTGGCCCAGTAGAGGAGGATCAATACGAAATAGACAATATTCTTGATTCTAAATATAGTAGAGGTCGACACAAATATCTGGTGAGGTGGAAGGGATATCTGTTTGAGGAGGCGTCCTGGATACCCAGTACAGATCTCAAAGCCCCAAGATTACTCAGAAGGTTCCATCGGAAATACCCACATAAACCCGGGCCCGAGACAATGACATAACAGGTTGTGTCTTTTAACCCCTCGCTTTTTGTCTTGCAGTTGGACTCCTGGTAGAGGGGCCGCCTGTCGAGACTCACACTGGCTCGACACAGCAGGGATTCTGAAGACGTTATCCTGGAGACCCCAGATACCTCTTTGGAGACCCCGAACATCGTCATGCACAAACCTCTCCGGGCTCGGGGGGGGAGGTTGGGTGAAGGGTGCACACAGTAGTGGTGGGGTGAGCTCTGGTGATGGGATAGGTGGTCGGGCACCCTGTGGCCAGTTGAGGCTTATCCATGTTGGGATTCTGCCATGCCGCTGTGAAGAACGCCGATGTCACGCGACTGAACTAAGAACCCCAGAAGCGACGCTGATTGGCTGGCTAAGCACCGTGGTGTATTTAAATAGCGCTGGGCGGCGACAGCTGCCAGCGCCGACTTTATGTTTCTCACATTATACTCGGTGTTGTCTATGGCGAATCTGGAGTAGAAATAAACCAGCTTTTGGCATTGGCGTTCTGTGATTGAAGTGTGGTTTCAGTAAATTGTTGTAATTGAGTAAAATGTATTTGAATTTGATAAATTGTATAAGATAAGATATGGCCAATACTCTGTTCAAAAAAGATGTGGGTGAATGTGGGGGACCAATACAACTTGATTTTAAAAAAAATTAAATAGCACATTCTGTGGGGTGATGGGGCGGGAGCACATCTGATTCCCTTTTGCTGAACACCTCTGCTAGGTCATTGTACTCAAAGGGAACAAGCGGCTCTAACTCCTTGCTCCCTTTTAGTGTATTCACTGACTCTGCTTTCACTTTCCAAACTTCCAACTCATGCCTGGCATTTGGCGCTTTCGCTGGCTCCTGCTGGTTAGCCGCTTTTTTCCTCATTTGCCACTTGTTACTCTCTCAATCTACTGATGGATTCCATTTCTTCAACCAGGCTAGTTCTAGGACCATGGTCTTGGTCATTCCAGGAGCCACAATAAAATGAATAGTCTCTACGTGGGTCCCAGCCCTGAGGCTCACTGGCTCCATTAGGCAAGTTGCTGGTGCCCCTCCCGTGAGTCATCTAACTGGGAGAACTCCATGGGCTGCCTTAGCATCCTCAGCCTCAATCCTTTGCTTAACACATTGTAAGCCGCCCTGAGTCTCTGGAGAAGAGCGGCATATAAATCATTTTTTTAAAAAAAATCCTAGTTTCTTCACTGTCTGAAGGCTAATTAGGCACCGAGTGCACTTTGAGTCCAACAAGGCCATAAGGGCCCCCCTTACTTCTGAGGGAACCAAAATCACCCAGGTCATCATAGGGATGATGGTGCCAGTTACCATCAGGTCATCTTGCCTTTTGCTGTCACTTTCATGTCAGCCCTGGTGCGCCTGGCAGCCCGGGGCTGCCATTCCAGCGGGGGACAGAGAGACCCAGGGCACCCATTCTAGAGAGCCCACACCAGGGGTGAAATGCTCCAGGTTTGGACCGGATCGCCCAACCCGGTAGCGATGGCGGCAGGTGGTTCGGAGAACTGGTAGCAAAAATCCCTGCGCGCCCCCCATGCCCAGCTGAGCCGCACAATCATCAGAGCCTTTTTTTTTACTTTTAAAAGCATTTTTCTACAACCTCTTCCGATGAAAAAATGCTTTTAAAAGTAAAAAAAAAATCTCTGCTGATCGGGGGGCTCAGCTGGGATTATCAGAGGCTTTTCAAATCATTTTTTTCTGCAACCTC
Source organism: Ptyas mucosa (assembly GCA_012654045.1). NCBI lineage: Eukaryota > Metazoa > Chordata > Lepidosauria > Squamata > Colubridae > Ptyas > Ptyas mucosa. The sequence goes on from WNWU01012618.1 coordinate 114,975, forward strand.
TTGGCTGAAGAGGTGGTAAAAAATGCTTTGAAAAGTCTCTGATGATCCCAGCTGAGTTCCCTGATCAGCAGAGAGGCACTTCTCTGACGATCCCAGCTGAGTTCCCTGATCGGCAGAGAGGCATTTCTCTGTCGATCCCAGCTGAGTTCCCTGATCGGCAGAGAGGCATTTTTTAAAGAGCCTCTCTGATGATCCCAGCTGAGTTCCTGATCGGCAGAGAGGCTTTTCAAAGCATTAGAAAAAATGCTTTGAAAAGTTAAAAAAAAAAAAAGTTGGCCACGCCCACCCAGTCACATTACCCCCACCACCAAGCCATGCCCACAGAACCAGTAGTAACAGATTTTACATTTCACCCTGGCCCACACCCGCCAGACACCATATCTGCTGGAATCCGGGCCTGCGCATAGCAACCAGCCAGATAGAGCCAGACCAGACCCGGCCAGGGGTGGGGTGCGGACATGGCTGGGCGGGGCTGGGGGAGCACTTAAAAGGTGGAGGTGAGCACTGGGTGGGTAGCCCTGACTTCATTTCACTACAATTAATTTGTTGAGTGTCAGTTTGTGCTGGCGGTTCTGCAACGAAGATAAACCATTGTAACCCAGGACTGTGTTCTTTGGCATTCTTTTTCCCCGCGGTTTGTCAGAACCTGACAGGAAGTCAGGGCTACTCTTTAATAGCATGGCAGAAGGAACGGAGGCTGGCTTGGAGGCTGCAGAGTTGGTGGAGTCTGGAGCAGCTCTGGAAGCCCTGCCGGTACCATCAGAGGCCCCTGCACAGGATGTGCGTCCTAAGGAGCGTCCAGTCTCCAAACACCCCATAGCCAGCCAGGAAGCAGTGGAGGCTTTCCGGGGTACAGAGTAGAGAGCTGGGGAAACAGGGGAGTGGTGGTAGAATTCCTCGGGAGCTGTTGGGTCCGGGGCCCCTTTGCCTCCCTTTTCCACACTTACCCCCTCTGGGAGCCATTTCACTCAATGGCGGGAGCAGCGTATTTTGGGGAATGATGAAAGACAGTGGAGTTACTCCACAGAGGTTGGCAGCCAAACAATGGAATGGCTGTGAGAGAGGTGGGCCCGCCTCCTCCAGAGCCATAGCACCCAACACCGGATTCCAGACACTTTCAGTTGGCCAGCCCAAAGCTGCACTACAATAGGCAAGGACAGACTAGGCAGGTGGAGCAGGGCCTGACTCCAGGCCATGCACCTGCCACCTGGCATCCCTGTGGAGAACAAGGGGAGTCAGGGAGACCCCTGGGATGTGAGAGCCGAACCCCAACACCTGGCTGTCCTTTGACGGTAGCCCGGAGAAGGTTGCTCTCTTTCTAGGACAGATGCTCAACCACATGGACCGGTATGCACACATCTATACATCTCAATGGGCCATGGTGATGGCGGTGGCAGTGGTGATGGAAGGCGAGGCTGCCGATTGGGTTGCAGATCTATACAGTGAACATAGTAGGGACTTGGGGGATACTGGCCTGTTCCTAGCAGCCCTTCAGGAATGGTTTGAGGACAACTTCTGGGCCTAGCAAGCAGAAGGGGAGTTGCTGGCGGCCCAGCAATGTGGTAGGCCTGTTGCTGACTATATACAGGAGTTCAGAAGGCTGTCTGGCAAGTTGCGGGGCTGGCTGGAACGGTTGCTGGTACACCATTTTAAGACTGGCCTGGACCGCACATTGCGGCAGGCCTGTGTGTATCGGGGCTTGCCTCCCCGTTTGGCAGCCTGGTTCCAAGCAGCCACGGAGCTGGAAGTGGAGTTACAGGACAATAGGCCAAGAGGGGAGTGGACCATTCGACCCTGGAAAGCTCTGGACCGACCGGCCAGCTTCGCCCCGAGGGCTCAACCAACACCAGTGATTCCGCCTGAGAAGACCACACCCGTCCTGCCACCGATGATATGCTTCTGCTGTGGGAAGCTGGGCCAACGGGTGGCAAAGTGCCCCGAAACAGGTCCCAAAGCCTCCATGAGCTCCTCGGGAATGTGGCAAGGAACGGTGAGGAAAACGGCCAAAAAAACCCTGGAAAAGTCACGGGGGGCTCAACAAACAAGCTCACCAACCCGTCGGGGTCGTGGCTGACACGAAGGGCCGAGTGGACAAGGGCCTCGACACTAGTGGGAGCGGGTTCCGGTGGTGTTGACGGCTCATAGGTGCCGAGAGTGCAAAGCCCTGATTGATTCGGGCTGCACCCGATGCCTCATGAGTACAGCCACAGCAACCAGCTTAGGGGTGAGAGCCCAGAAACTGTCACGCCCCATGTGCTTTGAGCAAATGGATGGCTCCTTGTTAGGTGGACAACCGGCGACACATGTGACTGAATGGATCACCTTAGAAATAGGGCCGCACCGAGAGCTCATACGTTTCATCGTGGTCCCAAAAATGATGGAGGATGTCATCCTCGGCCTAGCATGGCTCGACAAGTGGGGTCCGACGATATGGGGGGGAGTTGCAGGCACCTTCAGATAAAGGTTGGGCCTAACCCACCACCCCATGAAATGCACGTCCATACCCTGGGAGAGGGGTGGCCCAAAGGAGGCATTAGGGCAGAGGCTAAGACAATGGGTAAGCCAGCTGCTTTCCGTGCTGCATACAAAGACCTGGAGGAGGTGTTCAGCAAAAAGGAGTGTGACACCCTGCTGCCCCACCGTCAAACGGACTGTGCGATAGAGATACTCCCAGGGGCTAGGTTACCGAAGCCCAAAATGTACTCTATGACCCCTCAGGAGTTAGCGGAAATGAGGAAGTATATCAATAAAAATCTGAAGCAGGGGTTCATACAACTGGCCAGATCCCGGATAGCGGCCCCAGTCCCACTTCAGGGAGAAGGATGGAGGCTTGCGCTTATGCGCTGATTTCCGCAGAATCAATGTAGTATGCGTAGAACACATGTACCCCCTTCCACTCATAAAGTGGCCTGGGGGAGGGCTGCGTCTTTACCAAATTGGATATACGGGAGGCTTATTATCATGTTAGAATCTGCACTTCCGGATGATCCATGGTTCCAGGAGAATCGACTCTCCCTCACCCTACGAGACAGCCTGGCGTTGAAGGGGTCAAAAATGTACGTACCCAAATCCTGCCTTCTAGCCGTTCTACGGCTCTGCCACGATGCCCGAGCAGCCGGTCATTTTGGGTTTTTGAAGACTCTACACCTAACAAACCGGCAGTTTTGGTGGCCTCGCATGAAAAAAGACATAGAGGACTACAGGCAGAACTGCGTCATGTGCACCACCATGAAAAAGTGGCAAGGAAAAAAACCGCGGACTCCTACAGCCAGTGGCAGCTCCTGTCAGACCATGGGAAGAGTTGGCCTGTTGTGGCTCCGACCCCCGAGCCCATTGTATCGGAGGAAGAAGACTCCGAACATGAAGGAGAGGAGCCAGCCAGGCCTCCCTCTCCAGGCCCCTCCTCTCTGGCAATTCCTCAGGTGTCTGCCGAAGGAGAGGAGATTGGCCCGGAGCCAGGTGTCTCCGATCAGAGTGAGAACGAGGGTGATAAGTCGTGGCTGGATCCACACCAGCGTCGGCGAGATAAATGTTCGCAGCAGATGAGGAGGCTTGCCAGGGATTAAGCTGAGTCACTGGACCACACCCCACAGGCTATAAAAGGGAGTGTGGTGGTCATTCAAACTCTGTGACGGACAAAGCTAATTTCTGCAAGTCACTTTGTGCAACGCCTAAATCTGTTGAAGGCTTTTGAGCTGGACTGTTTCCAAATCGGTGTGTATTTGTGTATGTTATCTGGTGGAGGCACAACCCCTCCTTCTTGTAGTAAAGCACTTGGCAGTAGGTTCTCGTGCTGCTGCCAAGTACCTGATAATGGACATTGTTTGTTTGAGCTATTCTTTAACCCACGGCTGACTGTTTGAGGGTGTGTGTGTGTGTGTGTGTGGGAGACGGGGACAGAACATGGCCATGGACTTTATTGTGGATCTCTCGGAGAGCCAGGGCAACATGGTGATATGGACCGTCATAGACCTCTTTTCCAAGCAAGCCCACTTTGTGGCTTGTTCCAGCCTCCCTTCAGCCAGAAAGCTGGTGAAACTATTCATCACCCATATATACCGCCTACATGGCGTACCGTGGAGGATGGTATCCAATAGAGAGGTGCAATTCACCGCTAGGTTCTGGCGTAAATTTCTACCCATGGAAGAATCCTCCAAAGGCCTCAGTTCGGTGTTCCACCCTGCTACCAACAGGGCCACTGAAAGAACTAATGCGATGATAGAGCAGTATCTATGCTGCTATGTAAAGCACCAACAATCCCGCACTGGGTGGGTAGCCCTGACTTCATTTCACTACAATTCATTTGTTGAGTGTCAGTTTGTGCTGCCGGTTCTGCAACAAAGATAAACCATTGTAACCCAGGACTGTGTTCTTTGGCATTTTTGCCCCTCCCGGAATTGGTAGACCAGCATATGCTTGGGTCAATCTCTCAGGCGAGTTGCCAGGCTACAAAAATCTTGGATGTACTCTGCTACCAGCTGCTTGCCATGCCTCAGGGAGCGGATGTGGGTTTCTACACACTGGGCTGCTGTGGGGTCTTTGAATCTGTCTCACAACATCTGCATGAAAGCATCCAGGTTTTGCAGCTCTGGAGCCCCCTCGTCGTGGAGACACCAGTCATCCCGCTGCTTCCCCCTCCAGGTTTGATGTAACAACATTGACCCGGGCATGCTTGTCCAGGTATGGCACTCCATGTACTTCCAGTCCTGACTCAGGAAGTAAGCCAAGTTGTCAGGTTGCCCATCGAACTGGACTGCTAGGGGAGGTGGCGGTCGATCCTCTCGTGCTAGGACTTATCCAGGCAGCAACCCTACTGCAGCTAGGGGTGCCTGAACAGGAATATTGGCTGCTGCTGGGCCTGCTTCATGACTCCTGTCCCAACTCCCATGACCGCCGCCCTCAGTGAGGTGGCTCCGCGGACCTCCAGCCTGATGAATCTCAGCTATTCCATCAACAGACTAAGAGCTGTGGCTGGGAACTTCCACTTGGCCAGGGTATTTGACTGCTCGCCTAGGCTTCCACTTGCTCCCACGGGTAAATGTGACTCCAGGGGGGAATCACTTAATCCGCTGCTTCTGCCGCCTTCCCCACATGACTCACTCACCAGCCCTTGGAGTCAGAATAGGGTCCTTTTGTCACTCACTTCCCCTTTAGCATGGGCTAAACCTTCTCAGCCCTCTGGGGCATGCACTGGCGGCTTGCATCCTGGCTTCAGCTTCGGCCGCCGCCACGGTCTCTTGAGAGGAGGCTTACCCTGACTTCGCCCCACCTTCCATTCCTTTGTCGGTTGCAGAGCTGGTTTAATGTCAACTGTCCAGTTGGCGAATCCAGAAAAAGAAACTTCTGGGAGATTATTTTAGCAAGAGTATAAACTTTACTGAATAAATCCACATCAGCACAGAAGAAGCAAAACCAGCTCTGGCTTCCCTCGCAAAAGCATGCATAGTTCATTCCCCCTTTCCCCATGAGCCACCCACAGTCCATTACGTCCACCAATCACTTCTGTTCATTTTGTTATGAGAGCCAGCTGATCACGCTGTGACAACTGCTCTGGGTGTCCTTGAGGGGGAGAGTAATGTCTTATGGGAACCGACGATGCTTGGACGCCGTTTCCCCCATCCTTGCATTCCAATCTACCACCACCCTATTCTTTGTCAAGTTGCGAGCAAAGCGGAATATAGGTGAAAGTTTGAGTCAGTCTAAATACAAGCTCCTTATATTTTGTTTTACCTGTTTTTATAAATAGCCTACCTGCACATCTTAGTTTTTAATCTTGTTTTATTTAATAAACACATTTTCTGTGACCCAAAGGTGCTTTTCAAAAGGCAACTGGACTTTCTTTGTTTTTTCCTTGAAAATGTTTCACTTCTCACTTTACTGTCTTCAAAAGAGTCCACATTCTGGAAAGAGGACCACTGGTTTGAAAGAGGAGTCAAAGAGGCCATCTAAGTTAAAATTGAACAGCCTTCTCTCAACAGAGGGGGAGGGATATGACACCGCCTATCTCCTGTCTACAAAACAGTCCTTTCAGCAGTCCCAGGGGGGGTTCCACACCCATTTGTACTCTGATTCAGGTGACCCTGAGGGTACAGATAAATCCCCAAGTGGCCTCAATGACTCTCAGAGAGCTAAGACCAACTTTTAGAGTGATAACGACCAGATTACTGCAAAGAATATAAATCCTTCCATTCCCCACCATTCAGCCAGAACTAAAGCTTCTTGGATGAGAAAAGTCTGTAGAGATTCTCAGTCATCCAGGTCATGGTTGTCCCAGAGGTGCTTTTTCAGGAGGCAACTGGACTTTCTTGTTTTTTCTTTGAGGATGTCTTGGATGAGAAGTGAAATGTTTTCAAGGAAAATGGATCTTGAAGATGGCTTCAAGATGGCAGCCAAGGCAGATGCTTAGCCACATCGCTAGAAACCAGTAGTAGAGAAAAGACATAAAATCTAAAATAGTGATAGGAGCAGAAGTAGCAAAACAAAGAAAATAAACATAGATCAGGTCCTAAGAATTCATACAATAACAGCCAAAGGTCTAGGACCAGCGAAACCGGACTCTCAGCCGAGTCTCCAGCTGCCCATGTGGAAAGAGCCAGACAGAAATGCGAAGCTCCCACAGGCTGCACACGAGCACGCAGGACTTCCTCACCAACCACACCAGTGCCTCCACAGCAAACCTACCACGCCAGGCAAACACCCTACTGCAAAAACCCCACCCAAAAAGGAGATCACTACTGACGACCCATATGACCCCTGCATGTCGTTCATCTGTACAGAAGCACTTGAGGAAGATGAGAGTACCATGAAGTGCTCCCTATGCAACACGTATGTTCACCACAAGTGCTTGGGGTTAACCAAAGGGGTAGCCCAGTTCCTACAATCAGCTTGACTTAAAACCTCCCAGTTTGCATTTCCACTATTCTGCCCATCATGCAAGCCCAGACTGGACAAATTTATTGTTCTACTTGAATGGGTCAACACTATAGAAGCGCGATTAGCATCCCTTGAATAAAAAGGAAAAACACAGAAAAGCAATGCTCCAACATCCCGAAATCCTATCCCAACCCAATTACCCCAGCCGCAGGAAACCACTAACCCTGCTAGTAACGTCCTTGTCAAAGACGCAATTGAACGTGAACAGAAGCGTCCCAACGCTATCTTATTTGGACTGGAGGACACCAACGAATCTGATGACATCACAAAGGTTTGCGACATCATCAACAACTTCCAGGCATCAACCTTCTCTCCCGATGAAATCATCAACGTTTCCCATGACGGCCCTGAGTTCAAGAACAGCAACAGCTCGGTGGCCCCATGCTTATGCAGAGTTGTTTGAAAGAGTGAAACCAGCAAATGCAAATTCATCTCCACAATAAACTCCCTGTTCTGCCCTAGCTACGGACCCCAAAGAACGCAGCACACACAAAGTCCATACAAACCTTAGTTTACTAATTAAGGACTACTAATGAGTTTTCTTAGTAGTTGTTCGAACACAAGTACAGTTTAAATCAATCTTTTCTGAACAAGGGCTGTTAATTTAACTTCATTAACAGCCGACAAGAATCCAAAGAATAATAACTCAATTCTGAAGCACAGTATTTCAGATAACCGTAATCTTACTGTGGTTGGCAGAATGCCCAGAAGCAATTTTCAGGAAAACTGACAAGAAAGGAGCAAGAGCTGATCAGACGTTTCTGGAATCAAGACACAAAGGAATATGAACAAAGTTGTTTCCTGCAAATTGCCTCAGTCATCGTCCTTCCTTAAATAGGCTAGGGGAGTGGCCAATTAGCCCCAAGCCTTACTCTCAAGGAGACCTCCTCCTGAGGAGCCACTCCTGCCTTTTGGTAACTCTGCGCGCTCGTGCATCAAAAAGAGGCTCCTCCTCTTCTTCCTCTTCACTTATGGGAGCTTCTGGAGGTTCTGAAGGCCCTGGCTGAATCCTCGCCTCTGGCACCACATCTTCTCCAGCCTCCTTACTGTCTGACTCGAGTGCCAGCTGCACAGGCTGCTGGCGCATCACCACACCAGCCTCCTCGTTGTTGGAATCAGCTACTAGCTGCACAGGCCGCTGACGGGCCACAACACTCCCTTGCCAAAAGCTACACAAACCATAAGAAACTTCGTTCACGGCCCGACCTATCCATACTACAACGTGCCCACACCCACGAGCTCCGCTCGGAGCTTAAAAGACACCAGGACCAAGGAGAGACTGACCTGTACATAGACTACCACGCTGACTGCATCAAACGCAAGACCAGCATCCCGCGTCCCAACAACCGCCCCCCCAACAACCAAAACTAGGAATGCACGCCCCCAACTTCCTCCAGGCCCACCCCTACTGACCTTAAATGCAAGCTACTTAACATAAGAATCCTCGCAAACAACATGCCTGAATTCCTCTTGCTACTAAATGCGGCTCTATTTGACCTTATTTTTGTCTGCGAGACATGGTTGAATGTATCCTTTCCAGACTCCATTATCACAGTAAGTGACTATCACGTTTTCTGGTCTGACCGTGAAAACCGTAGAGGGTATTGCTATCTTCTATAAAAAGTCCCTAGATCTGAAAAAGATTAATTTCACACAGGAGCTTGCTATCCCCAAGACCATTGTCTGTGAACTGTCCCTAAATACCACAGTTCATTTCTTGCTATGTTACAGAGCCCCTGATTACGAACAATCAGGGGCTCTGTAACAGAACCTTTGGTCATATGAACAAACTAACTGCACTACTAACATGGGCAGTTTCCTGCCCGCACCCCCTTATCTTTCTTGGTGACCTCAATTTGCCTCTTATTAATTGGACCCTAAACGAATGTACAACTGAACCTATTCATGCAACCCTGTACAATGCTGTTACTACTCTGGGGCTGGAACAGTTGGTAACGAACAAAACTAGGCTCAACAACTGCTTAGATCTCATCTTCTGCAATAGTCTAAACTCAATTTATGGCCTACAAGTTAAAGAACCTTTTTCCAACAGTGACCATAGCATGATAGCTTCTTAGCTTTTCTTCTTTAGCTTTAGCAAAGCTAAAGCGACAGGCCTGCCTTGACTGCACTGATTGGAATGTTTTTGAAAATACCTCTGCAGACTTAGATGAACTCACAGATACTGTAACATCGTATGTCAGCTTCTGTGAAGACCTATGTGTACCGACCAGGAACTTCCAAATATACAGTAACAATAAACCTTGGTTCACAGCTAAACTTAAGCAGCTACATCGTACCAAAGAGGAAGCCTACAGAATAGGTGATAGAATGCTGTACAATCAGGCCAGAAACGTATTAACAAGGGAGATCAGAGCAGCAAAAAGAAGCTACTCTGAAAAGCTAAGAAATCAGTTCTCAACAAACGAACCAGCAAACATGTGGAAAACTCTTAAAAATATCACTGGTTACGGCAAACCTCCTTCCCAGGCTGAAGGAAATCAACAACTGGCAGATGACCTGAACGTATTTTACTGCAGGTTTGAAAGGAAACTGTGACAGCCACCTATCTCCACAACCCCCATCCCAGACACACCAACAACAGCCAAGCCTCCTGCAACTGACCCCATCTTAGACACATCAACAACAGCCAAACCTCCTACAACTGACCCCATCCCATTGGGTTCACAACCGCTGGTGATCACAGAAAAGGAAGTGCAAGATCTACTTCACAGACAAAAGCCAGGAAAAGTACCAGGCCCAGACAAGATAACTCCTTCTTGCTTAAAAGTCTGTGCTGACCAATTGGCCCCCATCTTCACCTGAATCTTCAATAAATCACTAAAGATGTGCTATGTTCCTTCTTGCTTCAAAGGCTCCACTATCATCCCAGTGCTGAAGAAGCCCTCCATCAAGGAACTGAATGACTACAGACCAGTTGCTGTAACATCTGTAGTTATGAAAACCTTTGAAAGGCTAGTGCTGTCCCAGCTGAAAACCATCACGAATCCACTGTTAGACCCCCTGCAATTTGCATACCGAGCAAATAGATCGACAGATGATGCTGTTAATATGGCTCTGCACTACATCCTACAACATCTTGAATCTCCAAAGACAAGGGTCCTCTTTGTAGACTTTAGTTCAGCATTCAATACCATCATACCAGACATTCTTCTAACTAAACTAAATCAGCTAGCGGTACCTGAACACACTTGTAAGTGGATCATAAGCTTCCTAACAGACAGGAAGCAGCAGGTGTAGCTAAGCAGAATCACATCAGTTACCTGTACAATTAGCACAGCCCCCCCCCCCCAAGGATGTGTGCTCTCTCCACGTCTCTTCTCTCTCTATACCAATGACTGCATCTCAAACGAACCATCTGTTAAACTTTTTAATTTTATTTATTTATTTATTTATTTATTTATTTATTTATTTATTTATTTGTCAAGCATATATAAGATAACAGGTAAAAATATAAACATAATTTGAATACATGAAAAGAGTAAGAGTAAGGAGGAATATTAGGACAGGGCCGGTAGGCACGCTGGTGCACTTATGCATGCCCCTTACAGACCTCTTAGGAATGGGGTGAGGTCAACAGTAGACAGTTTAAGGTTAAAGTTTTGGGGGTTTGGGGAAGAAAAAACAGAGTCAGGTAGTGCATTCCATGCATTGACCACTCTGTTACTGAAGTCATATTTTCTGCAATCGAGTTTGGAGCGGTTTACCTTGAGTTTGTATCTATTATTTGCTCATGTATTGTTGTGGTTGAAACTACTGAAGTTTGCAGATGATACAACAGTGATTGGTCTCATTCGAGACAACGATGAATCCGCATACAGACGGGAGGTTGAACAACTAGCCTCGTGGTGCGACCGGAACAATCTGGAACTGAACACACTCAAAACCGTAGAAATGGTGGTAGACTTTAGGAGAAACCCTCCCATACTACCACCTCTTACAATACTAGACAACACAGTATCAACAGTAGAGACCTTCAAATTTCTAGGTTCTATCATATCTCAAGACCTAAAATGGACACCTAACATCAAAAACGTCATCAAAAAAGCACAACAAAGAATGTTCTTTCTGCGCCAACTCAGGAAGCTCAAACTGCCCAAAGAGCTGCTGATACAGTTCTACAGAGGAATTATTGAGTCTGTCATCTGCACCTCTATAACTCTCTGGTTTGGCTCTGCAACCCAACAAGACAGTCACAGACTTCAGAGGATAATTAGAACTGCAGAAAAACAATTACTACCAACCTGCCTTCCATTGAGGACCTGTATACTGCACGAGTCAAAAAGAGGGCTGTGAAAATATTTACAGACCCCTCGCATCCTGGACATAAATAGTTTCAACTCCTACCCTCAAAACGATGCTATAGAGCACTGCACACCAAAACAACTAGACACAAGAACAGTTTTTCCCTGAACGCCATCACTCTGCTAAACAAATAATTCCCTCAACACTGTCAAACTATTCACTAAGGCTGCATTACTATTACTATTAGTCTTCTCATCGTTCCTATCACCCATCTCCTCCCACTTGTACTTATAGACTGCATGACTATAACTTTGTTGCTTGTATCCTTAGGATTTATATTGATACTGTTTCCTAGTATGATTTGATTGCTTATTTGTACCCTATGACTATCATTAAGTGTTGTACCTTATGATTCTTGACGAATGTATCTTGTCTTTTTATGTACACTGAGAGCATATGCACCAAAGACAAATTCCTTGTGTGTCCAATCACATTTGGCCAATAAAGAATTCTATTAAAGGCATGGAATGAATTATAAACCAATCCATCACCCTCCACTTATAGACAAACAATCTGCTTTCTAACAAGCAGTTTGGTTTCAGGAAAAATTTGTCCTGTAATCTGCAACTCCTACACTGCAGAAACATTTAGACCACACATCTTGACCAGGGTAAAGCAATAGACGCAATTTACATAGACTTCTGCAAAGCCTTTGATTCAGTGGTGCACAATAAACTACTGGTAAAACTAAGTTCTTACGGCATTTCCGGATCCCTGCACAAATGGATAGCCGCATTCCTGTCAAACAGGCAACAAGTAGTCAAAATAGGGAGGACCCTATCAAATCCGGCACCAGTTAACAGCGGTGTCCCCCAAGGCAGCGTTCTAGGACCCACACTCTTTCTGCTTTACATCAACGACCTATGGGATCATATTAAAAGCAGTTGCTCTGTCCTATACATTGGCAGTAAAAATCAGAACACCAAATACAAGTTGGGCGGAAACGACCTCGTAGACGACCCTCACTCTGTCAAGCACCTAGGAGTACTCATCTCAAACGATCTAAGCCCCAGAGCTCACTGTAACAGCATTGCCAAAAAGGCATTAAGAATTGTTAACCTAATTTTGCGAAGCTTCTTCTCTGGTAACACTGTATTGCTAACTAGGGCATACAAAACCTTTGCCAGACCAATTCTCGAATACATCTCATCTGCCTGGAATCCACACTGTATATCGGACATTAATACAATTGAGCGGGTCCAGAGATATTTCACGAGAAGAGTACTCCACTCCTCTACTCACAATAGAATCCCTTATGCCACTAGGCTTGAAATTTTGGGCTTGGAAAAAGTCCTGCATGAAAGCGTCCAGGTTTTGCAGCTCCAGAGCCCCTTCGTTGTGGAGACACACCAGCCACCCTGCGGCAGCCCCCTCCAGTTTGGACATAATGGCATTGACTCAAGCGCCCTCATCTGGGTACATCGCTCCATGGAGCTACATATAATTCCAGACCTGGGTCAGGAAATAGGCCGGGTTGTTGGGTCGGCCATCAAACCAGGCTTCTAGGGGAGGTGACGGTCGATCCTCTTGCACGAGGACATATCCAGGTGGCAACCCCACTGCCACCGGGGGTGCCTGAGAGGGGACCCAAGCCACTGCTGGGACTGCAGGTACCGGCCCCTGACCCACCGGTGGGGAGGCAGCAGGCATGGGAGCTGCTGCCCCTTGGCGAGGATCTCCCACTGCCCTGGCTGGGGTTGGCACCATGGGCTGCAGAAGGGGAAGAGAGAGGGTAGTCAGCGATTTCATGGCACCCGTCCTGGCTCCTATGGTTGCCCCTCTTGGTGAGGTGGCTCCTCAGACTTCCACTCGGTTGGGTCGTCCCACTCAGCCCCTTACCTGGCCTTCCACTTGCTTCCCTGGTCCACCGTGACTCCAGGGGGGATCAGTGGGTCCTCCTCTTCTGCCGCCTTCCCCACGTGGCTCACCCACCAGCCCTTGGGGCCCGGATAGGGTCCCTCCTTCGCTCTTTCCCCTGTGAGTGTGGACGGTTGTTCCGGCTTCTCAGCCCTCTGTTTGGGGCATGCGCCGGCCACTTCCATCCCGGCTCCGACTTGAGTTGTCACCAGGACTCTCAAGAGGGGGATTTCCTCTGGCTTCACCCCCCCCCCTTTCCGTCTCTTGGTCAGTTGCCAACATCTCAAAACTGCTAACCTCCTGGTGGAGTCCATGTAGGTTGCTACATGGAGAGCTGGTTTAATGTCAACTGTCCAGCTCTGGGGTTTCCCATGCAAAAGCAAGCATAGTTAATTCTCCCATTTCCCTATGGGTCACCCACGGTCCAAAACATCCACTAATCACACATGTTAATGGGAAACAGTCTGCAACACCGGGGCATCTGCTCAGTGTGCCTTTGGGATGTCAGCAATGTCCCACGGTGCCAACAGATGCTTGAATATCATTCTCCCTCACTTGCATTCCAACCATCCCCCTCCATGTTTTTGTCAAGTTGTGAGCAAAGGAAAAAAATGTAGGTGGAAGTGCAAATCAGTCTTGACAGAGGAACTGGGTTACCCTAAACCAAGGTTGTCAAACTCAAGGCCCGCAGGCCAGAAGTGGCCCGGGATGTAGTTAGATCTGGCCCGCGGGGCTGTCCTGGAAACAGCGAAGGACCGGCCCCCGGAGCCTCGGCCCCAGCTAGGCACTGATCTACAACTTGGTGGCAGTCATCCAGGCCAGAACGCAGTCAGCCTTAGATCCACGGGGCTGCCCTAAAACCAGTGAGGGGCAATCCCAGCCCCGCCCCCTAGGCGTGCACACAGGACTCAGTGAGTGCAGGGCCTGGCATCCCTGGTGATCGTCTTGTCCCACAGGCTGACTGCATTCTTTTTTTAAAAAAATTTTTTTCCCCTACAAACATATCATGTGAACAGCGTGGAATCAAAGTGTCTTACATTTTAGTACAGATAATACAATATTCTTCATATTTAATAGACTTGACAATCTTATAATCTTTCAGTAATAATACACATTTTGTTGAATTATAATCTTTCCTTAATTATTCAATATTTAAATATATTATTTTTTATGCCAGTCTCCATATCTTAATATCACTCCTTTTCAGGGTCGGGTTTCAATAGGAGCCTGAGTGGCGTAGGAGGCTAATGCCTCCTACAAGGCAGCATTTAACATCCAGCTGCCTGCAATTACTGTAAGTTCGAATCTCACCAGGCTCAAGGTTGACTCAGCCTTCCATCCTTTCTAAGGTGGGTAAAATGAGGACCCGGTTTGTGGGGGCAATAAGCTGACTTTGTATAAAATATACAAAAGTATGAAGGCTATTGCTTAACATATTGTAAGCCGCCCTGAGTCTCCGGAGAAGGGCGGCATATAAATAAGAATAAAAAAAAACAAACAAAAAACCCCCCGTCGCTACTGGTTTCCTCGTGGGCACGCGTGCGCTTGAGCACGCGTGCAACGCTTCTGTGCATACGCAGAAGCGTCCGGGCAGGTGGGCAGAGCCTCCTGCCGCCGCCACTACCGTTTCGCCCAATTTGGGGTGAACCAGTAGCAACCCACCACTGCTCCTTTTGCTACAAATACAATACCAATAATCATATTTGTTATATTTAAAAAACTTATATGGTTCTAACAGTAATACACAAATTTCGATTGAGTTATAATCTACCATTATTTATTCCCTTTCTAATTTTTTTATTATGCCACTGTCATATTTAAAAAATATCCCCTTTCTAATCATATTTTTACAAGTAAAGCAATATTCATCTTAGCTGTATTTAACAAATTATACAATTCCAATAATAATAATAAATTTACTCTTCCCTTATTATCTTATTCAATAATCCAACATATTATTTTCATGCCAATCAAATTCTCCATGTCCTTCCTTTTACTACAAATAGAATAGTAATAATCTTTGTTACATTTTAACAAACTTATATAGTTATACTGATAATACCCATATTTATATTAAATTATAATCTTCAATTTTTGCTTATTCAATATTTCTGTATGTTATTTTTATAGCCCTCACCATATTGTTCAAACATATTCAAAATCTTGTCACACTATTATTTTTTAAAAAATATTCCCTTTTTTTTACACATCACCTCTCACCCTCTTTAAAGTTTTGATTTACCGTTTCTTAGCTTGTCTCCCATATTCCTCTCTTGGATCTTCCTTACCTACTTCCGCTACTTGACCAATCTTCTTAAGTAATTCTCCCTTCTCTGCCCTATTCCATTGTCTGAGTTTCAAATTATCTACTCTTACCCCTATTTCTCTCCCAGAAAAGTCTTCCTGCAGTTCCAGTTCCTGTTTAACTTCCCTTAAAATACTCTCCCCTTGGTTTGTTTCATCAATCATTCTTATTTTTATTTTTATCTCCTTTTTGTCGTGTCTTCTTACTTGTTGTTTTTTCTGTTCTGCTTTTCCAGCTGCTCTTTCAGTTACCTCCTCCTCCTGAGCGTCCTGATTTCTCCTTGTCTTTTGTGTCATAATATCCAGCTTTTCATCTATTCTCTGCATTTTATTCATGATCTCCTCACATTTTCTTGTCAAAGTGCCTTTAACACCCTGAATTAGTGACGCTATTTCATCCCAAATTCCACTCATTTTTTAAATTTCTATTTGTTTCTTTTTGTCCAACAGTCCAATCTTATTTTCCAACCTAAAATCACTTCTCAGATGATTCAATATCCAATGTCCAAGAGTCTTTGTATCCCAAAATTAAATCAATCCATTCCTCTAGTAATCTGAAAGTGGAACCTTCATAGCTCCCTCTGCCAAGTTTGTCTTATTTTGAAGCTTTTAGGGGTCTTTTTGATAATAAAGTACTTTTAATCTCACATTTGAGTCTCCACAAACCAAGTCTTTTCAGAATTTTGGGGGTATGTTGTGCCTTCCTTTGACAGCAGGTGGCACTCTTAAATCCAATTTCAATCTTAGTCTTCTTTATCCAATTTTAATATGATATTCCAAAATTTAATTGTCATATTAGCTTTTTATATAAATAGCTCCAGCATTTTAAAATGCCTATCCAACGCCAGTTCCTGTCCAATTTGAAAATCCAATCCTCTGTATTTTAACAGATTTTCTTCCTTTGATTATTTTCTCTTCCGTTTCAAAATAAATTTTACTCAAAGTAGCTAGGTCGCCACCACTTTAATATAGTTATGAGTTTTCTGAATATTCTTTTGGGGTTGCACTTTAAATAAAAAGGATTCTTCTCACCCAGTTCCAAACGCTGTTCACTAATTCCACTCCTGCACTCTTCTTAGAAGTTAAATTGTCTCTGGCTTTGTGGCGGCCATATTAGGCTGCTTCTTCTCTCATCGTGGCATAGAGGAAAAAGCCCTGGGGCTCTACAGGAGAGTTGCGTTCTCCCCGGAACCTCACAGGACGCCCTCCTTAGCTTCACCTCCCCTCCAGGGAGGTTTTTGGCTCTTTCCAGAGCCCACAAACAAGAAGCCAGCACAGGGATGGAGAGCTCCATTCCCTTGCGGCTGGTAGCGCCGCAATTTCACTTCCATTCCGACAGGCTGACTGCATTCTGAGCGTTTCCCTTTCACCCAGGATGCCAGCCCCACGCACTCGCCTCCTCCTGTTCACGTGCCCAAGAGGCAGGGCTGAGGCGGCAGGGGCAGCCTATCGCTGGCTCCAGGGCAGCCCCGTGGGTCAGATCTAAGGCTAACCATGTTCCGGCCTGGATAGCCACCACCAAGTTGTAGATTAAGGAGGGTTGCAAGGAAGGAGGGAGGGAAAGAGGAAGGAAGGAAGGAAGGAAGGAAGGAAGGAAGGAAGGAAGGAAGGAAGGAAGGAAGGAAGGAAGGAGATAGGAATGAGAAGCAGGGATGGAAAAAGGGGAGGAAGGAAGGAAAGGAAGGGAGTATACTTTGTGCAGTTCTTGTATGTGTCTTTGTAGCTCTTCTGGGTCTTCTTGTAGCTCTTGTGGGTTTCATCATCTGCAAATCTTAAGTGATTTAAATAGGCACCATTGATTTTTATGCCATCTTTTGCCCAGTCTAGTTTGTGAAATACTTCTTCAAGGCAGGCTGAGAAAAGGATAGGTGATATTGTATCGCCTTGTCGTACACCTCGTTCTATGTTGATTTCCACTTTAAGATCTTTAGGAGCACAAGTTAAAATAGGGAAGAAAATGCTAAGTGAACACCTGTCTACCCTAGATGAGTTCAAATCACCAGTACCGGATGGATTACACCCCAAGGTTCTGAAGGAACTGGCAGATGAGATCTCAGAACCACTGAACTATATATTTCAAAGATCCTGGAGCACAGGGGAACTACCAGAGGACTGGAAAAGAGCTGATGTAGTTCCCATCTTCAAAAAAGGAAAAAAAAAAGATCAAGGAAACTACAGGCCTATCAGCCTGACCTCAATACCAGGGAAGATTCTGGAAAAGATAATCAAGCAACGAATCACATGGGTTTTTCAAAAACAGATCATGCCAGACTGCATGATTGCATTCTTTGACAAAGTGACAAAATTAGTGGACCAGAGGAATACTGTTGGTATAATATACTTGGACTTCAGTAAAGCATTTGATAAAATAGACCATAACCTACTACTAGATAAAGTAGAAAAATGTGGGTTAGACAGCATCACCACCAGATGGATTCGTAACTGGCTGACCAACTGCACTCAATGTGTAGTCCTCAATGGAACTGCATCTACATGGAGGGAAGTATGCAGTGGAGTACCCCAAGGCTCTGTTTTAGGCCCAGTACTCTTCAACATCTTCATCAATGACTTGGACGAGGGGATAGATGGCGAACTCATCAAAATTGCAGATGACACCAAGCTGGCAGGAATAGCCAACACTCCAGAAGAT
>WNWU01012618.1:161516-195510 GCA_012654045.1 Ptyas mucosa
GGTCCTCGCACTTTTGACTGGTCCTTGCACTTACGACTGTCCTCACATTTTACGTTTTGCGCCCTATCTTGTCACCGTGGTGAAGAGAAGTAGTTGTGAAATGAGTGACATGGTTGTTAAGAATGCTGCAACGGGCATAAATGTGAGGATGGTCATAAGTGTGAGGACCGGTCAAAAGTGCGAGGACCAGTCAGAAATGACTTTTTTCAGCCCTCTGAGTAGTCCCTATGCACATAGCCATGCCCACCCCATCACATGACCAGCTAGCCCTGCCCACCTGGTCACATGACCACCAAGCCACACCCCCAACTAAGCCATGCCCACAGAACCGGTTGTTAAAAAAATTGAATCCCAGCACTGACTAGAACTCACATTCTCCTGGTTTCTAGCCTGGCGCCTTAACCAATAGTGGTTTTCAAGTACTAAATTGATACAAGATCATTTTTATATACAGTATTAATCTAAAGTTACTAAAGTTTTACTCAGTTTTATATATCTTGTAATTTTATATCTATTTTCTTTATTTCTTTTCTCTCTTTTCTTGGCTCTTTTTCAAATATGTTAAAAAATCTAAGCTGCAAAACTGGAAAAAAAAGTAACCTGGATAAACATTCCATATTAGCCAAAATTTGTTAGCTACAGGACTGGACAATTCCACTAAAGCTATTTAAGGGACACACACTGCCTGGCAAAAGAGCACTTTAAGGATACCCAGTCAAATTTCTTCCTTAGTACCTACAGTTTACTACCCGACAGGAAAAGTAATCTAGAAACTATGACTTTACTGGTCTAGTTCAAGTAGTAGCACTTAACCCACCTTGACACTATTGTTTTTTAGATTTATACCCCACCTTTTCTCCTTTGGACATGCAAATATTAGGGAAATCCTCTTCTCCCAATGTGCACTTGTATTCATGTCGGAAGTATGCAGTGGTCAACTAAGACACTTTGGAAACCGTTTTCTGCCTGCTTCTGTTCTGAATGGACCTGTCCAAATGGTTGTTAAATGGATTTTAAAAATCTAAAACTTACAGAAAAATCAATAAAATAGAAAGCCATCAAAGGCAGGAGGAAGAGCATCATCCACCAGTAAACAACAGCTTACAAAAAGCTTGTTTTAATTATAGGCTGTGATGTAATACTATAGTGATAAGACATTTTGCAACTGCCTTAATGAACTAAGCATCTATTATTTATTTATTTTATTTATTTTATTAAATTTCTATACCGCCCTTCTCCCGAAGGACTCAGGGCGGTGTACAGCCAGAAATAAAACCATGACAATATAAAAATTAAAAGCAGTTAAAACAATTAAATAAATTGGCCAAAAACTCTAATAAAACCCTATTAGAGCACAGATGTCAAACTCAATCGCATCGCTTCACGTATCGTGACGTATCGCGATGTTTTTTGCCTTTACAGAGCCAGGTTGGGCATGGCCTGCATGTGACACATCTGGCCCATGGGCCGCCAGTTTGACACCCCTGCATTAGAAGATAGATATAACCCTACCTCTATTAATTATATGGCTCTGTAAAATTTGGTCACAAAAATAACATTCTGGAAAGCTCTGGAATGTTCTGGTACCCTTTAAACCATGCCAAACGTCTCAATCTGTGCTGTTCTGAGGCTGCTTTCGTGAAATAAATCTTATAAACTGAAAATGTTCAAGGCTACCTTTTGGACAAAACAGACCAACTCTGGAACCCTCCCAACTGCTTCTAGTTGAGTTACTTTCAGAAACTGCCAAGATACAAAAGGATCTCGACATACTTGAACAATGGGCCCTATCTAACAAAATGCAATTCAATGGTGAGAAAAGTAAAGTTTTACACTTAGGCAAGAAAAACCAAGTGCATAGGTATAGAATAGTTGGTACCTGGCTCAATAATTGTAACTGCGAGAGGGATCTTGGAGTCCTAGTGGATGGCAACCTATGGCACACATGCCAGAGGTGGCATGCAGCGCCCTCTCTGTGGGCACGCGAGCCGTCACCCCAGCTCAGCTCTGTCACGCATGCACGTGCACCTCCCGCCAGCCAGCTGGTCTTCAGGCCTCTGCCACACATGCACAGGGGGGTGCATGCGCGGGGGCACACAGGATGCACAGGGAGGCATGGCACATGTGCGGGGGCCGCACACTCATTGCATTTTGGGGGTTTGGGTGCGGGCGCACACATTCACGCGCGCACACATGCACTTTAGGCACTCGGTCCAGAAAAGGTTAGCCATCACTGCACTAGGCCATTCAGTTATGACCTAAATCATATCCCTTATGAATATACAGTGGAGGTGAGGAATAGATTTAAGGGATTAGATCTGGTAGACAGATTGCCTGAAGAACTATAGATGGGGGTTAGTAACATTGTACAGGAGGCAACAGTGTGAAACTCCCCTATTGGGGCCCCAAGCCATCTGGCAGAACCAGGTCTTATGGCAATTTTTTTGTATTCATGACTTTTATTCTATCAATGTATTGTAGAAAGTTAGCACCCACCCTTCTCCTAGAAGAATGAAATATTATAGGAAATATTAAAAAGGCAGAATATTGTATTTTCCCTAAAGGACAAACATGTTTCTAAAGACATAAACTCAGAGCCTCAGCTCCCTGCCCCCCCCCCCCAGCAGACATTTTGGTGCCAACCTATCTACAAGACAAAAGGCTGGGCCAGCTTATCTACGAAACAAAAGACCTTCACCCTCAGGACATAATAGGATTAGCCCTCTACCCATCTCACCACATGGCACCTGGGAAGATTGCATCACCCAGCAAGGTTCAACCAAGCCTGGGACTCAAGACAGCCTACCAAGTTACCCCTGCATGGCCCCATGGGAGTCTGACAACCAATCAGAATACATGCCCTTGCCACAGGAACAGGAAGCAAGTTTGAAGTCCAAGAGAGGGTATAAATCTCTCTCTCTCACCCATGTGCTCAATTGCCCAGGACCTCAAACCATGTGGTCTTGTCCACCATTAAACCATCTTTCCAAACAGCCTCCATGTTTCCAGTGTCTTTCTCCCCACTTGGAACTGAACCCAGATGGACATTTCTTTCAACAGTATAAAATACAAATAAAAATAAAAACAGGAAATTAAGGTAAGGAAAAAGAGAGGGGGAAAGAAAATACAAGATACAAGGGAAAAAGAAAAAAGTGTCGACTTCCGACTCTTTTTAGCACAGTACAAGATAACATTACAGCCTCAACTTTTTACTTTTACACATTAGTATATAACTAGCTATTTCTATAACAAATTTAATCAGCAAAACCAAAGTCAAAGTTTCATTTTTTCCCATCACAAGCAAAAAATTCAGAAGTGATATCCAAATAAAAAACATAATTAAATATATTCTTCTCTTTGAATAAAGCAATCAATTTAACCATTTCTGCTTCATCTTCCTTGCTGTGGAAATAATATATATTTGTTTGCACTTACTAACCTCTATAAACTATCAGCATTTACAGGTGAAACTCGAAAAATTAGAATATTGTGCAAAAGTTCATGTCAGCGATCTAATTTGTTCTATTTTCATCGCTGCCATGAAGATCCAAGAGAAAAGGAAAAAAAATGTTAGCAGAAGCAGTTTGAAGTTTTAGTAGCTTGACGTTTGACCTAGTATTCTTCTCCCCTTAGCAGATAACGTAACCCGGGTGATGGAGGGAGGGGGACATTCCTGTGATCTGAAGTAGTTGGCAGAAGAGACTGACTTGGAAGATGGCCAATGAGGCACTGGGGTTTTGAGAAGTGGAAAGGGAGGGGTTGGTTTCAGAGAATCAGTTTTGGCTGCAAATGAGTTCAGGTTGGATCGTAAATTCTTCAATAAATGAGAGATTCATCAAAGACTTTGTGTTTGAGAATGAAATTTATTTGAGATTACGTCTAAACCTGACAGTTCATTTATTTCAGTAATGCAATTTAAAAGGTGAAACTAATATATGAGATTGACTCATTACATGCAAAGCAAGATAGTTCAAGCCTTGTTTTGTCATAATTTTGATGATTATGGCTTACAGCTCATGAAAACCCCAAATTCACAATCTCAGAAAATTAGAATATTGTGAAAAGGTTCAATATTCTAGGCTCAAAGTGTCCCACTCTAATCAGCTAATTAAGCCATAACACCTGCAAAGGATTCCTGAGCCTTTAAATGGTCTCTCAGTCTGGTTCAGTAGGAATCACAATCATGGGAAAGACTGCTGACATGACAGTTGTGCAGAAAACCATCATTGACACTCTCCATAAGGAGGGAAAGCCTCAAAAGGTAATTGCAAAAGAAGTTGGATGTTCCCAAAGTGCTGTATCAAAGCACATTAATAGAAAGTTACAGTCATGGCTGTAAATGTTGGCACCCCTGAAATTTTTCCAGAAAATGAAGTATTTCTCACAGAAAAGAATTGCAGTAACACATGTTTTGCTATACACATGTTTATTCCCTTTGTGTGTATTGGAACAAAACCAAAAAAGGGAGGAAAAAAAGCAAATTGGACGTAATGTCACACAAAACTCCAAAAATGGGCTGGACAAAATCATTGGCACCCTTTACTTAATATTTGGTTGCACACCCTTTGGAATAAGTAACTGAAATCAGTCGCTTCCAATAACCATCAATAAGCTTCTTACACCTCTCACCCGGAATTTTGGACCACTCTTCCTTTGCAAACTGCTCCAGGTCTCTCTTATTGGAAGGGCGCCTCTTCCCAAAAGCAATTTTAAGATCTCCACAGGTGTTCAATGGGATTGAG
The DNA here is from genome assembly GCA_012654045.1 of Ptyas mucosa. Taxonomy (NCBI): domain Eukaryota; kingdom Metazoa; phylum Chordata; class Lepidosauria; order Squamata; family Colubridae; genus Ptyas; species Ptyas mucosa. The sequence goes on from WNWU01012618.1 coordinate 166,259, forward strand.
ATCTGGACTCATTGCTGGCCACTTCAGAACTCTCCAGTGCTTTGTTGCCATCCATTTCTGGGTGCATTTTGACATATGTTTGGGGTCACTGTCCTGCTGGAAGATCCAAGATCTCCGACGCAAACCCAGCTTTCTGACACTGGGCTCTACAGTGCGACCCAAAATCCGTTGGTAATCCTCAGATTTCATGATGTCTTGCACACATTCAAGGCACCCAGTGCCAGAGGCAGCAAAACAACCCCAAAACATCAGTGAACCTCCACCATATTTCACTGTAGGTACTGTGTTCTTTTCTTTGTAGGCTTCATTCCGTTTGCGGTAAACAGTAGAATGATGTGCTTTACCAAAAAGCTTTATCTTGGTCTCATCTGTCCACAAGATCTTTGCCCAGAAGAATTTTGGCTTACTCAAGTATATGTTGGCAAACTGTAGTCTTGCTTTTCTATGTCTCTGTCTCAGCAGTGGGGTCCTCCTGGGTCTCCTGCCATAGCGTTTCATTTCATTTAAATGTCGACGGATAGTTCGCGCTGACACTGATGCTCCCTGAGCCTGCAGGACAACTTGAATTGCTTTGGAACTTGTTTGGGGCTGCTTATCCACCATCTGGACTATCCTGTGTTGGCATCTTTCATCAATTTTTCTCTTCCATCCACGCCCAGGGAGATTAGCTACAGTGCCATGGGTTGCAAACTTCTTGATAATGTTGCACACTGTGGACAAAGGCAAATCTAGATCTCTGGAGATGGATTTGTAACCTTAAGATTGGTGATATTTTTCCACAATTTTGGTTCTCAAGCCCTCAGACAGTTCTCTTCTCCTCTTTCTGTTGTCCATGCTTAGTGTGGCACATACAGACACATAATGCAAAGACTAAGTGAACTTCTCTCCTTTTTATCTGCTTTCAGGTGTGAGTTTTATATTGCCCACACCTGTTACTTGCCCCAGGTGAGTTTAAAGGAGCAGCACATGCTTGAAACAATCTTATTTATCCACAATTTTGAAAGGGTGCCAATGATTTTGTCCAGCCCATTTTTGGAGTTTTGTGTGACATTATGTCCAATTTGCTTTTTTTCCTCCCTTTTTTGGTTCTGTTCCAATACACACAAAGGGAATAAACATGCGTATAGCAAAACATGTGTTACTGCAATACTTTTCTGTGAGAAATTCTTCATTTTCTGGAAAAATTTCAGGGGTGCCAACATTTACGGCCATGACTGTATGTGGAAGGGAAAAGTGTGGAAGAAAAAGGTGCACAAACAGCAGGGATGACCGCAGCCTGGAGAGGATTGCCAGGAAAAGGCCATTCAAAAGTGTTGGGGACTTTCACAAGGAGTGGACTGAGGCTGGAGTCCGTGCATCAAGAGCCACCACACACAGACGGATCCTGGACATGGGCTTCAAATGTCGTATTCCTCTTGTCAAGCTGCTCCTGAACAACAAACAACATCAGAAGTGTCTTACCTGGGCTAAAGACAAAAAGAACTGGTCTGTTGCTCAGTGGTCCAAAGTCCTCTTTTCTGATGAGAGCAACTTTTGCATCTCATTTGGAAACCAAGGACCCAGAGTCTGGAGGAAGAATGGAGGGGCACACACTGCAAGATGCTTGAAGTCCAGTGCAAAGTTTCCACAGTCTGTGTTGATTTGGGGAGCCATGTCATCTGCTGGTGTTGGTCTACTGTGCTTCAGTAAGTCCAGGGTCAACGCAGCCGTCTACCAGGAGATTTTGGAGCACTTCATGCTTCCTTCCGCAGACGAGCTTTATGGGGATGCTGACTTCATTTTCCAGCAGGACTTGGCACCTGCCCACACTGCTAAATGTACCAAAACCTGGTTCAATGACCATGGGATTACTGTGCTTGATTGGCCAGCAAACTCGCCTGACCTGAACCCCATAGAGAATCTATGGGGCATTGCCAAGAGAAAGATGGGAGACATGAGACTGAACAATGCAGAAGAGCTGAAGGCCGCTATTGAAGCATCCTGGTCTTCTGTAATACCTCAGCAGTGCCACAGGCTGATAGCATCCATGCCACGCCTCATTGAAGCAGTAATTGATGCAAAAGGGGCCCAAACCAAGTACTGAGTACATATGCATGCTTATACTTTTCAGAGGTCCGATATTGTTCTATGTACAATCCTTGTTTTATTGATTTCATGTAATATTCTAATTTTCTGAGATTGTGAATTTGGGGTTTTCATGAGCTGTAAGCCATAATCACCAAAATTATGACAAATCAAGACTTGAACTATCTCGCTTTGCATGTAATGAGTCTATCTCATATATTAGTTTCACCTTTTAAGTTCCATTACTGAAATAAATGAACTTTTGCACAATATTCTAATTTTTTGAGTTTCACCTGTATATTAACAACATTCACTGTATTCTTTCAGATTCTTTAACCTTAAAGGGAAAAAATACTGTTTTTTCATCCATTTTAAAACACTAAACTTTTCTTTAAAAACATTTCTAAAATCAAAACATTCTAATACATCTTTTTTTAAACTTCCTCTTAACATACACTCTTTTAAAGTTCACTTTTAGACCAATAAAATTCCAACTCCAATTACCTCATTAAATTTAAATCACTCCTTCATAGAATATTTTTTTCTTCCTGTATACATCCTTTTTAAAATTCTAAACTTTTCTTTAAGCTCATACATCTTTTTCTTTAACTTTCTCTTAACATAGATACTTTTAAATACACTTTCAATAGTATTTTACAAGCTTTAGGAATTACTTAAGCCTTATATACTGTTGGAAGGAAAAGTTCCTCCGGTTCATTCTCTCCAGCTGGGGTGGAGTGATCGGTGCTGGCGGGAAAAAGAACTGGGAAGCAGGCTATTCGGAAAGGAGGTTTAATTGATTTTATTTATTTATTTATTTTATTTGTCAAGCATATATAAGATAACAGATAAAGGTATAACCATGATTATGAATACATGAAATGGATACGAATAAAAAGGGACATTAGGACAGGGACGGTAGGCACGTTGGTGCGCTTATGCACGCCCCTTACAGACCTCTTAGGAATGGGGTGAGGTCAACAGTAGCCAGTCTAAGGTTAAAGTTTTGGGGGTTTGGGGAAGAAACCACAGAGTCAGGTATGTATGTATGTATTTATTTATTTCAGAATCCAATGGTCCTGGGACAGCAGTGGCTTCCAGGTCAGCTGGACCCAACTCAGTGAGTACAGAGATTTTTACACCCTTTACAGTGTTTCAAAATCTGAGGTTTGCTTCTGTATTATTTGATTGGTGTTGTTTGTTTCTCAAAGGCTGGTAATTAGTTTAGAGCGATGGTTCCCCCCCAAGACCTAATCCTGTCAAGTAGTGCCATTTTCTTATTCCTGTCAGATAATATGACCTTAATCCCGTTAAGTGGTGTACTTGTTTTTATTCTATTAATTTTGGTTCCTCCATGACTTTTAACCTGATTTTATCAATGAGCCAGCCCGCCCAAAATATTGTTATTGTAACCAGAGCTACTATTCAGTTTATGGAGAAAACAATGAATCTATTTTGTGAATGGGGCTTGTGCAGGCTATTAGCCTGCAGTGATTTTCTATTAAGAGAGAGGTGAGAAGAAAACTGGAGATGGTATTTTTATTCTCCGGGGCTTCTTTTCGGGCCTTTAGTTTAAACCAGGGGTAGTCAACCTTTTTATACCTACCGCCCACCTCTGTTAGTAGTAAAATTTTCTAACTGCCCATCGGTTCCACAGTAATGGTGATTTATAAAGTAGGGACAAAACACCTACCCCCCACCATGAAAGCTGGAACGCCCACTAGTGGGCGGTAGGGACCAGGTTGACTACCACTGGTTTAAACCCTTGCTCTTCAGGAAAGAAGTCAGGGGAATAGAGTTTTTCTTGGGGTTCTCCTTTTCGGGGGGGGGGGCACTATTCTTCCCACAATATAAAGGAAAAAATACATTTTCAAACTTTACATTAAGACTTTCTTTTATGAAAATAGTAATAAAAATTCTAGAATGCTGGCTAGAGCCACACAAGCTAAAAAGGCAAAAAGCCTGATTGGAATAATAAAGAATGATAAGGGGGAAAGATGTAATATGATGAGAGAAAAAATGTTGATATTGCAGAAGTTCTTTGAAAAGCTATATAAGGTAAATGACATAAATGTGAATGAAAGTCAGGCGTATATAGAAAAGAATTTAAATTGTAAAATTCAAGAGTACGATAAAGGAATAATGGAATCACAAATAGAAGAAAAAGAAATAGTGGAAGTTATTAATAAATTGAAAATAGATAAGGCACCAAGGTTAGATGGACTAGGCATAGAATATTATAAAAATTTTAAAGGACTATTGGTGCCCAAGATGAAGATAATCTTTAATAAAATAATGGAAGGGGAAAATATTCCAAGTTCCTGGAAGCAATCTCTGATAATACTGATAGTGAAACCAGGTAAAGATCATACAAACCCAGGATCATATAGACCAATATCCCTTATTAATCAGGACGCTAAGATTTTTACAGCAATATTGGCAAGTAGATTGAATATATTTATAGAGAATTATATTAAAAATGACCAGTGTGGATTTGTAAGAGACTGACAAATGTCAAACATAATAAGAGTATTAAACATTAGTTATTATATAAAGAATCAAAAATTAAAGGCAGGTGTATTAGCATTAGATTTATTTAAGGCCTTTGATTGTGTGGAATGGCCTACATTGAAGATATTAATAGAGAACTTAGGTTTTGGAAAAAAATTTAGACAAGTGCTAAATCAACTATATTCGAAGAATAAAGCAAGTATAGCTATAAATGGTGTTACAGAGACAATAACCTTAAGCCGGGGAATGAGACAGGGTTGCCCTTTATCCCCAGTTTTATTTGCATTATTGATAAGAGGTTTTGGCAAATGCAATTAGAGAAGATTTATTGATTGAAGGAATTGGTGTACAGAAGAAAACTAAAATAAATTTATTTGCAGATGATACATTATTAACATTTCAAAATCCGGTAGTTAATATAGAGAGGATATATTTACACCCGAATGAATTTGGGAAATATAGTGGATTACAAATAAACTGGGAAAAATCAGAAATGATGTTATATAACCATAGTAAAGAAGAAGTGGATGTATTGAAAGGAAAATATAAAATAAAAATAGTAGATAGTATTAAATATTTAGGTATTAACATCTTTGGTATTGACCGGGTGGCGTAAAGACTCAGGGAAGATAGAGAAGACAGCAACTATGGAGGGAGCCACCGGGACTGGATCGGAGGACCTCCTCGAGACTCTCTACTCCCCTTCAGAGGCTGTGGTGGTTGCAGCAGAGGCTGCCAAGGCCGAGCGCTGATGTGGTGCTCGGCCCAAAGAACCGGCACCTTCGCAAGTCGCTCAGCCGGATCCTTCCTTATGGGGCGAAGCTGCGGGAGCCACGCCACCCCAGGATGTTCTGCCCCAGCTACGGACCCCAAAGAACGCAGCACACAGAAAGTCCATACAAACCTTAGTTTACTAATTTAAACCAGTCTTTTCTGAACAAAGGCTGTTAATTTAACTTCATTAACAGCTGACAAGAATCCAAAGGATAAATAATTGTAATCTTACTATGGTTGGCAGAATGCCCAGAAGCAATTTTCAGGAAACTGATAAGAGAACTAAGATCAGGACGCGAAGGAGAGTGAACGAAGTTGTTCCCTGCAAATTGCCTCAGTCGTCATCCTTCCTTAAATAGGCTAAGGAAGTGGCCAATTAGCCCCAAGCCTTTACTCTCGAGGAGACTTCCTCCTGAGGAACCACTCCTGCCTTTTGGCAGCTCTGTGCGCCCGTGCATCGAGAAGAGGCTCCTCCTCTTCTTCCTCTTCACTTATGGGAGCTTCTGGAGGTTCTGAAGGCCCTGGCTGAATCCCCGGCTCTGGCACCACATCTTCTCCAGCCTCCTCATTGTCTGACTCGAGTGCCAGCTGCACACGCTGCTGGCTCAGCACAGGCCGCTGACGGGCCACAACAGGTATTGGTCCCCATAAGGGTCAATGTGGGACCAAATCCGATTGAGGAAATAGACCAGCTTCCCCGGGGATCCATCGAACGTCGCTCTGAACTGTGGGGGAGGACCTGCTGGCTGGGCAGGTTGTGGGGGCCAGTGCTGGTGGTGGGGCCGGAGCTGGCTTCCACTGGTACTGTACCCACCCCTGACGGGGGTAAAAGGCCCAGCCAGGGGGGATCTGGTCGACAGGAGGCAATCTGAGGATTGGTTGGCGAGGGGGGTGTTGGGCAGTGGTGAAATCCGAACCGGTTTGCTACCGGTTCACTGGCAGCACATGAGCGCCGCGCGCCAAACGCGTGCGGCATGCGCATGTACAATGCGCACCAAACATGCTCTGCGCACATGTGCACATGCGCAGTATGCACCAAAAGGAGGCTTGGGAATGTAAGTAGAAGCGAGTCAGGGATCAGCTGTCGTGCGATTTAGCTTTGTTAGAAAGTAGGATTTTCTGCTTTCTAGCAACGCTAAACTGCGCTGGACAGCTGATCTCCCCGGTGTTCTACTTACCTTCCCAAGCCGCCTTTTGGTGTGTGATACGCGCATGCGCAGTACGCACCAAAAGGAGGCTTGGGAAGATAAGTAGAAGTGAGGGGGGATCAGCTGTGCGCGATTTAAACCCCGCTGCACAGCTGATCATCCGAAATAACAGTCCAGAGGAACCGGTAGCTAACCGGTAGAATTTCACCCCTGGTTTTGGGTCTTGGCAGCCCCAACGGTTCTTCCTGCAGTCCCGGGCTGGAATGCCCTAGCGGGCCTTGCTGCGGCACTGCACTGACTCCTGCAGGAGCTGTCATCCCGGTAGACCAGGCCCGACGGGGGAAGCTGAGGCGCGATCTGCTTCGCGCTGAGTGGAACAAAGCTGACGCTCCACTTTGGGCAGTTGCGGGCTCCAGGCCTGGGAAGGTGAACGTGGGTTGAGGCAGAACACAGCCAGGCTGGCCAGTGGGGGAGGCTGTGCGATGCTGCCCATGCTGAGTTGGTTGAACCACTCCGGAAGACCCGCTAGCGACTGTCTCTGCGTCGGCGGCGGAAGACCCCACTCCCGGGAGTTGCTGGGCTCAGGAGGTCTCACCGCTCTCCATTCGAAGGCCTGGGTATGCTCCGCTATGCTCGTTCCCATCTGAGGTTCCTACAGCATCTCCCTAATCACCAACTCCTGTGTTGTGGCCCGTCAGCGGCCTGTGCAGTTAGTAGCTGATTCCAACAGCGAGGAGGCTGGTGTGGTGCTGTGCCAGCAGCCTATGCAGTTGGCACTCGAGTCAGACAATGAGGAGGCTGGAGAAGATGTGGTTCCAGAGGCGGGGATTCAGCCAGGGCCTTCAGAACCTCCAGAAGCTCCCATAAGAGAAGAGGAAGAAGAGGAGGAGCATGCAGAGCTGCGAAAAGGCAGGAGTGGCTCCTCAGGAGGAGGTCTCGAGAGTAAGGCTTGAGGCTAATTGGCCACTCCCCTAGCCTATTTAAGGAAGGATGACGACTGATGCAATTTGCAGGAAACAACTTCGTTCACATTCCTTCATGTCTTGATTTCAGAAAACTTTTAATTTGGCTCTTTCTCTCTTATCAGTTTTCCTGCAAATTGCTTCTGGGCATTCTGCCAACCACAGTAAGATTACAGGTATCTGAAATATTGTGCCTCAGAATTGAGTTATTATTTTTTGGATTCTTGTCAGCTGTTAATGAAGTTAAATTAACAGCCTTTGTTCAGAAAAGACTGGTTTAAATTAGTAAACTAAGGTTTGTACAGACTTTGTGTGTGCTGCGTTCTTTGGGGTCTGTAGCTGGGGCAGAACAGTTTGTTCCCTGCCTGAAAACACACACACAAACCTTGATTAAGATGGAGCAGCTGAGGGAAGACAATGCGCAGCTTCGGCAGCAGTTAGCTGTGATGGCTGGCCAGCTGGCTCAGCTTCAAGCCCAAATGGCTTCATCTGCTCCTCCTCCTCGGAGAAATTGCCCGGTAGCTGTGCCAGATAAGTTTGCTGGTAATTTGGAAATGTTCCTGGCTTTCCTTGGACAATGCAATTTATTCATGAGTTTGCAAGCGGAGGATTTTCCCAATGACCGAGATAAAGTCGGATTCATTATCAGCCTGCTCTCCAGCTCTGCAGCTTGTTGGGCCACGCCCGTTGGTCCAGAACAGTCCATTCCTTAATGACTTTCGGGGGTTTTGTGAGCACTTGCAGCAAATGTACGTGGACTCTATCAAAGCACAAACATCCACCAGACGGTTGAAGTCTTGGAAGCAAGGCCGCCTACCCCTACAGGAATACATTAGCAAATTCTATTTGCTAAGCCAGGACTCGGCCTGGAACGAGACAGCACTTTTGGATGTATTCCAGGAGGGTTTGTCGGAGGCGTTACAGGATGAATTGGCTAGAGTGGACATTCCTCCGACTCTTAACAAGCTGGTTCGTCTGTGCCTCATAATTGATGCGGGGTTAATTGAGGTTACAGCGGTGGCCCTCTCGTCGTGCCCACCAGGAACCCCGTATGAACCCAGTTGTACGTGAGGCTCCGGCTCCAAGGGAGGAGCCCATGGAAATCGGTGCAGCCAGACCCCGCCTGTCCATAGCTGAGGACAGATGACGGGCAGGGGGGTTGTGCTTATATTGTGGGGAGCCTGGACACTTCGCTGCCTATTGCCCCAAGAAGTGACGCAGGGCATCGGCTCCTGGCCCTGCACCACAGTCATAGTCTACCCTGTCGGGAAACGGCCAGAGCCCGATCTAGGGGAGACCCTGGGTCGGGCACATACCAACAACAGCTCACACCCTGTGGAGGTGGATTCCAGACCCCCACATCATTTGATTTTGAACACCAAAGTTTTCATTGCCAATAACCCCCAAGGGATCCTGGCTCATGCTTTGGTGGACTCCGGCGCGACGACCAATTTCATGGACGAGGCGTTTGCTAATCACTTTGACCTTCCTCTGTGTCCAGTGGATCCTCCCATGGTCGTGGAGACCATTGATGGTCGGGTGCTTCTGTCCGGGCCGATTAAGGCCACCACTCAACCCATGCGTCTGACCATCGGTAAGCATGAGGAGGCCATCCAATTTTATGTCACGTCCGGATTACATTTTCCTTTGGTTTTGGGGCTGGCTTGGCTTTGGACTCATGATCCACACATCCTTTGGTCCCAGAATTTCATGTCGTTCCTGAGCCTGCAATGTGTGGATCATACTCGTCAAGTCTGCGCAGGCCAGGTGCAGGGTCCACCTGCGGTATCTTTGTTGGCCGACCTCTCGGACTTCGTGGACATTTTAAGTGAGAAAGAGGTGGATCAATTTCCCCCACACCGGTTGTACGATTGTCCCACTGACTTAATCCCAGACGCATCGCTCCCTACAGGGAGGTTGTATTCTATGTCGGACCCTGAATTGGCTGCGTTAAGGGAATTTGTGGACAAAAACCTGGCCCAGGGTTTTATTCGGCCCTCGTCATCGCCCTTGTCTGCTCTGGTTCTCTTTGTCAAGAAGAAAACCGGAGACTTGTGTCTGTGCTGCAATTACCATAAGGTGAACACCATTACGATGTGTAAGCGGTATCCTTTACCCTTGATTCCTGAACTCTTAGAGAGACTTTGGGGGGCTACTGTGTTTACCAAGTTGGACCTATGCGGCGCGTACAATCTGGCTTGGGTACGAGAAGGGGATGAGTGGAAGACAGCATTCAGCACCAGGTATGGCCATTTTGAATATACAGTCATGCCGTTTGGATTAACCAACGCTCCCACTGTCTTCCAGAATTTTATGAACGATATTTTCTGGGATCTTTTGGACCAGTTTGTTGTGGTTTTTCTCGATGACATCTTGATTTACTCGACATCCCGGAAAAATCATCTCCAACATCTCCGCCTGGTCTTGCAACGGCTTCGGGAACACTAGTTATATGCGAAGCTGGAGAAATGCCAATTCTACCAGACGACCATCGACTTCTTGGGCCATCCCATTTCTCCCGAGGGCATAGTGATGGATTGGAGCAAGGTCGAGGCGTTGAGAAGTTGGCAACCTCCCCGTCGGGTGAAAGATATTCAGCGACTCCTCAGGTTCGCCAATTATTACCGGACATTCATCCCTGGCTTCGCCACTTTGACTGCGCCCCTCACTCGACTCCTGCAGAAGAAAGTCCCGTTCCAGTGGGGCACCCCCGAGCAGCAGGAGTTCCTGGCCTTAAAGCAGGCCTTCATGAAAGAGCCGATTCTTAAGCATCCTGACCCTCACCATCCGTTTGTGGTGGAAACGGACGCATCGGATATCGCAGTCGGAGCAGTGTTACTCCAGGCTCACATGGCTGGCAGTACTCTTTTTCCTTGCGCATACTATTCCCGGAAACTGAATCCTTCCGAGCGCAATTATACCATCTGGGAAAAAAAGCTACTGTCCATTAAGACCACATTCAAGACCTGGAGACATCACCTTGAGGGGGCCTATCAAGTGGAAGTCTGGACGGACCACAAGAATCTGGAGTTTCTGGCGGAAGGTGACGTCGTGGCGAGACGAGCGGGAATTTCTGGGGCTCCAGAAATCCCGATAGCCCCACTGCTGGATGGTCCATCGAGGACCCCACAGTCTTGTTTTGACTGTGGTAGTGGAGGGCACATCCTGTGGATCCCAGGGACATCGCAAAGTCCCTGGTTGATCCAGGAAAGCCCTTTTTCCAGCGGCGGAGTAGCAGCCATTGAAGCTGCCGAGGCTGGGTTAGTTTCAAGAAGAGAGAAGGAACAGCAGTGATCAGATCAGTGAGAGATTTTTACTTTTTAAAAAAATAATACAAAGAACACCCTGCGTGATGAATGAAATGGAGATTGAGAACAAGTGAAGATAAGCGGTGAATTTATTTGGGATTAATTTTTTTTTACCCGAATACTTAATTTGAAGGACTTGAAAATTGCTTTACTTTTACCATTGAACTGAACCGAACTGGACTGAAGAAGAAAAGAGCCGTATTGGTAACATTTTAAGTTCTGTCTTTTTAAAAATAACTGATTGATGTTGGTTGGATTATTTGGACTGGAGGTTTTTTTTCCCTTTTTTTCCCCTTCTTTTTCCTTTTTAAGGTAATTTTTTATTAATTTTACATGAAAGAACTCTTAAAGAATAGGAAAGATAGGAGAGTGTGTAATGCTGCCACCTGCTGGGAAAGAAACTTTGTTTTTATGTTTATTCAAGTAACAGCCGAGAGATACATTGTAGCCATAACAGAGAGGGTCTGTACTGTGTGATAAGAGTGGAGAGCAACTGAAGAAGTGGAACTATTTGTACTGTTTATACAGGTGCTCTTGTTAGATTTATTTGAAGTAGGAGTCTGGAAATGCTTTGGAAGGCTTTTGATCTCTTTTGAGCAGCTACTTGTTTCCTTTTTTTTTCTCTTCTCCTTATTTGTGGCTTGGATAAAAAAAACTCTCTCTGTATGCTTTCTGGATATATAAGTGTTTGAAAGACTACTCATTTCTCCTTTTTTAATTTTTATATTTTTTGATTTGGGATTTTTATATAACTTCATTGGATTAAGGCACCCAAGAGACTGAAGATCTATTGATTTTTTTATTGACTTCTTTTTTTTTCTTCTTCTTCTTTTTTCCTTTTATATTTGGATGTGGATTTTTATTTTTTATAATAATTCTTTTTAAATCTTTTAATCTTTTTATTTTTCCTCTTTCGCTAACATTTAAAGGATTAGGGTTTTGGAAGAACCTGAAGAATTATCTCTCCTTGCTTCTTCTTCTTCTTCCTTTTTTTTTTTTTTTTTGCTTTGTTCTTTTTCTTCTACTTGGCTTTTTTGAAACTTTTTGCTCTTTGGAAGTGGTTTTGGCTGAACATTCAACAAAATGAGCAGAAAAGTAGCAACAGTAGGAGCTGCAGCGACCACACCGTCCTCGTCACCATCTGGAGGTCAACGTACTATTCAGGCGATGTTGCAGCAAGAGAAAGAGAAAGAATTACTGGTACAAACAATTATAAAAACACTTCAAAGGATGGAACAACAACAACAAAGGATGGAACAACAACTATTGAAGACAGATGAAAAAGTTCAGAGGATGGAACAACAGTTGCTTAAAACAGATGAAAAAGTGGTCAGCATTCAACAAACAATGTCAAAATATGAAGAAAGATTGGTAAAATTAGAGAAAAAAGATCAAAAAGGAGGAAAAATGAAGGAAATAGAGAACAGATTGGGAGAGATTGAACAAGAAACAACTGGCTTAATTGGATGGGAAATGGACAAAGCAGAATTTTACTTAAGATTTCAAAATGTGGAAGAGGAAAAAGGGGAAAATTTGGCAGATATTATGATTGAGATGTTGGCCGAGGCTTTAGAAGTCACTAAAAAGAAGATGTTGGATGGGGTCGATGAGATTTATTGAGTATATACTAGATATGCAATGCGTAATAAATTGCCAAGAGAAGTACATATAAGATTTACTAAGAAATCGATTAAAGCACAAATTCTTCAGGCAGCCAGAGAAAAGACCCTGAAATACAAGGAGAAAGAAGTGACAGTCCTGAAACAAATTGCAAGAAAAGTGAGAGTTGATAAGAGGATACCAATTTTTGACTAAAATCCTGATGCAAAAAGGAATTAACTATAGATGGTTAACTCCAGAAGGATTAAGTCTAATGTGGCAACTTCAAAGATATAGATTGAATACAATTGATAGAGCGAGAGCTTTCTATGATGAATTCCTTAAAGAGAAAGAGGTAGAAATGGAAGTTGAAACTCAAACGACAGTAGTCCCAATAAAATTTACAGAAGAATTGGCAATGCTTCAATCAACAGAAGGTGCTGTTGGTGGGGTTGTGGAACACAAGGAACAACGTGAAGTAAGATTGACTAGAGCAACAAAACCTACATATAAAGTATAAACATGGAAGAAAGGAAATTAATTTCAATAAATGTAAATGGACTTAATTCGACTATTAAAAGAAAAGTATTTCATAAATTAGAGAAATTAAAATTTGATATAATTTGCTTACAAGAAGTACATATTAAAAAACAGCATGAACAATTACTGATACAACCAAAACTTGGAAGAACTTTCTCATCTTTGTCACAAAATAAAGAGAGGAGTTGCTTTATATATTAGAAATGTAATATTTGCGGAGCAGAAATACGCAGATCTAGAAGGCAGAATTTTGATGGTGGAAATAATTGATAATAATATGAAAATTCTTTTGGTAGCAATATATGCTCCAAACAACAATCAAAGTGATTTTTATAGAAAACTTCATAATAAAATAATTGAAATGGACTACAACAATATATGTATGATGGGAGATTTCAATGGAATTGTGGATGAAAATTTGGACTATAAAACACATAAAACAATAAGACACAACAGAAAGACATTACCATGGTCTTTTTTTAAGATGATAGAGGAAATAAACTCGAAAGACATATGGAGGGAGAGAAATGGGAAAAATAGACAATATACTTTTTATTCTGATAGACACCTGTCATTCCCTGTCGAGGATTGCTGACAGCTCACGCCACCGCCCGCATGTTCATCCAACATGTCTTTCGGCTACACGGCCTACCGGATAGGGTCGTGTTGGACAGAGGAACCCAGTTCACCGCCCAGCTTTGGAAAGGGCTGATGATGGCCTTAGATGTCAAGATCTGCTTATCGTCGGCTCATCATCCCAAAACTGACGGCGGGACTGAGAAAGTCATTGGACTATTAGAGCAATACCTGCGCTGCTTTGTCAATCAGCAACAGGACAATTGAACAAAATACTTAGCAGTCGCGGAGTTTGCTTTTAATAATTCCCAGCACACCTCCACTCAAACCACCCCTTTCTTAGCCGATCTGGGCTATCACCCGCGTTTGTTCCCGCTCACACCCCTTGACTCCCCGGTTCCAGCAGCGGATGAATTCTTAACTGAGTTACAGGCCGTTCATCAACTGGTGAAACGATATCTTGACAAGGCCAAGGAAGATTATAAAAGGTTCACAGACTGCTCTCGGCGGGCAACACCACCGTTGGCTGTGGGGGATCGTGTGTGGCTGTTGACAAAGCATCTCCCCTCAGACCGGCCGGTCAGAAAACTAGACCATTGTTACATTGGGCCTTTCCCTGTGGAGGCAGTCATCAATCCAGTGGCCTACCGCCTAACCCTGCCTCGGTCTTTGAGGATACACCCTGTGTTTCATCAATCCCTCCTGGTTCCCAAATGGCCTATCTGTCCGCTCTGCCAACTTGACTGTCCTCAGCCGGGGCCCCGTGACGGAGATGAATCGCTCGAGTACGGGGTTGCTAACATTCTAGACTCCCGGTGGATGAAGGGTCGGTTCCAATACCTCATTGAGTGGAAGGGGTATTAACCTACGTTCCTCTTGTTCCAGGACATGATCATCAGTGGAAGGGGGGCAGCCTGTCAGCCCTGGAGGCCATCTTTTCTTTTGGATCTTCAGGCCTGCCACACTTAGTGCTGTGGGAAACTGGGAGGGGGGTTTGCATGGAGTTGGTAGAAGTATTTAGCTATAACAAAGTTCTTTTCTCTGAGAGTCAAGGATGTTCAGCCTGCACCTGGAGTGGCATGACTGGGAGGCATCTCCAGTTGGGACAGTGGATTGATTGGACCATGTGATGGACATGTGGGTGCAGGGGAATGGACTTCAACTTTCCTTTGGGTGGGGAAAACCCGGGAGCTTTCAGATTCAGGTTTTCCCAGATGTGCCAATATGACATCTCTAATAAAATGGAACTTTGAGGAACTGCCTGCCTTGGAGTTTTCTTTGGTTGGGGGTGTTACTTGGAACCCTGACAGTGAGATGGTTTCTCAAGTAGACTGGACCCATGCCCTGCAGGGCATTAAAGATGCTAACCAACACCTTGAAATGCATGTAGAAGCAATCCGGCAACCAGTGAAGCTTGCGGAGCAGTGGTGTAACGTGGGCCACTCTGGGGGCCCTAAGAATTGCCCATGCCACCACACTCTGCACTAGCTGTAGGTTCTTAATGTTCTTCAAGGGTAGCCCTTGAAGCTAATGGCAGAAAGTGAAGAGACTAAAGAGCAGGGGTGAAACCTAAAAATTTTCCCTACTGGTTCTGTGGGCATGGCTTAATTGGTGGGTGTGGCTTGGTGGTCAGGTGACGGGTTGGCCGTGGCTTGGTGGTCAGGTGACCGGGTGGGCATGGACAATAATAATAATAAAAATAATAAAGTACACAAAACAATAAGAGGTACCAAAAACCAACTTTCACACTTTACGCACACACAACACAACACACCTGACTCACACACAATGTAAAAGCAGCTGCACTTGACCCAAAATGGCCCCTGCAACAAGCAGGAATCTCACACAGCCACAAAAAGCTCATAAACTAACTTTCACACTTTACACACAACACAACTGGCTCACACACAATGTAAAAGCAGCTGCACTTCACCCAAAATGGCCCCTGCCACAAGCAGGAACCTCACACAGCCACAAAAAGCTCAAAAACCAACTTTCACACTTTTTCCACACAAAATGCCACATACAGCTTTGTGAGATTTTGTGTTTGTGTAGTTAGTGAAACACTACAGAAACACACCAAATCCCAGAAAGCTGCACAAATATTTTATTTTATTATTTTATCTATATTTTTAGATAAAAGCAGCTAAATTTAAAACTTTCTTAACTTTAAATTGCTATGTCTAAAAAAAACCTCCTTAAAAAAACCACAATTAACTATTTTTGACAAAACAATTTTTTATTTTATAAACAAAAGTAAAACATAAGCCAATTAACTATTTTTTTAAAGCTCCCAGTTACTTACCAAATTGAAGGCACAAGGCAGGCAGATCGAGTTGGTCACCGATTGGATTGATTGCAGGCAGGCAGATTAAGTTGCTAGCTGATGCAATGGATTGCAGCAGCCGAAGCAAGGCAGGAAAAGCGAGCGAGCTTGAAAGAAACAGCAAACTGCCAAGTGGGCAAGTGGGGACCGGGCGATTAGGTGGGCATGGGTGGGGGCGGGGGGGGCAGGGATTTTTGCTACCGGTTCTCTGAACTACCCACTGCCATCGCTACCAGATTGCCTGATCTGGTCCGAAGCAGGAGCATTTCACCCCTGCTAAAGAGCCTCTTGATGAGGGTGAAAGAGGAGTGCAAAAGTTGGCTCGAAACACAACATTAAAAAAAACTAAGATCATGGCATCTGGTCCCATCACTTCCTGACAAATAGAAGGGGAAGAAATGGATGCAGTGACATATTTTATTTTCTTGTGTTCCAAGATCACTGCATACGACTATGCTATGAAATTAAAAGACACTTGCTCCTTGGGAGGAAAGTTATGGCAAACCTAGACAGCATATTAAAAAGCAGAGACATCACCTTGCCGACAAAGGTCTGTATAGTCAAAGCTATGGTTTCCCCAGTAGTAATGTATGGCTGTCAGAGTTGGACCATAAAGAAGGCTGAGTGCCGAATAATTGTTGCTTTCAAATTGTGGTATTGGAGAAGACTCTTGAGAGTCCTTTGGACTACAAGGACACAAGATCAGTCAATCCTGGGCCTGGTGGCTCAGCAGACTAAGGCAGTGTTATTAACTGTTATTAACTTCAGCTGTCTGTAATTACTGTAAGTTCGAATCTCACCAGGCTCAAGGTTGACTCAGCCTTCCATCCTTTCTAAGGTAGGTAAAATGAGGACCCAGATTGAGGGGGCAATAAACTGACTTTGTATAAAAATATACAAAAGTATGAAGGCTATTGCTTAATACATTGTAAGCCGCCCTGAGTCTCCAGAGAAGGGCGGCATATAAATCAAATTTTTTAAAAAAAATCCTAAAGGAAATCAGCCCTGACTGTTCTTTGGAAGGACAGATACTGAAGCTGAAATACTTTGGCCACCAAATGAGAAGAGATGACTCATTGGAAAAGACCCTGAGGTTGGGAAAGATTGAAGGCAAAAGGAGAAGGGGACAGCAAAGGATGAAATGGTTAGATAGTGTCATTGACATGGTAGGCATGGGTCTGTGTCAGGTATGCCTCCTTTCAGTACTCAAGAAAGAAAAACCCCGACTCCATTTTCATAGACAAAGGTACTTTTACTGAGTATGAACTGAATGCAACCAAAGAAAAGCAAGGTCTGAGGCAACAGGCGTGAAAATCATATATAGAAAGCATGCTTAAAACCCTCCCCCAATGGTCCAGTCAGGATTATCCAATTCACATCCCCCAAGGAATCATGTGGGGTGCAGCTTCTGATGACTCCATCCTTCTGGTATGCCAGGACGGTTGACCTTGACTGGTTATCAGCGTGCCTCCCAGCTGCAGAGAAACGCTGAGGAAAACTTTCTCCAATTTACTCCACCAGCTCACTTCCCCACTCCCAACTATCCAGAAAGCTCCCCCCTCCCCCCCATTTCAATGGCAGCCGTAGCAAGCAAGTAATATAAAAGCGGAGGCTGACAGTCTGGGTGAATTCCAGGATAGTGGAGGACAGGGAGGCCTGGTGTGCTATGGTCCATGGAGTCGGGGAGGGTTGGGTATGACTTAGCGACTGAACAAGAGATAATACATAGGTATTATATACTGTAGGTAATAGCTCAGTTATACTTCCCCTGAAGTACCACTGAGGGTGAAGCAACCAAGTGAGCTACAACAGGGTTTTTCAAACTGTAGTCCTGCAGAACTTGAGGGGATTCTGTGATTAAAGGGAAGAAAATCCCTTCACTCAGTGCAGTCAGGGGCATCCATAGCGATTTTTCTAAGGTGTAGAAAACGTCATAGCCACTACTTTGTAGGACAGGGTTTCCAGTTGTTTTTTTACCTGACAGGTTCCACAGCTGGCAGATGTTTGAATATCCCAGAGCTGGAGAAAGCTCTGTAACAATTTAAGCAATCAGGGTCATAGAACTTTGTCAGGTTAAGCAACTTTCTCTAATGCCCAACCCACAAAGGCATCATTTTGTAGTTTAGTTCATTAGCACATTTTTACAAAATTCACTTTTAGTCCTGTCCCATTACAGTGCTAATAAAAATTGGATTGAAAAGCCAGTGTGACACAAATTATTTTACAGTTGGATTTTCTGGTAGAGATGAAATAACCCATCATCCAATCTAAAATTTTAAGAGCTTTATTTCAAGTGAATTACTACATCTCTTAATTCATACAAATTTAAACTGGCTTGGTTTCCACCACAGCAAGGGCCTGCATTTGTTGAATTAATTACCAAATTTGGTCTGAATCCTAACATGAGACTAGGTTGTCAAGAATTGAGTTCTATTTTTAATGTAAAAAAAAAGCTTTACTAAAACTTCATTTTGTCCTATTTCTAAATGGCTGTATTCTAATGTATACTATGTTCTCAATAAAGGAAAACTAACAATTTAAAAATTCCAGCATTCTACTTCAAACCCCTGAAAAAACTGTTTAAAATTTGTACAGCATGTCAATACAATTCAGAAATTGGGTGTCCTAAATCAAGATAAATCCATTTCATATATTTTTCCATAAAAATCAAAATATTGCAATGTTAACCACTGTCTGCCACATAAAGATAATAAGAACTTTGCGCAACAATATTGGCTTAGAAAAAGTATGCAACACCTGGGAGTGGAACATAAATCAGTTCTATTGCTCATTGAAAGAACAAGTAGTTTGGAACTTTATACAGTCATCTACAAATTTCACACCTTTAAGTAATCACACTGGGAGTACACAACATAAGATAGCATCTTACAGTTCAGAACTGATTAGTAAAAAAAAAAGCTCATATTAATAACCTGTACCCTAAGAACATTCTTTTTAAAACAGATACAAATCCATATTCATCACTTGACAATCCAACACTGCATGTTAGATCATGTTTTGCCTTCTTTACTAGATAAATCTTCTGCCCATGGTCTATGTGCCAATAGACAAGTACAGATTCTGTATGTATATATCAATTATATTTCCCTCAACTGTACTATACTCACATATTAGACAAATAGCCTTGTCATAGTTGATCTTACAACAGTATATACATAATTGGTGGTTACATCTGCAAAGATTTTCTGATCATACTTCCCTCAATCTACTGTGGAAAAATGCTCTCTGATAAGAAACTGTGTCCTCTTATCTGAAATCTGAATAAGCTATTCTATGAAGGAGGAGGAATCAATCACAAATACACTCATTTTAGTGTATCAGAGGAAAAACTAACATACACATACCGGTGACACTTTTGAAGTGGGAATAAGCAGCAGCATATTAATATACAGTGGATATAAAAAGTCTGCACACTCATTAAAATGCCAGATTTTTGAGATGTAAAAAAATCAGATCAAGATAAATCACTTCAGATTTTTTTCCACGTTTAATACAACATACAAGCTGCACAATTAAAAAAAAATCTGCAAAAGCATGTAGGAAAATGTGTTATGGTCTGATGAAACCAAGGTTGAACCTTTTGGCCATAATTCCCCAAAGTATGTTTGATGCAAAAACAACACTGCACATCACCAAAAGTACACCATACCCACAGTGAAGAATGGTGGTGGCAGCATTATGCTTTGGGGCTGGTTTTCTTCAGCTGGAACTGGGGCTTTAGTCAAGGTGACGGGAATTATGAACAGTCACAAATATCAGTCAATTTTGGCACAAAACCTTCAGACCTCTGTTAAAATGTTGAAGGTGAAGAAGAATTTCACCTTCCAACATGACAAGGCCCCAAAGCATACCTCCAAATCAACAAAAGAATGACTTCACCAGGCAAAGATCCAAGGCAAAAAAGAGCCTCGGATAGTACAGTGGTCTAAAGCCCTGTTATTAACATCAGCTGCCTGCAGTTATTGCAGGTTCGAATCTCACCAAGGCTCAAGGTTGACTCAGCCTTCCATCCTTTCTAAGGTAGGTAAATTGAGGACCCAGTTTGTGGGGGCAATAAGCTGACTTTGTATAAATATACAAAAGTATGAAGGCTATTGCTTAGCGCATTGTAAGCCGCCCTGAGTCTCCGGAGAAGGGCGGCATATAAATCAAAATTAAAAAAAAAAAAGTTTTAGAATGGCCCAGCCAAAGCCCGGACCTGAATCCCAAGCGAAAAATCTGTGAAGTGACCTGAAGAAGGCTGTGCACAGGAGATGCACTCTCAATCTGACAGATTTGGAGTGATTTTGTAAGGAAGAGTGCACAATGATTCCCAAGGCAAGATGTGCCATGTTGATAGGCTCCTACCCCAAAAGACTGAAAGTTGTTATAAAGTCAAAAGGTGCTTCAACAAATTATTAGCTTAAGGCTGTGCACGCTTATGCAACCACATTATTGTATGTTTTTTAATCTCCCCCCCAAGGTTTTCTGTTTGCTTTTCAATTGAATTGTACAGCTTATATACTGAAAATGGAAAAAATTCTGAAGTAATTTTTCTCGGTCTGATTTTTTTTATATCTCAAACATATGGCATTTTAACAGGGATGTTTAGACTTTTTGTATCCACTGTACCTACAGTAGAGATGCTTGGACATTTTAGAGTTCTGTGAATTGCATGTATCTGATCATTTTCATGTTTTCAGAAAAAAAACATCACAAAATGTGTAATGTTTGTAGTATGTGTATATCCTATGCTGCCTTATGGAAAGATTTTTGTTTTTTACATAATTTTATTTATTTATTTATTTATTGGCTCAATTTATATGCCGCCCTTCTCCGGAGACTCAGGGCGGCTTACAATGCATTAAGCAATAGCCTTCATACTTTTGTATATACCTGCTTAGTAGGGCTTTCGGACCCCCCAAGCGGTGTTCTTTTTTATACAAAGTCAGCTTATTGCCCCCACAATCCGGGTCCTCATTTTACCTACCTCGAAAGGATGGAAGGCTGAGTCAACCTTGAGCCTGGTGAGATTCCAACTTGCAGTAATTGTAGGCAGCTGGTGCTAGTTAACAGCACTTTAGTCTGCTGCGCCACCAAGGCTCTTTTTATTCACTTTGCATCACTCACTGCTGAGAAAAGTGATATAAAAACTACTATTGAAGGTTTAAAGCAAAATTTCTCAGAAAAATGATCATCTATTAGAACAGTTTAAAAACCACAAATTGCTGGAGTGTTTCCTCCATTTTAGTAAATAACATAATGTTGTAAGGGAGGGCAATGCACACACACACACAATTTAAAAGTAGATGTACCTTTGTAATCAGATACTAGGTATGTACCCAAATTTCTACATTTTTATATATTTCTATTACTTTTGAAGTATCTTTAGTTGTAGAGAAGGGACAGCAACATAAATTATTATCTAATGTAGCACACCAAATTAAAGCTTCAATCCAAGGTATTGGTACAACTCCTGCAAAGGACAAGTCCTTGCTTATAGGCAAAGAACAATTTTAACAACATAACTTAGCTGCACAGAAACTCTTACAAACTCATAACTGGTATCAAAGAAATTGCCTGGGAGCAGGGAGAGAGAGGAAAAGAAAATATTTAATAGAAGTTACTTTAATAGCTCTATAACTTTGAATAGATTTTAGGTCTCTATAACAAATTGTTTCAGGTAGAACATTAACTGGCAGTCAGTGCCATTGTAATAAAAATGCTCAACACAAACGGCCATAATATATACATAACTTTAATTGAAGAGGTTGATAAAATCTGAGAGGAACTGAAACATCAAGGATATCCCTGCATTTTTAAGTCATTGACATGGAGTGGGGGGGAGGAGATAGAAAAGATGGATAGAAGTTCATCATGTATACTCATTAACTCCAGCTGTCAGTCTTCCTAGAAGTTAAGAGTGAGACTGATTCAATGCAGCTTTCTTTAACTTTAGAACACTGAAAGAGGAGCATCCTGCTTCATTATTTCTCATAATCTAGTTATTTTTAAACTCTCAGGATTTCCAGACAGTTGTTGTAACAGATGGCGATCCAGTCTGGCTGAGTTGATGCCCACTGTACATTGTTAATTTCTCCTTCTGCTGTGTAAGCCAAGATTGGATCCTCAATGGCACGAGGCATTTGCTGAATATCCCAAATGAGAGCTTGATGGTCATCCGCTGTCAAAGGTGAAATATAGATTTAGTTAAGTTTTCTTTGCAGATAATTTATTCACCCATGTATCCCAAAATAGATAAATCATTGGGGTTGTTACTATCAAATACAGTCATGTGAAAAAGAAAGTACCGTATTTTTCTGTGTATAAGACGCACCGGAGTATAAGACGCACCTTAATTTTGGGGGAGGAAAACAAGGAAAAAAGTATTTTACCTCTGCCTACCAGCATTTAAGGTGGCGCCACCCTCCTCCTGCAAGCGAGAGGTGCAGGGACTACTCACTTTCCCCCAAAGAGACCCCTCACATGCTCGGGGGGGACAGAGCATAGCCTGAGGAACAAACCTTCGGGATGGTCTTGGGGGGGGAATCTGCCCTGCAGCTTCGGGGAACAAGGCGGGTGCCATGATTTGCAGCTGGTCACCCCTCTGGCCGCGCTGACTTCACTCCCCAGCAATGTGAGGAGCTGCCGCCGCCGCTGCCTAAGCCCTCTCTGCACCCAGGAGCCAAGCCGAGCTGAATGTGAGCCCCTAAAGGGAAACATTCCTCCTTTCCAGCCATCGCTGCCCGGATTCCCCAATGCAAATCTCAAGAGCCGCACTTCAGGTGGCGGCCAGTTCCCTGCAATGTGCAGCAGGGAACTGGGAAATGCTTTGGATTCTGCCACCCGAACCCATGATCCCCTTCCCGATTCCAAACATGGGGTGTGTGCAGAGACAAAAAAAAGTGCACCGTGTTTCAGGCGGCGGATCTGGCCAGGAGGAAAGAGGAGAATCTGCTGAGAAGGAGGACGGGGGTGCGCGGCTCTGCAATGTGCAGAAAAACACTTTCAGGTGGCAGCGCTACAATCTCCTCCCCGAATCGAAATTATTTGTAGGAAATGTAGGTTAGTTAGTAAGATGCAAAGAGGATTATGGAACTGAAAATCACTGAATTAACATCTATGCTGTGTTTGACAATATAAAATAAAATGGATAATTGCAAGTTGTGTTTAAATGATGAAAAATGAGAGCAAATATATAAATGTAGATATCTTAGTATACTATAGTAGTATACCAATATGCAAAAGAAAGGAAAATAGAGAAATGTTAAGATATACAAATGCTAATAGATAAGTAATAAACAGTATGTGGTCTCTTGCAAGGGATGACTTTACTGACAGAATAAAACTGCTTGTATATAAAAGCATGCTTCAACCCCCACTGTTATATAGAAGTAAACCATGGCTATATCAGAAGAAACATAAGTGTAAGTGGCTGACATCGCAGCGAGATCGGATGTGAGAAGTGGGTCTCCACGCTCCCGTGCCGAGTTCTCTCCGTTGGAGGGGTCCGAAAGGAGCTAAAGCCACCCTGTAGGGGTGGTGAAAAGAGGGGGGCCCTGCAGGTCACGGAGAGCAGCAACTCTTCCATTTGACTCAGGGCTTCTTCCCTCTCATCCACGACAAGGAGAAGAGGAAGCTATCATGGCAGCCATGAAGCTGGGACAGCTGAGGCAACAAAGAAATGTGCAGGAGCGGTGTAGATGAACAGTGACTGGAGCTGGGTGAGAAGATTCCTTTTTTATTTAGACCCTAACTTTAAAAGAAAAAAAAGAGGAAAATCCAGAAGAGACTCTTGAAGTATTTCTTAAAGCGGCAAACAACCATAGAGAGAAAAATCCTAGAAAGAAAGGAACTAAGGGGAGAAAAGCTAAAGACCTTTTAAAACATAGGATTTTTAAACTGGGTAGGCGTTGTTTTGGAAAGGCATTATAAAATGCTGGAACTATCTACTTGAATAGCCGATTTTGTTTCCATAAATTGAACTAAAATTGGATTAATCAATTTATCAGACTTGAAACAACGCTGAAACCTAAGCTGAGGGTGCCATCTACTGGTGAATGGAAAATATACCATAACCCTACAAGCCTGGGAAAATTCTTGATAAAAAAAAATAAACAACATTCATCTGGAGGACTGTGGTGATACTTACTGTTCTATAACTATCTACTTTATGATTACTGGAGACTCTATTGTGAGAATAAGGAAGACTCTTAAGTAAAGTAAAGTTACTTTAGATTTGTGGAAAGCTGCCTGGACTACTTAAATGGAACTGATTAATAATCCTGAGATGTAAAGAACTATGATTATTGAACTTTCTGAGGAGCAACATTGGACTTGAATATATTGTTTTTGGACTTGAGTAAGAGCGGGACTTATTAAATAAGACAAGATGCTCCGTCAGGGGAAATGAGTGAGATTTCAAGAGAAATGGCTTTGATGTTTCAAAGCATTAGGGGTACTATGACAAAGAATCACTGAGATAAAGAACCTAATGCAAGACATAAATAGGAAAATAGAAAATATGGTACAACTGATAATGAATGAAGATCAAAGAGTCCAGGAAAGAGAGGAGACGGCAGAAAGAATGGAGGAAAAGATAGAACAGACAAACCAGAAAATAACGCAAGAAGATGAGAAGGAAAAGACGATAAAGATAATAATGACTGATGAAATAAACCAAGGGAAAAGTACCTTAAGAGATTTAAAAATGGAATTGGATAACCTGGAAGTTTTTTTTGAAAGGGAGATAGGGGCGTGGGTGGACACTCTGGAGACCTGGCAGTTTAGGAGGATAGAGATGAGAGAAATATTCAGACTGAATGGTGAAGACACAGATACTGATAGAGACAAAGATCCAAGAGAGGAGTATGGCAGGCAAGCTAAAAACCGAATAAGAATTGAAGTATTAAAACAGGCAAGAGATGATGGATAGAAAGGATTTTTTTAATTTTTTTTCTAATATAATGATGGCCTGATTAAAAACTAGAATAGAGGTAGAAATAAGAAATAGGAGGAATATTAGCAGATATAATGTTTATATAATAGAATATAAGTAATAACTAGATGGAAAGATTAGAGGTTGAAAGATGGTATTACTATGTATGCTTAATAATATCATTGGCATTAAAATGGAACTCTAAAACAAACATGTATATTAAGACTAGGATTATATAAGTTTGATTAATGTAACAAATATTGTTATTATTATTGCCATTTGTATCAAAATGAATTATACCCAGAGGCCACACTGTTCATGTATTGATATTGATGTATATTTAAAAATAAAAATCCAGAAATCACCACGAAGTTGTAGATTAGTGTCACACCCACACCAGTACCTCCATGCCCCGCTTGCCAGCCTGGCCTCGCAGCCTGCGAAGCTTCCCTTTCACCGGGACCACTCTCGCCACGCGTGGGAAAGCCACGGTCACCAGCAGTGCTGCCAATCTCTCCCCCTCCCCTTGTCCCTTCCTGAGCAGAAAGGGAGGGTGGGAGGGAGGGAGGCAGGGAGTAAGGAAAGGAAGGAAGGAAGGAAGGAATGGAGGAAGATTATGAGAGGGAGGGAGGGTCTGAGGGAAGTCCTGCCTTAGCACTTGGCCACCAGCAGCCCTGCTGCCCTTTTGCCATCCCCTTGCCCCCTCTTCTCCTGGTAGTCTCCCATCCTATCGCTGAGTATGATTTCATGACTATCATGAACTCTTTGCAACACCCGCCTGCCAAAGGCCGCCTCAGCCGAGGCAAACTTGTCTATTTTATAGTGTTTAATAAACAGTGAAGGCTATATAGCAATTGAAACTTTAATAAAAAAATACTCTTAATTGGAGTATACGCACCTAACCAACAACAAGAAAAAATTTACAAGCTCTTACATACTAAACTAATACAATGGGATTACAAATCGTGTATATTATTGGGTGATTAGAACGGAGTTTTGGACACTAAAAAAGACAAAAAAGGACCTTTGCAAAATATTCAAACGTGAGCCAGATTGCCTAAATCCTTTTTTGAAATCATGGAAGATATGGAGTTGAGAGATATCTGTCGAGAACAGAATGTTAAAGAAAAAGATTTTACCTTTTTTTCTGATAGACACCAATCTCTTTCTAGGATTGATTTTATATTAATTACTAATGATTTTTTCTCTAGGGTGAAGAAGACGAAGATATGTCCAAGAATATTAACAGACCATAGCCCAGTTTGGATGGAACTGGAATCTGAAAAGGGACCTAGGTGGTCCTGGAGGTTAAATGAAAATTTGTTTAGATATGAGGAAAATGTGAAAGAATGTAAAAAAATTTTGAAAGAATTTTTTGTTATGAATATGCATAAAGGTACATCTATGGAAGTGGTATGGAATGCAAGCAAAACATATATGAGAGGTATTTTAATATATTTGAATAATAAATATAGACGTAGACAGGAAAAAAAAAGAATGATTTAGAAGAGGAAACAAAAAAGAGCAAGTATTAACATTGAATCCAGCAGATAAAAAAACAAAAGAAACAATTAAATTATTGCGAGGGCAATTTAATATGTTGATGGCAGACCAGGCTGCAACTAGTTTGCAATATGCTAAACATAATACTTTTTGTAATGCTAACAAACCAGGTAGATGGCTAGCATATTTGTTAAGCAAAAAACAAAAGTTACGTATTGTAGAGAAGATAGAATATAAAGGTAAAGAGGTGTATCAGCAAAATATGATTAAAAAAGCATTTTTAGAATTTTATACAAGGTTGTATGCTAATGATAATATTCAAGGCATAGATATAGATATCTACAGAAGGAGAATATTTCTATAGTTACAGAGGAGCAAAGGGAAGGTTTGAATCAACCGATAACTTCTGAAGAAATTGTTTTAGCAATTAAACAGTTGAAAGTGGGCAAAGCCCCTGGGACAGATGGATTGACATCTGTTTATTACAAAAATGTGCAACTAGAAATGGTGGAACCACTTAAAGAATTATTTACCAAAATACAATCTGGAGGAGAGGTACCCCCATCTTGGAGAACAGCATTAATCTCTTTGATCCCAAAGGAGGATCAAGATCATAGTCAGCCAAAAAACTACAGGCCTATATCGCTTTTAAATACAGATTATAAGATTTTTGCTAAAATATTAGCAAATAGGTTAATACTGGTTATGCAACAACTGATTCATAATGATCAAACTGGTTTTATAAATGGGAGACAAATGAAATGTAATTAAGGCAAATAGTTAACATACTGGAATATTTGGGGAAGAACAACCAAGTCCCTGCGGTGCTTATATTTTTGGATGCGGAGAAGGCGTTTGATTGATTGAATTGGAATTTTTTATTGAAAATAATAGAAAAGATGCAGTTTGGAGAGTACTTTACACAATCTATTAAGGCAATATATCAGAAACAAACAGCACAAATAATAATTAACGGTAGTTTATGTTCTGTCCCTGTCCTCCACACACACAAACCCACACAGACAGACGAGGGTTAAAGGAGTAGCACACACACGGAAGGTTCGTTATCACGGCTTGGCAGCCCTTTGTAAACCGGCTGCCAAGGTCTTTACTAAACAAGGGGGGGGAAATATCTCCACCAGATAACAAAACACGTACACACCAATTGAGGGAAATATAATTCAAAAGTCCAAATCTTTCCAGCCGGCTGATGCTTAGCTCCAAGGACTAGCCAGGGTAAAACTTTGTCCGTCACAGAATTCCAACTGCTACCCCACTCCTTTAAATAACCTGTGGGGTGTGGTCCTGTGACTCAGCTAATCCCTGGCACTCTTCCTCATTTGTTGAGCTTTCTTATCACGCCGGCGCTGGCGTGGGTCCAGCCACCTCTGGCCTTCCTCATTATCCTCTGACTGATCGGAGACACCTGGCTCCTGACTCATCTCCTCTCCTTCGGCCGGCAGCTGAGGAATTGCCAAAGAGGAGGGGCCTGGGGAGGGAGGCCTGGCTGGCTCCTCTCCTTCATGTTTGGAGCCTTCTTCCTCCGATGCGATGGCCTCAGGGGTCGGAGCCACAACAGTTTAACAGAAACTTTTAATATTGAAAAAGGAACAAGACAAGGATGTCCTTTGTCTCCATTACTGTTTATTTTGACTTTGGAATTTTTGTTGAATAAAATACGTAGGAAAGGGAAAGGGAATTAAAATTAGGCATTATGACTACAGATTAAGAGTATTTGCAGATGACTTGGTTACTTTAACTCAACCAGCACAATCGGTTACAGGATATAATGGATATAATTAATCAATATGGACAGGTATCTGGATTTAAAATAAATGCAGGTAAAACAAAGATACCGTATATACTCGAATATAAGCCAAGTTTTTCAGCACGTTTTTCAGGCTGAAAAAGCCCCCCTCGGCTTATATTCGAGTCACGAAAAAAAAACAGCCTTTTTTAAAAAAAACAAATGAGTAGACCCGTGTCTGCAAAAATAGAAAAAACAGCCCTTTCAGCTTCAGTATAGGTTAATTACCATAAGTTGTTTTGAAGAGCCTCCCGACCCTCAGCTGATTTGCTCTCAGCTGTTTTGCTAGCTGCAAAGAGGTGCAGATTTTTTTCCCCCCAAGCCATGCTGAAACGCGAAACTGAAAGTAAAGCAGGGTCTTTGCTGCAACGTGACAAAATGAGGCAGAGAGATTTCTTTTTCTTTTTCCTCACCAAAAAAGGTAGGTGGAAAACTGCAAACAATGGGAAATTTATGGCAAAAGAGGAGGTTCAAGATTTTAAAACACAAAAGAAAAAAAGCTCTATTTAACTAGGGAATTGTAATAATTGAGATATTATTAATTGTATATTGTGTTGAAAGCAGAAATGGTTAAGTTGTGGTTTGGAAGAATATATGGGGGAAATTATTTGGTTTATTATTATTGGTAAATATAATTAATTGATTTGTAAGACGTTGGATTGCATGGAAATAATTGGAATATTCATGTTCATATTGATTAATATACTTTTATTCTTTAAAGTTTAACAATTCATTCTTTATCTTGATATCTTTATATTTGTTTGGGGTTGGTTTTCTTCCCTTTCATCTTTTTTATTGTACAGCAATCTTTCTCCTCAAACCTACCACCTCTCTCTTTGAGAAAGGGGGGAGAAAGAGAATGAGAGAGAGAGTGGGGGAGAGAGAGAGAGAAAGAGGGGGAGAGAGAAAGAATGAGAAAGAGAGGGGGAGAGAGAAATGGTGATAAGATAGGGCAAAAACGTAAAATGTGAGGACAGTCGTAAGTTCGAGGACTGGTCACAAGTGCGAGGACCAGTCAAAAATTACTTTTTCAGCCCTCTGAGTAGTCCATATGCACAAAAGGACTACCCAGAGGGCTGAAAAAAGTGATTTCTGACAGGTCCTCGCACTTTTGACCAGTCTTTTTTTATTTTGAAATTTACCAGTAGACGCTGCATTTCCCACCCCCGGCTTATACTCGAGTCACTAAGTTTTCC
>WNWU01012618.1:200510-232115 GCA_012654045.1 Ptyas mucosa
AACAACCATGTCACTCATTTCACAACTGCTTCTCTTCACCATGGTGATAAGATAGGGCAAAAACGTAAAATGTGAGGACAGTCGTAAGTTCGAGGACTGGTCACAAGTGCGAGGACCAGTCAAAAATTACTTTTTCAGCCCTCTGAGTAGTCCATATGCACAAAAGGACTACCCAGAGGGCTGAAAAAAGTGATTTCTGACAGGTCCTCGCACTTTTGACCAGTCTTTTTTTATTTTGAAATTTACCAGTAGACGCTGCATTTCCCACCCCCGGCTTATACTCGAGTCACTAAGTTTTCCCAGTTTTCTGTAGTAAAATTGGGGTCCTCGGCTTATATTCAGGTCGGCTTATACTCGAGTATATACGGTAATAACTAAAAATATGACTATAAGCCAAAAAGAAGAAATAGAAAGAGTAACAGGATTTGAAATAGTAAAGAAGGTTAAATATTTAGGGGTTTATATTATGACTTCAAATGCGAAATTATATAAGTATAATTATGAACCTTTGTGGCAAAAAATACAGAAAGAGATGGAAAACTGGAAAAAATTACAACTGTCTTTGTTGGGAAGAATAGCAGCAGTAAAAATGAATGTTTTGCCAAAGTTTTTATTTCTTTTTCAAATGATACCAATACTTAAAAAAGATGCAAATTTGAAGGAATGGCAGAAGGGTATTAGTAATTTTGTTTGGGCAGGGAAGAGACCGAGAATAAAGCAAAAAATAATGCAAGATATACGTGAAAGAGGAGGTCTCAAAATGCCCAATTTGAGATTGTATTATGAGGCAGCTGCCCTTTCAGCAATTAGTGATTGGATTAACTCAACAGAAGAGAGAATATTGAATATTGAGGGATATGATTTGGTATATGGATGGCATGCATATTTAATATATGATAAAAAGGTGGATAAGACTTTTAAAAGCCATATATTAAGGAATGCGTTATTACGTGTCTGGAAAAAGTATCAATATAAACTAAACAATAAAATACCTATATGGACAATACCCAGACACGCGATAGAGAACATAAGTGTAGAACAAAAACAAGATCTGATCACTTACAAAGAGCTTCTTATCATGGAAGGAGGAATATTGCAGTTAAAGTCCTTGAATGTATTAAAAGAAGAAAGGATAATTCAAACTTGTTTTCAGTATGGACAGCTGCAAGCTAGATGGAAAGAGGATCAGAAAATTGGTATCTTACAAAATGAGGAAAACCTGGTAAAACAAATTAGAGACCAAAGTCCAATGCATATAAAAAGGGTGTATAATGCATTGATAGAGATAGATTCGGAAACGGAGTTAGTTAAAGACTGTATGATAAAATGGGCACAAAATATTGAGGAACCAATAATGATGGAAATGTGGGAAAAAATATGGGTTAGAAATGTAAAATTTACACAAGCCCAAAACATGAGAGAAAATTTTTATAAAATGTTTTATAGATGGCACCTAGATCCTAAAAAGTTAGCTTGTATGTATCCAAATTTACAATCTAAATGTTGGAGATGTGTGATGATGCCACGTATTATCATATATGGTGGACATGCAAGAAAATCAAGGCATTTTGGATAAAAATATGGTGGATTATGCAAAATATTCTTAAAAAGAAGATAAAGTTCACCCCACAGTTGTTTTTATTGGGTATAATTACAGATTGTACGGTTATAGAGACTAATTTGATTTTGAATTTAATAACTGCAGCTAGACTCTTGGTGGCGCAGTACTGGAAGAAGGAAGATTTACCTACTATTGAAGAATGGACATTAAAAGTAGTGAATTTAGCGGAAATTGGCTAAAATTTCAGCATATTTGAAGGACCATTCAAATGAGAGATATATATTGGAATGGAGAAGATGGATTGACTATATTCAAAATAAATATGGGACTAAGAAGTTTCAAATAGCTTATGAATGAAGAAAAAGATATTTAATGGAATTTTAATATTTAGTTATGTAAAGGGGAGTTAAAGTGCAAGAGGGAGATAGGAGTCTATAGATAGTTTGTATATGTTAGCTTATGTTTGTTAAATGCTATACCTTGTATTTTGTTCTGGGAAGTCTGGGGGGGGGAAGGAAGGTTGGGTTGGGAGGGGGGAGGGGGGGAAATTGTTTGTAATTGTTGTTTAAAACTTTTCAATTAAAAAAAAAATAAACGGTAAAGGCGAAGTCCATGTTGCTGCCCTACAGATTTCAAGCAAGGAAGCCTGAGTGGCCCATGCTGCCGAAGTGGCCGCACTGCGAGTCAAGTGCGCCGTCAAACTGGAAGGTTGAGGCAAAGAGCGTAGTTCATAAGCTTTAGCAATCATTTGACAAATCCATCTGCCTATGGTGGAAGATGTCACTCTGGAGCCCAAGGAAATTGGGAGAAAGGAAATGAACAAGGACTCCGTACGACGTACAGCAGCAGTCCTCTTAAGGTAAATACGGAGAGCCCTCCGAACGTCCAGGGTATGCCAGCGCCGCTCCAACAAATGGGAAGGATTAGGACAGAAGTCCGGCAGGAACACTTCTTGCATCCGATGAAACAGGGTATTAACTTTAGGAATGAATGAGGGACCGAGTCTAAGAACCACTCGATCAGTATGAAAAACACAGAGATCACTCCACATGGAAAGGGCAGCAAGTTCTGAAATACGCCTGGCCGAGGTAATCGCCACTAGAAAGGCAACCTTACACATCAAAAGGCGAAGGCTGGTGGTCCTCAACGGCTCATACGGGGCTCCCGTGACAGAATTTAGAACAATGGACAAATCCCAGGTACGATACCTGTGCAATACTGGAGGGCACAAATTCGAAGCCCCCTTCAAAAACCTCCTAAAGGTAGGATGCTGAGATAAGGAAGCAAAGTGTCCACATGATAAAACCGTTGAAAGAGCTGCCATGTGTCTCCTAATGGTATTGGACGAGAGTCCCTTATCGAGCCTGTCCTGAAGGAACTCCAGCACCTGACCTATGGTGACGTGGAGTGGAAAAAGACTCTTATGAGTACACCAAGAACAAAAAGCCAGCCACGTGGCTGAATAAATGTGTTCTGTCGAAGGATGGCGAGCAGCATGAATGATCTTTACGACCCTGGAAGAAAAGTTATTACCTCTCATTGCGTGCCGCTCAAGCGCCAGGTGGTCAATTGGAGCCACTGGGGATCCGGATGTACCAATGTCCTCTGGCTGAGCGAAGCTTTGACCTGGAGAAGTCGCCATGGCAGAGCCACAGACAAGGCCTTGAGGTCGGCAAACCAGGCACAATGAGGCCAATGAGGCGCTAGGAGAACCACCTCGACTCTCTCTTCCAGCAGCTTGCGCACCACTCTCGGAATGAGAGGAAGAGGAGGAAAGGCATACAGCAGACCTGGCAGCCATGGACTGCGAAGGGCATCCACCCCTTCCACTCGAGGGTCCAGAAAACGCGAGTAAAACTGAGGCAGCTGAGTGTTCTGAGAAGTTGCAAACAAATCCACTTCCGGAAGGCCAAATTGGTCCGCCAGGTCCCTGAAGAGGGAACGAAGCAGACACCATTCTGTGTGATCGACAACCGTCCTCCTTCTCAGCCAATCCGCTTGTATATATGATGCCCCGGAAATGTGCTCCGCTGTCAATGAACGCAGGTGAGGCTCCGCCCACAGTCCCAGTCTCTTGGCCTCCAACGTCAGACCTGCCGATCTGGTACCTCCCTGGCGGTTGATGTGAGCTTTTGTGGCCACATTGTGAGAACCAACACAAGGTTGTCCAACACTAACTGTCGAAAATGTCAAAGAGACAAACGAACTGCTCGCAGCTCCAGCCAATTGATGTTCCGTTGCCGATAGCGACCAGACCATCTGACTTGAGTCATTTGGGACTGAATATGAGCTCCCCAGCCGAGGAGACTGGTGTCTGTCATCAACACTAGATGGTGAGGCTCGATGAACAGTCGACCTTTGGAAATCACTGGAGATCTCCACCAGGCAAGGGATCTTCTCACGCAGGGTGTTAACGGGACCTTGGCTGTGGAATTGCCCCTGCCCGCCTTCTGAAAGGGCAAAAGAAACCATTGGAGATCCCTGGCATGCAGTCTGGCCCAAGGAGTGACATGGATGGCCGAAACCATCTTGCCTAGGAGGATAGATAACAGAACCAAGGAAACCTTGCGAGCCGCTAGAACCCTATTAACGACTGGCATGATGCTCCTGATACAGAAAGACTCTACCCTCTACCGAATCTATGACAGCCTCAAGATGGACTAAATGGGTTGAAGGAGTGAACTGGCTTTTTTCCATATTAATGTAAAAACCATGCTCCATAAGACAATCAACCGTAACCTGAAGATCCCTGATGGAAAACATTTTGGAAGACGATTGGATTAAAATATCATCCAAGTAACACTGTACCCGGACCAGCATAGTCCTGAGATGAGCTGCCAAGGCGGCTAGCACCTTAGTAAAGGTGAGGGGCACGGAGGAAAGACCAAAGGGCAATGCCCAGTACTTGTAGTGATTTCCTCCATAACAAAACCTGAGGAATCTACGATGAGGAGGAAAAATGGGAATATGCAAATATGCTTCTGTAAGATCAATAGAAATGAGGAAGTCGCCCCGTCTGATGCCAGCCAAAATAGATTGCAAAGATTGCATTTTGAACCGTTTATACACTACGTATCGGTTCAACCTTTTAAGGTCCAGGATTAGTCTCCACCCCCCGAGGACTTTGGTACGAGAAATAGTAGGGAATAGAACCCTGCCCCCATCTGAGCTTCCAGTACTTTCTGGATAGCTCTGATATCCAACAAGTGTTGCACTGCCAAATCCATGAGAATCTTTTTGCGAACATCTTTTGAGACAGGGCACCGAATAAAGAACCTTGGAGGAGTGGAAACAAATTCAAGGGATAGACTAGATCTAACTGTATCCCTGACACAAGAGTCCAATGTGATAGAGTCCCATCGGTCAGAGAAAAAGGCCAACCTGCCCCCGATGGGAAGATCGGACTGGACATTAATGTTGGTGGTGGAAAGCACGACTTCCTCCTCCTCGAAAGGGTCGTTTGCCTAAGGAGGCCCTACCTCGGGGTGATCTGTCCTAATACCCCCTCTGCCTAGTCCCGAATGACCCTTGGGAACAGGAAGCACCAGCACCCCATTCAGATCCCCGAAAGGGTGGCCTGCGAGAAAAGGGAGAAAAACGGAAGTCGACTTTGCGTTGAGAAGAAGGCAAAATCTTCCGTTTGTCCTTAGTTTCCACTAACAAGGGTTCCAAGGGAGGACAAAATAACTCTGTTCCCGCAAAGGGAGCTGAAGCCAAACACCATTTGTGACGAGCATCCGCCTGCCAATGACGAAGCCAGAGATTTGGAAGCAAAGCAAACAGAATGCAAGGTGGCATCAGCCAAAAATTGAACTGCTGTTATACTCTTATTAAGATCTTGCTGAAGTCTGGTATCATCGAGAGAAAGTTTTTCCTGAAGTTGGCGAAGCCATAATAACGTAGTCCGGTTGAAAAAGGATGCAGCGGTAGCAGACCTGATTGCCCAGGCCGCCCCCTGATGCACCCGTTGAAGGACCAGATCGGAGCAACGTTCTTCCGGTCTCAAACCTTCCTCTGGATTCCCAGGAATAGCCGAGCTTGGTAACAAGGTAGCTACTGGCGAATCCACTGACGGTACTTGAAGCAAAGAAGCCATCTCTGGAGCTACATTGAAAAATTGCCTGTCCGCCAACGGAGCCAGGGCAGAACCTGGAGAAGTCCATTGGCGCTGAAGCACATCCAGACACAAACGGGGTGTAGGAATAGCCTCCACCAGTCTTGTCAGTTCCGAAAACAGGGGATTATTCCCTTCACGAGAAGAAGCAGAAGAAGTATCCCCCACCGAAGAAGGACCCAGCTGGGCCGCATTTACTGCTTTGAAAAGCAATGATTTGAAAAGGGCTGGTGGAAAAAGACCAGTGAAAGCAGGTTGTTCTGGCAAAAGTCCATCATCTGAAAGATCAGGATCCTGGCGTTCAACCTCATCCAAAGGTGATGGTTGACTTCTGTGTGAAGTTGTTGGAGACTCGGGATCTCGAAGAGACAGCACATCATCCTGGAAATCATGGCCAGTTGACTCCGAGGCTACGGACATCACTGAAGATTCCCTGTGAAAATGTTGATAACTTGCAGCTAATGATTGTTGAACAGCTGCAGAAATAAGTAGTTGAATATTCTCAGGCATCCCAAATTCCTGATGCTGAGCCATCGAAGAACCAGCGGCTTCAGGAGGATGAGAAGTAGATGGAACTATCCCC
Source organism: Ptyas mucosa (assembly GCA_012654045.1). NCBI lineage: Eukaryota > Metazoa > Chordata > Lepidosauria > Squamata > Colubridae > Ptyas > Ptyas mucosa. The sequence continues at coordinate 206,769 of WNWU01012618.1, forward strand.
TGGATCTGAACAGAAGGATCTACCTGTTCAGGCTGAATAGAAGGAGAATCAGATGTTCCCCACAAGGCAGCTGTGGAAATGGACAAAGGACAGTCATGTAATGAAATCTGATCTGGAGTCACACCAGATGATATCTCCTCAGGAGTTTGTCTGGCAGGAGTGCTAGATGTTTCCTTAGCCGATGAACCAGAAGGCGTAGTCTTACTGGCCTTATCGCAGATCTTCTGCAATGTCTGGTGCCTTCTCTGTTCATCACGGCTAGAAGCTGCACTTAGACCGTGTGATTTATGTTGGGAACCAGGCCCCTTACTGGTCATGATCTTATGAGGAGGAACAGAAGTGTGAGGGGAACCTGACCCAATGGATACAGGACCCTTACCAGCCTGCTTAGCTGTTGCTGCTGCTGCTGCTGCTGCTGCTGCTGCTGCTGCTGCAGTTGCCTTGCAGCCATATTTTGATTTACTCTGTGCTTTAGGCATAATGCTGCTCACAATCAGCGTAATCCCTAATAAGAGATTAAACAGTATATATTAGGGAACAAAAACACACTCCCTTTACTGTAAATAGAGACATATAGCCATAAATATATGCATTTAAATGCCTGAATCTGTTCTTGTATTAATTTATTTATTTCATATATATAATTAAATATAGATATATAAATTTATTGCTAGGAGTATGAATTTAATCTGATTCTCATGAATACCATTCATATCATTGTTATAAGATATAACAATTCATAGATAGAAAACTGAATCAGTCTTATCAATGCCACAGGTAGACATAGCACAATGCAAGGCTTGAGGACTCTGTCCACTTCAGCCATCAATGCATAATTATATGGAGCGTGAATCTCCTGGAATATTGCCACTTCCAATACATGCAGATAGGCTACATAAAACCGCTAATCCAAGTTTCCAATTATCACCAATTTAAAGTTAGAAGTCTTCAATAAAAAAACCAGCTAGGCAGCAGTAATAACCATGCCTCAAATGGTTTAAAGGCGAGGCAGAAAAAAACAGAGGCTTTTATTTTTGTATCCAAAATGGCGACTGCCCCATGTGGAGCTCTAGGCTCCTGATATCGCTGCAGCTGAACAATATAGGCGGTTTAATGGAGCGCAAAAGCTCCTGAGTCATTCAACCGAAATTTTTCGGTTTTCAAATAGCCCGATCGCGGTCAAAGATTTGGGCAAGCGCTGGGCTGTAAATTTCCTCACATAGAGTAGCCACGTGGAGCGCGAAACTCCTGAGACAACATGCCGAGCGACTCAATAGATAAACAAAATGGCTGCCCGATCAGCCCCGTTCAGAGCACAGCTCCTCTAAGCGCTCAATAATGAAATCAGGAACAAAAAGACGGGGCGCAACACCCCAACCGCCAGTCCCAGACCTCCAAAATAAAAATAAAAATAATAAGAACCTCCTCCAGGATTCCAAAGTATTGCAACAACAGAACATGCAACTCAAAAACTTTTAAGAATGGGGCTGGGATGAATTAAATAACAAAAGACAAATGCCATACAAATACAAGCTGCTTGCCAACAGGCAAACAAAATACACTCATGAATCCAAAGAAATCCAAGAATCATACAATTCTGCAGAGAAATACTCCCACACGTCTGTCCAGTCTGAAGGACTGAGAAAAAAGCTGGAAGTCCCTAGCAAGGAAGGCAGGACTTAACAACTTCAATCAGACTCAGTCCACCAATCTGAACAGACGAGAACTACCCCATGCCTGGCTGCTGTCTCCACCAAGACGGAGAATTAAGAAATATACAACAGGGGTATGTATGTGGAAGAAGCAACGATTTTTGCAAAAATAGAGAGGTGTAATGTAATGAAATGGTGTTGGTGAAATTATATTTAGATATCTTTCCTTTTTTTCCTTATCTCATGCCTTTGATTTTGTTGGTGTATTTGTTAGCCTTCAAATTATATACAGAGCACTTATACTACAAATTTACATTCATATTTGGAAATATAGTAAATCCCAATCACCTCTTAGATGCCAAAATAAGAGAGAGGAGGAATACAAATTATCTTTACCTGCTGTGCAGATATGGCAAGAAGAATGTGGTGCCCAAGCAATACCATTCACACATGCTCGGTGGTTATTCAGTCTGGCAACTGGTGTACAAGGAACTCTGACATCTAGAATCACCACCTTAGAGGGAAAAACAATTCTAAACGTTAATTCTAAATAAATTATCTTAAACTTTATTTTTATCCTTTCATTAGCTAAGTCTCTTAAGTGCTCAGAGCATTCACACTGCAATCCAGCTATCAAGTCAGCATATTTATTCCAAGTGACTGAAAAATACATTTGTCCTAATAATTAATATAAAAATATGACAGTATCTCCTGACTACAGACACTTTTTGCAAAGCCTAGATGTCAAATCACAATATAAAATGCTATGACTGCTTATTAGTACAATTCACATATTAGGCTAGCAGTATAATTTGTTTCTTTAAATTGAGAAATTAACATGAGTGATTTATTATTTCTAAAAATGAGTTCTGCTTGTAGAGATACTACAGCAACCAAAGGCAGGCTAGCTCTTCTCACCAAACCAGCATAAGGATTACTAACTGTCCATTTCATCATAGTATACTAGTATCTTTTAATTAACATGTATACCTATCTGATTATTTTACTTCATGGAACTGTATGCAAGTAAGATCATTTTGATAATTTTAAGTAATCCATGTAGCAAAAACTGTAGTCCCATTGCTTTCAGTACATAGTTGGAAAGCAGATTATCAAGATCACTATATCAAGCTCACCAAAAAGTGTACCAGGTATTCTCACAGAACAGTGTCTCACCTCCATACCATCCATTGCCATTGTTGCAAGGTAATTAGGATCTTGTTTATTCCAGCAAAGGCGGAGCAAAGGATGGTGCTGAGGATCCTCATAGATAATAGTGCTATGTTCCAAGTGCCTTAAATCAAACATCCTCACTGAGCCATCAGCACCAACAGAAGCAAACATGTCTCTCCCACCTCCGGCACGGCTGAATGCAATATCATAAACCTGTTCAGATACCAATAGCAAAAAAGTGTTAAAATATGATGCTTCCCATACAGTGTCCTCACTGTAAATGAACGTTGTACTTATCTGAACGTTCGTTCTATGTGCACTGCATGAGAGTCCAAAGCAATGGGTGATAACCTTGTCTGATTGGCCAGAGACTGAGTTGTAATTTGTTTAGACACACCTTCTCCTTCCTTCCTGTATAGCTCCAGTTTGTTAACAATGTTCTGGATCTGGAGAAGACCTGCAATGATAGAAAAAACATACTCTCCCGGACCCTGGGTCCTGTTAGAATTAGGGAGGGGTTGGACTCTCACGTAGCGCACATAGAACGAACGTTCAGGTAAGTACAACGTTCATTCTCCTGTGCGCTGCTTAAAGAGTCCAAAGCAATGGGATATGCCCAAGCTAAGTATCCCTAGGGTGGGGAACAGACACCTCCAGGGTCCCCTCGACTGGAAGAACCTGCTGCAAGACCCTTCTTCCAAAGGCCGCCTCTGCAGAGGCAAACATGTCAAGTTTATAGTTTCGAATGAAGGGAGAAGGTGATGCCCAAGTAGCTGCTCTACAAATCTCAAGGATTGAAGCTTGAGTGGCCCAGGCTGCTGTTGTGGTTGCACTTCTAGTAGAATGGGACGTAATTCGGGGCGGGATGGGCTGGGCCTGATGTTCGTAGGCCATAGAAATGCAGGCCTTGAGCCAGTGACCTATGGTGGATGGAGAAATCTTCACGCCCAGATTCCTGGGCTGAAAAGAAATAAACAATGCCTCTGTCTTTCGTAACGGAGCCGTCCTTGCGATGTAAATATGCAGGGCCCTGCGCACATCTAAGGTGTGCCACCTACGTTCCTTTGGATGTTTGGGATTTGGACAAAAATCTGGTAAAATGACCTCCTGGGCCCGGTGGAACCAGGAGTTGACTTTTGACACAAATGACGGGTCCAGTAAGAGGATGACTCTGTCAGGATGAATAATGCACAAGTCCTTCCGCACTGAAAGAGCCGCCAGTTCCGAGATTCTGCGAGCAGAAGTGATGACGATGAGAAAGGCGACCTTAAAGGTCAGGAGTCTGAGGCTGACGGAACCCAACGGCTCGAACAGAGGGGACGTGAGCGTCTGTAAGACGAGGGAAAGGTTCCAAGAAGGGTATCTGTGAACAGGCAGAGGTTGCAGATTGGAAGCCCCTTTTAGAAAACTGTGAACCCTTGGGTGATGAGAGAGTGTGGAAGCCCCCTCACAAGACAGAACAGTTGCTAAAGCAGCTACCTGTCTGTGGAGGGTATTAACCGCTAGTCCTGCCTCCAAGCCTTCCTGCAGAAAGTCCAATATCTGTGGTACAGATGTCGAGGTTGGAACCAGTGCATGTCTGGTGCACCAGCGGCAAAATGAGACCCACGCAGCATTGTATATACGAGTTGTTGATGGACGTCGGGACGCAAGGATGGTAGAAATCACTTTCCTCAAGAAGTGGTCCCTGCTCAGGATCTCCCTTTCAAGTGCCAGACGGCCAGCTGAAGATATTGGGGGTCTGGGTGGAGCACGGCCCCCTGGCTGAGGGAGATCCTGTCGGGAGGAATCCTCCAGGGAGGGGATATTGATAGGGTCAATAGATCCTCAAACCAGTTCTGTCTGGGCCAGTGAAGAGCTATGAGAAGAATCTCTGCCTTCCTGCAGGAGCTTCCTGATGACCCTTGGTATGATAGGTATCGGAACTGCCTCTTGCTCTGTGACAGGCTCGGTAAAAAGAAGAGCCATGGGATTGTGAGGGTCTGAGGATCCCCCAGGTTGCCCAATAAGTGCCCCCATATTGGCTGTTGTCTTTGCCTTGTACAATAGAGTTTTAAATAGGTCATGACGAAACAGACCTGTAACAGGGGGCTTATCAGAAATGACCCATTCATCATCAGAAAAATTATACTCCAGCAACTCCTCTTCTTCGCCCTGAAATGACATGTCACTTTGCTGTGAAGGCGAACAAGAACGAGAGTCTGGAATGTACTCTCTGTCCGAATGACATACTGGAGGAGTGGCTCTTGGATTCTGGTCTATTACTGGCAATGGGGCAGAAAACCTCTGTTGCATGAGAGCAGTATCAATGCCCCTGGTAATAGTTTGGGCAATCATGGTGCACAAGTCTTGTGACAGTGCGATGCCCTGGCCTTCCTCCGGGCGGAGCCCCGCCGCGGTAGGTGTAAAGGTAGCAGATGCACGGGAACCCCTGTGCTCCTGAGAGGATCCTGGTACAGGAGTGGCTATGCTCAAAGAAGTCTCCATACCAGCAACATGCAGTGGTTGTGTGCTAGTGGAGGCAATGAGAGACCAACCAGGCTGACCTGGTTGAGAATCCATAGGTCGAGAGTCCTTGCTTAATGCCTCAGGTGGAACCCTGCTGCAGACAGAAGCAGGATGTGGCTTGCTAGCCCCCGCAGCTCAGCTGAGCAGCGCTGGACTGGGCACGATGCCAAAAACCGCTTCCCAGCAGAATCGAAGCTTTTTAAAATGATATACTTTGTGCTTTGTTAGAAATCAGTCCAAAGCAATGGAGAATAAGCTAAATAAGTCTCTCTAGGCCGACTGAGTTAACAAACTGGAGCTATACAGGAAGGAAGGAGAAGGTGTGTCTAAACAAATTACAACTCAGCCTCTGGCCAATCAGACAAGGTTATCACCCATTGCTTTGGACTCTCTAAGCAGCGCACAAGAGAATTTTTCATGCAAAGGCAGGAGTAAAGAAGGTATATCCAACAAATTATTTGCTTTAGCTTAAAAAAGGGCAATGCTTACCACAAAATAGGGCTTTAGGCATAACATTCTCTCCTTGTGAGCAGAATGTTTTTTTTGCAAAATATTTTACTTTGTTGTATTGATTCCCCATTTTCAATGAATTACTAAAAGGAAAATAAATGCATTACTAATAGCAGCAATGCAACTCACCTTGGCTGCTACTTCACTATCGCCAATGTATAATTGGTTTTTTTAAAAAACTTAGTAACTGCACATAATTGCAGAAAAAGAAAAAAAGTACACCATCACCTCTTTGTCATGGGCAATCAACTGAGTCTTGACATGGCCAGACACTAAATTCACTCTTCCCAACACCTGGCCAGTTTCCAAACCCCAGATAGTACAAGTTGTGTCAATGCTAGAAGTACCTGGCATAGTTTGAGAGGGAAGAAAAAACATATTAAGATTGTTTTTACTTAAAAGCAATACATATATGGATAATTACATAACAACCTCAATGTGTCTGTTAACTTTTTTTTAACAGTATAGCAATCCTCAGATCCCTTATAGCAGTCAAAACATTTAAATCAAACTACCAGCTTTAAAACAAAAATTAAAACATGTTTTTCTACATTGTGATTAATCAATATTCTATTTAATGTCATGGTACTATGACTGCCCATATTATCAAAAGATATTTCACTTGACTATTTCATTAATAAAATAAAGAGTATTTGTTATAGAACTAATGTGTATTAATAAAATTAAAATTTAATCAACTATAATCTATAACAGAATGAAAATAAGTATATACATTTTAAGCATATATACAATTTGCTATTACAAACTTTAATTTTAAAGCCTTAGTGAGAATTCAAATAAACATTAAAATGGGAGAAAAAGGTACAAGACCAAGAATTTCCTACTTCCTTAGCTATTAAAATGAAGCCATGATGCAATTATAAAAACAGACCACCGAAATCACAAATCATTCTGCTGAATATTTGACAACTAAAAAAATAGTACTTAAAATTAGTACTTGATTGACTAGCCGATTATTGTACCAACAAAGAATTGCCAAAAAAAAAGAGAGTGGTGAGACTAGATTTGTTCAGTAGTTTCAGGTCTTTTTGTTGGACAACGAACGGACATACCACCCCATGGTCATGTGACAAAAATTTTGGTGCTTTGCAGTGTGCCCACTCTTACAACCGCAGGAGCGCAAGTGCCCTCCCCCCACATGCTGGGAGGCCTTGGCCAGCTAGGCCCACTAGCATGCGAAACCTGCTGTAGGGGCCAGGAGGCCTCAACTAGGTAGGACCACTGATGCAGAGGCCTTCTCTCCACCCCACCACTCCTGGAAAGCTTGAGCCTTCTCCTCACCCCACTGCACAGGTCCACTTACCTTCCCTTTCCATGTAGCTGCTGATAAGCACCACCCCTCACAATGTTCTGAGGCTTTTTCTACCTTTGGAGACATTGCAAGATGAGCACTAGGTTGTGAGGGAGTCTTGCAATGTTTCTGAGGCTCTTTCTAGCCTTCAGAATCTTCACAAGGGCTGGTGTTTGTCTCATGGTGTTTCTGAAGGTAGAAAGAGCCTCCAAACATTGTGAGATGAGTGCCAGCCCTCATGATGCTTGAGGCTCTTTCTACCATCAGAAACATTGTGTTGGCTAGCTTTCTACAGTAGCTGTGCCTGAGAACAGCTGGGCATACTTCTCAATAGCTGCACAGAAAGGGAAGGTAAATGAACTTGCCCAGTTGGGTGGGAGGAAGGCCCATGCATTGGTGGGCCCAGTAGCCTGAGGCCTCCCAGCCCATGGCAGGTTTCTTCAGGCCAATGTACACTAAGCCTCCCCCATCCTCTGATGTTCCTCTGTGCAGTCACATAATGACCCATGTAGTCACTTAACAACTGCAATGGGGGGTGCTGGGATTGCGGTCCTTGAGTGAGGCAGTCACATGGGTGCCTTGCTTAATGACCACAATGACTTAAAACCCAAATTGCAGGCTCAATTGTGATTATAAGTCCATTTAGTCTCCTCTTGCCATGATTCCAGAAAATTATTGGTAGTATACAGGTAGTCCTTAACCTATGACCACAATTGAGCTCAAAATTTCTATTGCTAACCAAGACAGTTAAGTGAGTTTTGCCCCATTTCACAACCATTCTTGCCATAGTTAAGTGAATCTGCCTTCCCCATTGACTTTGCTTGTCAGAAGGCCACAAATGGTGGACCACATGACCCTGGGACACTGCAACCGTCATAAATCAGGTTTGTCTGATTCACCAGTTGCGTCCTTTTCTGGATCGGGACTCCCTACGCACAGTCACTCAGGCTCTCGTCACTTCCCGCCTAGACTACTGCAATGCTCTCTACATGGGGCTCCCCTTGAGGAGCACCCAGAGGCTCCAGCTGGTGCAGAATGCGGCCATGCGGGGGATTATGGGAGCAATGGGCCGCTCCCATGTGACACCCCTCCTGCGCAAGCTGCATTGGCTCCCGGTGGTCTTCCGGGTGCGCTTCAAGGTGTTGGTTACCACCTTTAAAGTGCTCCATAGCATAGGGCCTGGGTACTTACGGGACCGCCTTCTGCCACCGATAGCCTCCCACCGGCCAGTACGCTCCCACAGAGAGGGACTCCTCAGGGTGCCGTCAGCCAGGCAATGTCGGCTGGCGACCCCCAGGGGGAGGGCCTTCTCTGTGGCAGCACCTGCCCTCTGGAACGACCTGCCCCCGGAGATATGTAGGATACCAGATCTCCATGCTTTTCGCCAAACCCTCAAAACTTTTCTATTTCACCAAGCTGGGCTGGCGTAACAACCCCCCCATCCCGTTGATATTTTAATTTGTAACGGATTTTAGTTGGGATGTTTTAAATCTGGGCCAAAATTTGTTTAATTCTTTTAATAATTTTAAATTTTGTATTGGATGTTTTTTATTCTTGGCTGTTCACCGCCCTGAGTCCAGCAGGAGAAGGGTGGTATAAAAATTTAAATAAATAAATAAATAAATACATACATACATACATACATACATACATACCAGTTACCAAGCATCTGAATTTTGATTATGTGACCATGAGGATGTTACAATGGTTGTAAGTGTGATAAATGGCCATAAATCACTTTTTCCAGTGCTGTTGTAACTTCAAATGTCACTAAATGAATGGTTGTAAGGACTGCCTGTAATTTCTTGGAATTTTGAGAACAGATGAAAATAAGCCCAATCAGAAGAAAAACAAACTCCTCTAAATTCCCCTCTCACTTAAATCCATGATGAAGCTCCATCCATTTGCAGTCCCCCCACTCCCCCCAATATGTTAAGGCCACTGACCACCAAAATATTGTCTACATCTTGAAGATAATACGAAGTCTACCTTTGGCTAGTTTCTGAAGCCGATACATGCCAACAATTTTCTTTGCTAAATTTATAAATAGAACTATTAGTTATTTTAATCATGTTACCATCATCATTCTGCTACATTAGTATTTGTCCCTTACCTAATAGATAAGGATCCACTTCATTCCAATCAAAGGAGGTCAGTGGAGCACAAAAATCAGAATTCTTATTGTTGTTCAGCAGACATTCTAGCCTGGTCTCTGTTTCACCCACCTGAACAAAAGATATCAATATATGCTTGTGATCAGACTGAGTCAGTTTACTTACTTAAAAGAGTATGGATACCATAAAACATAGGGGAAAAGCCATTCTGTGTATTGTCCTGCAAGGTCTCATGCTTTTCCGTAACATTTCATTGCATCCAAAGAGCAAAATCAGAGTCAATATATAGTTTTCCCATTACAATTATTCAATTATTCATTATATTAAAAACATAATTCAAGAGGATTTTATAGTTAAGTTAGAGGGAATTCCTTCAAGCAGCAGAGTTGTACTTCTACCCTGAACCCTTAACATCTCCTCTAATAGATTTTAAGGGGGCACAGAATAAAACCCAACTGCATGAATGAATTTCTTCAGCTCATGTAATTTTGGATTTAACTAGAGGTATCTGCAGGTGGTGATAAATGGGGGCAAATGACAAGAACAGTGTTGTGCCCTGTACATACAAATGGGTGCAATGCTGCTTTCATCATTTTGACAAAATGTCAGGTCTTCTTAGCTATAATTTAATCCCAAACTGATTTCCTTCTTTAAATTTGTTTTCAACTATATTCAATTTATTATTCATTGTGATTATGATAAATTCAATGTTTCTTTTTTAGGGGGAATTACTATTGATATATAAAGTAACTTCTGTAAGCAATCCTCTCATAAAATCTCACGAGAGACTTAAACTTCAATATCTTGCAACAGTGTTTTGTGGTTTTATATCCCAGATACAAGGAATATAATCTTTTTTAATTGCATTTTTTTATTTATATCATATTAAAAAAGAAATTGGACATGGTACGACCATCCTGGCATTATCTCCGCCATACACACTAAAGTATAACAGACTTTACTTCAATATCTTGCAACAGAGTTTTGTGGTTTTATATCCCAGATACAAGGAATATAATCTTATATGCATAGACACAGGCATATTATTTTTGCTGTCCATTCATGAGATGTGGACAAATATCAGACTTCCAGGGTCTGTTATTTTTTAAAACAGATCATCAAGGTCTACCAACCAGAGTTACAGCGGATATAAAAAGTCTACACACCCGTTAAAATGCCAGGTTTTTGAGATTTAAAAAAACCAAACCAAGATAAATCACTTCAGAATTTTTTCCACATTTAATATAACAAACAAGCTGTACAATTCAATTGAAAAACAAACTGAAAACTTTTAGAGGAAAAAACAATTAAAAATGTACAATAATGTGGTTGCATAAGTGTGCAAGCCTCTCATAAGTAGGGATGTGGCTGTGTTCAGAATTCACCAATCACAATCAAACTGATGTTAAATAGTAGTCAATACACATCTGCCATCAATAAAGTGACTGTGATCTAGCCCATATAAAGTTCAGCTGTTCTAGTAATATTTCTCTGACATTTACTCAGTTGCCTCTCACAGCAAAAGCCATGGTCTGCAAACATCTTTAAAAGCATCAAAGGGAACTCATTGTTGCAAGGTATCAGTCAGGAGAAAGGTACAAAAACATTTCCAAGGCCAGCTTGGGGCCAAGGTGGGGCCAGCTGTCAAGGAGGAAAGCTGTGGAAAGCGACACTCTATTATAGAGAGTCGCTTCTTCAGTGAATTCCAACTGATCAGTGGACTTTGTGGAGTCCCAGATTGTTGTGTCTTTGGCTCCCGAGCCTGGACCTTCGGAGGAAGAACCCTCCGAAAGTGAAGAGGAGGAGGAGGCAAGGCCCCCCTCTCCTGGCCCGTCTGGTTTGGCACCACCCCAGGCCCCAGCTGAAAGCCCTGAGGAGGAAAGCTCCTCTGAGTCAGACGTTAATGAGGAGAGGGAGTGGATTAATCCCAGGTGGCGACGATCAGAGAGACGGGCTCAGCAAAGGAGTGGGTGGGGCTGAGCACGAGGTGATGAGTCACAAAGCCAACGCCCCACAAGGTATAAAAGGAGCTGACCTTACCTTGTTGGCTTTTGTGACGAACAAATTATTAACTTGGCTGCTTGTTTCCTGAAGTACTGCATCAGATAAGTGTTTGCTAACCTTAAGACTGTTTGTTTTTGGACATGCCGGAGAGCCTTATCAGGGACTGGCCGTGGCAACTCAAAATAACAGCTGTCTTTATCTCTCCCGGGCTCGCTGCCAGCTTGTTGTTTATGAATGGTGAATAAACGACTTTCGTACACTTCTGTTTGTGTGTGTGTTTGTCTGGGCTCCTGAAGCAGGGAGGGGACAGAACACAGATCCCTTGAAAGGGGATCGGAAGAAAGAGGCGCTCTGTGGTGTAGCTCTTGGTGGTGGTCGAGAAAGCAAGCGGCAGAAAAGCCTCGGAGAAGCTGATCGGGGGAAGGAGATGGCCTGTAATGGCGGCTGCAAGGAAATGACAGCGGACAGCTGGACGACGATAGTGGTGGAATAGTGGGACAATGGCGAGACTGACCTGGTTTAAAGCGACCTTGGCAACTTTGTATGAGTGATCCAGGGTGAGAGATCTACCCGGAGGATTTCTAAAGAGGGAAGAGAAAGAAAGAGGCCCCAGGAAGGAGGAGGGTAACCGGAGCTCCCTCCAAAAGATAGCAGCGAAAGGCAAGTTTGGGTGTAAAAGAAATCACTGCATTTTGACAGATAGTATTGGCAGAGTAAAGGGGAAAGACCAAGGAGGTTTCTTTTTCTTACTGTTTATAATTTGGAATCAAGAAAACAGATAATCCGAAGTTGGCGACTGAGAGTAAAGTGCTGACAAATCGGAGGATACTAACACTGTGAAGAGAGACTAAATGCTGAGTAATACAAAAGGAGGCAAGGGAGACATCTGCTGGCTAAGAAGGAACTAGAAAAACCTACAGAAGAGGAAAAGGGTATTGTAAAAATGACTTTAAAAACTATATTCAAGAAAAAAGGCGAAAACATGGGAAATAATTTGTTACTAATTCATTTATAATTTATAGAGAGACTGAATATAATTGTGGACGTGGTTGTATTTATAGTTTTATAGTTTAGTATTTAAATATATAGAGGAAATTGTTGGAAACTGTCTTTATTATTACTTTCATTATTATTAATTATTGACATTATTGATATTATTAACACCATAAATGATGACTTATACATTCTATTGTTAATGAATTTTTGATACTGATTGATGTTTTGGATCGATAATTTTGAACTGTAGATTGATATAAATATTTAGAAATTATAAGTTATTGAACTTAGTGTGCTAAGAGTGTGTATAATAGATATAAGAATAAGTATAGATTTGGTGATAAACAGGAAAGGAATAAGCTAAGTGATATTTGGGGTGTGCTGGAGGGAAACAAGAGGACTGTAAATAAGTGGGGAGGTTGGTTTAAATTGGTGGCAGAGATGACGAGCATACCTAACTTAATGAGGATTGGTACAGGAAGGAGGCAGGTAGCCCAAGCTACGACATTGGAACTGAGTCCAGCAGGGCAAAGATCCATAGAAGAAATGATGCAAAGGGAAAGATCAAATTCATTTAAGGATCTACAGTTAATGCTGCAATCCATGCAAGATGTAATGCTGAAAAATCATGAAGATCTGAAAAGAGAGATAGGAGAAGTGAGGAGCGATACCGGAGAACTTAAAGAAAAGATGAAATCGGTAGATGGTAAATTTGAATGCTTCCAACAGCAAATTATGAAAAATGAGCAAAAATTACAAGAGATGGAAGAAAGAATGGGAAGTGAAGAAAAACATGTGGATGAAATGAGTGGAAAATTAATGCACGCTAATGTGAAAGAAGATAACGGTGAGGATTTACCAGAAAAGATGGCAGATCTGTTGGCAGGAGCTCTAGGACTTGGTAAAGAGGAAATGGTGAATGAAATGGACGAAATTTACAGAATCCACACCAATTATGCGAGGAGGCATAACTTACTCAAAGTAGTACATATTAGGTTTGTAAAGAAGTCGATCCGTGATGAAATATTACATAGAATGAGAGATGATCCATTGGAGTACAGAGGGAGACAACTGGTGGTACTCAAGCAAGTACCTAGGAGAGTGAGAGAACTAAGACGACCCTATCAAATTTTAACCTCTAAATTAACACAACTAAATATTAACTTTCGATGGTTGATACCAGAAGGGATCATGGTAGTATGGCAGGAAAAAAGATTTAGATTGGACACAATAGATAAAGCAGAAGAATTTTATAGGCAAAACTTTGGCAGTGATGACAAAGTAGAGGAAAGATAATTAAGAGAAGAAGAAGGTGAACCAAGAGATCAGATATTAGAAGTGACAGAAGCCCAAATAAAAGAAAGAGGAAATGGGAAAGAAGAGAAAATAGATATAGAAAAATATGATGAAGGCAAACACAAAGAATATAAAGAAGTTAGACAGACAAGGGCGACAAGATCCAGACAGAAGTAGAGATGTACAAGAAGAAATAGCGCTTTTATCTTTAAATGTTAATGGTTTAAATGCTCCTGCAAAGAGGAAAAACTTTTTCAACAAATTGAGTAAGATGCATTTAGATATAATAGTACTACAGGAAACACACATAAAGAGGTCACATCAACATGTATTAAAATGTTCTAAACTGGGGAATATGTTTACAGCTCTATCCCAACAGAAGAAAGGGGGAATTGCGATATACATTAAGGAAGGAATTCCAGCCAAGCAGATCTGTAAGGACAAGGAGCGTAGAATACTAATAATAAAGATAACTTTAAATAAGAAGAAAGTGACTTTGGGGGGGACTATATGTGCCGAATGAGGGCCAAGCAGTATTTTATAAGAAATTACATAATATGATTGGAGAATTAGAATATGATATTTGTATAGTTGGGAATTTCAATGCAATAGTGGATAGAGAATTAGATCATAAGAGTGATAAAATGAGGAAAAGTATTAGAAGGATTCTGCCCAACACATTCTTTAAAATCGACATAAACTCTTGGAACTTCCAGCGGTGACGTCAGCGTGAGTGGAGCGAGGGAACGGGGCTCCGTTCTTGAAGCTCAAATTTTCCTAGCTAGGAAGCCTAAATAGGCCCTATCAATAAGTCCAATGATCCTTCGCGCTTGCGCTGCTTAGAGAGTCCATTGAGTGGGATATACCCAAACTAAATATCCTCAGGGAGGGAAGAAACAGAGACAGGCAGCTCCTCCTGAGGAATGACAAGGTGACCAAAGGCTGCCTCGGCTGAAGCAAATTTGTCCAATTTGTAATTGCAAACGAAAGGTGTCGGTGAAGCCCAAAGTAGCTGCCCTGCAGATCTCGAGAAGAGGTGCCTGGGTGGCCCAAGCAACGGTGTTAGCCGTACTACATGTTGAGTGTGCCGTGATACGGCCGGGAAGAGGCTTGCTCTGCCTTTCATAGGCCATAGTTATGCAGGCCTTGAGCCAGCAAGCTAAAGTGGAAGACAATACCTTAGCGCCAAGAGAGCTAGGTTGAAAGGAAATGAATAATGATTCTGATTTCCAGAACAGAGCTGTCCTGTTAACATACTTCTTCAAGGCTCTGCGAGCATCCAAAGAGTGCCAGCATCGTTCACTGGGATGTTTAGGCCTAGGGCAGAAGTCGGGTAAAACAACTTCCTGGGCCCTGTGAAACCAGGTGTTGATTTTTGGGAGGAAGGTGGGATCCATCCGCAAAACGACTCGGTCGGAATGAAATATGCACAAGTCCTTGCGTACTGAAAGGGCCGCACGTTTGGAAACCCTACGAGCAGAGGTTACAGCAACAAGGAAGGCTACTTTGAAGGACAGTAATTTGAGACTGACGGAGGTCAACGGCTCAAAGGGTGAAGGAATTAAGGCCTGAAGGATGAGGCAAAGATCCCAGGAGGGATACTGGTGAACTGGGGGAGGACGAAGGTTGGAGGCTCCCTGTAAAAATCAACGAATTCATGAATGCCGGGATAGCGCGCCATGGCCCTTGATGGTAAGTACAGTTGCCAATGCCGCGACCTGCCGTCATAGGGTGTTAACAGCTAAGCCGGCATCCAGACCCACTTGAAGGAATTCCAAAACTTATGGACGCTTCCGTAGGGGTAATCCCAGAAGTGGCGCACCAGCGACGAAACAAAGACCAGGTTGCGTCGTATATACGGGTGGTAGACTGCCAGCGGGAGGCCAGGAGAGTAGATATCACCTTCGGTGAGAAGTGGTCCCTCTTCAGGATCTCCCTTTCAAGTGCCAGGCGGCTAGCTGGAACCATTGGGGCTCCAGATGGTAGACGGCCCCCTGGCGTAGGGAGATCCGATCTGGAGGGATCCTCCAGGGACGACTGATTGACAGACTCATGAGGTCCGCGAACCATGCCCGTCAAGGCCAATATGGGGCGACAAGGATAACTTCTGCACTCTCCTCCAAGATTTTTTGTATAATCCTCGGTATCAGGGGTATCGGAGGAAAGGCATAAAGGAGGCCTGGAGGCCACTTGCAGCAGAGGGCGTTGGTCCCCTCGGCCCCCGGTGTCCAGAATCTGGTGAAGAAGCAAAGAACCTGAGCATTCTCCGGACTGCCGAATAGGTCGATTTGAGGATGGCTAAATCGGGATGCAATTTGCAGAAAAAGAGTGGGATGCAATTGCCACTCCGCCTGGTCGATCGTAGTTCTGCTCAGCCAGTCCGCCCGGGTGTTAGAGGTTCCTGATATATGTTCTGCCTGCAGAGAAAGCAGATGCCTCTCTGCCCACAGTCCTAGTTCTGCAGCTTCGCTCATCAGA
The DNA here is from genome assembly GCA_012654045.1 of Ptyas mucosa. Taxonomy (NCBI): domain Eukaryota; kingdom Metazoa; phylum Chordata; class Lepidosauria; order Squamata; family Colubridae; genus Ptyas; species Ptyas mucosa. The sequence goes on from WNWU01012618.1 coordinate 222,812, forward strand.
ATCTTGGAGCAAGTTCCTCCTTGGCAGTTCATGTGGGCTTTTGTCATGACGTTGTCTGTCTGGAGAAGCACGTGGTGCCCCGACAGCTGATGTTCGAAATGGCGGCGCGCAAGATGGGCGGCGCACAACTCCAACCAGTTGACATCGTTGAGAAGGTTCCTGGGTGACCATCGCCCCTGAGTGACCTGGGAGTTTAAGTGAGTGCCCCATCCGAACAGGCTGGCATCTGTGGTGAGGACCAGGCGTTGAGGCTCGTGGAAGAGGGAGCCCTTTGTTAGAGATGTGGATGTCCACCAGCTGAAGGATTTGAGTACTTTCGGGGGGACCCTGATCCGAGTATTGGTGTTGCTGGTACCCGCCTTTTGGCTTGGCAATAGAAGCCACTGAAGTGGTCATGAGTGCAACCTCGCCCAAGGGACGATTGCCAAACACGATATCATCTGGCCCAACAATTGAGAGAGCAATAGTAGAGGTGCCTTTTTGAGAGTCTTCACCTGTTGCACTGTGGCCTCGATGTTGGATCGTTGTTCCTGCAATAGGAAGACTAGGCCGGACAAGATGTCGATGCGGGCCCCGAGGTGGACCAATTCAGTGGAGGGCGTTAGCTGACTCTTCTCCCAATTCACGGTGAAGCCGTGTTCCTGAAGATCACTGATCGTTACCTGGAGATCGTGTTCTGCCTGTTGAAGTGAGGAAGATTCAATTAAAATATCATCCAGGTAGTATTGCAATCTGATCGGTGATGCTCTTAAATGAGCCACCACCACATCCAGGAGTTTGGTAAATATACGGGGGGCAGAAGAAAGTCCAAAGGGTAAGGCCCTATATTGAAAATGATCCCCTTCGTAACAGAATCTGAGGAATCTCCTGTGAGATGGCCTGATGGGAACATGGAGGTAAACCTCCCGGAGATCAATTGATGCCAAGTAATCTCCTTGTCTGATGCCACCCAGAAGGCTATGCAGAGAGTGCATCTTGAAGCGTCTGTACCGTATATGTACGTTCAGGCGTTTCAGATCCAATATAGGTCTGCTGCCCCCCGATTTTTTCTGCACCAAGAAAAGAATCGAATAGAAGCCGGCAGCATGATGTTCTGGTGGGACTGGTTCAATGGCCTGAATGGTCAGGAGGTGCTGGATTTCGGCTTCCATTAGAGCTCTCTTGGAAGGGTCAGTAGATGCAGAACAGCAAATAAAATGCCGTGGAGAATCAGATATGAATTCCAAGGTGACCCCAAGGGAGTCCGTTTGAATGGCTCAGGCATCAGTGATCGTAGAGCACCAGATGGTAGCGAAATTGGCGAGACGACTGCCAATGGGCTCTTGAAGAGAAGGATCACTTATTTCTACAGTAGGGGCGAAAATTGGAGCCATGGAAGGGTCGCCTGGATTGAGGCTGACACATTCGCTCTCTGATGGACTGCCTGTCATGGGACCTGTCGGCAGATTGATTGAACGATCGCTGAAAGGCCGGGGATTGGAACCCGGGATCCAAAGATCGAAAGGACTGTCTACGATAGGGGAAGGCAGACTGTCTATCGGAGCGCCTGGAGACAAAGGGAAGGACCTTTCTCTTGTCCCTACCTTCAACAAGGATCGGATTCAAGGCCTCCCCGAAGAGGAAACCGCCTTTGAAGGGCGCTGCGGCAAAACGCCATTTGGTCCTCATGTCCGCTTGCCAATGTCGCAACCAGAGAAGATGTCTAGACGTGATGCTGGATGCCAGGGCACGCGAAGCGAATTTAGCTGAGTTGAGAGTCGCATCCGCAGAAAATTCTGTAGCTGCGATTAGCTTATTGATGTCCTGGTGCAGGCGAGAATCCTCTTGTGACGCTCTAGCCTGCATCTGACGCAGCCAAATAAGAGACGTTCTGGCGAAGAAGGACGCTGCTGTAGCTGACTTTATAGCCCACACAGCTGCTTGGTGGGCTATAAAGTCTAAAACCCTTTATGGGTCGAAATTTCGGCCCGTTTGTCTTCTGTACGAAGACCTTCAGCTGCATCGGATGGGATGATGCTAGAAGAGGTCAGACTAGCCATGGGAACATCGACCATAGGAAGCTTGAGGAGGTCCTCGAGCTCCTGCTCCACTGTATATAGCTTTCTGTCCAGGCCACTAGGAGTTGAGATGGAGCCAGGTTGGGCCCATTGACGCTGGACGATGTCAATGAAGAGTTTAGGTGATGGAATGGCCTCTTGTTCAGTAACAGCTTCAGTGAAAAGCATCTTGTTGGAGTCGCGAGAATCCGAAGAACCCTCCGCGTGTGCCATTTTGACTCCCATGTTGGCTGTGGCCTTTGCCTTATGTAATAAGGTCTTAAACAATTCATAATGGAATAGACCCATGGAGCAGGGTCTATCCGATGAGGTTTCCTCCCCAAAAAGGCTGTAGTCAAAGGCGTCTTCCTCATCCATAAGCGACCGATCGCTGTGATGAGAAGGGGAGAGGGAATGGGCAGCGAGTGATGAATCACTGTCCAAGTAGGATGAGGCATGAGAGGGTCGTTGTTCCTGAACGGATGCCGATAACGGAGCCAAAATGCCTCTTTGAGTGAGAGCTGCATCAATGCCTCTAGCCACGGTTTGCACAATGAGATCGCACATTTCCTGTGGTATGCCAGAACTGTGGCCCTCCTCCGGATGGAGTCCTGCCGTGGTAGGAGTGAAGGTGGCAGATGGTTTTGAGTCACATGGTTGCCTAGGCGGTTCCGAATTGGAATCAGGTCCTTGAGAAAAAACCTCCCTGACCACCGCCTGGTTCTCCTGTCCCTCAGTGGAAACATTGGGAGACCAGGGTGAGGGATCCTGGTGGGTCTGAGGGGAGGTGCCATGCCCCAGGGCCGAGGTAGGGGGTGCTGCCACTGTAGACGGAGAAGGTGCTTTGCTGGATTCTGCCCTCTTTTTGGCTTTGTCAAATTGTTTGGTCAAGGCCAGATGCCTTCTCCTGGCATCCTTTTCGGCTGCAGATGAGGAAGAAGCAGAAGCAGAGGCTTTGGCCCTGGTAGAGTGTTTGGCCTTAGATCTGCCTCTGTGCTTAGAGGGAGATTTAGATCTGCAAGATGGAGAATGACTGTGGTTGGCCATTTTGAAGTGAGCTGCACCAGCAATATTTAAATGGTACTCAGGAAATATCAGAAGCCAAATTCAACCATGAAAACAATTGGTAGTAGGGATAGCTGATGCTGCAGGACCACAGTATGGAAAGGGTTGCAGAGCTAAAAGGAAACTCCATCTGGAGTTAAAAGGTATCACAAAATGGCACGGAACTGGCGGAACAGCCCCATTTGTAATTGCCTCCAGTGAGTTAACAAGATGTCACAGAGCCGGCAACACAGCTCTGTAAAGGCCCCAGAAATTAGCCATGCAATGGCACGGAGACGACAAAACAGCTCCGTCATGCCAAATCCAAAGCCCAGAGGAGCGGAGCTGACGAAACAGCTCCTAAAAAAGGCACACAAGATGGGCTAGGCAAGGGAGAGCTGAGCTCTGACAGCACAGGGCTTTTCTCAATCCTCGACGCGCGAAGCCGACAACATGGCTTCCCCTGCGCTCCTGTTAAACTCACAGCTTTCAGGGACTCCAATCCACGAGGCGATGATGAAGTCGTGCCAAAATGTGGCTAGAAAAGCCGCCGACAAAGCCACGGCTCAGCTGAGCGGCGCTCGGGTCATCGTGGAGTTGCAAGCTGCTGCTCGTCTAGCAATCTCCAAATTCAAACAATCAGCAACGAGAAGAAATAATTCTCCAATGTGGTGTTTACAGAGTCCAGTGAAGGAGCTAGAAAAAAATATGTCTCTAAAGGCCGGACTGAGTAAGGAACTGGGGCTAGTCAAGAAGAGGAGGTGTGTTTAAACAAATTCTTACTCAGTCTCTGGCCAATCACATGAGGATAAACCCACTCAATGGACTCTCTAAGCAGTGCAAAGGAGAAAAGAGGAAAGAAAACTCTGGCTGGATATATCTTGAGGATTGAGCGAAGTGGTGATTATAAATTAAATATATTTATCCCATTATTGTTCATGTTATTAGGACTGTGAAATTTACGGAAGGCTTTAAAGAACAAAAAAGACTTAATTAAAGGCGGAACTTGAGTGGTGATTCGAGACGTGGTGGATTTAATGGAGGTGTAGATGGAATAGAACTGGAAAACAATAAGATCGGGGATTTCTAATTAAGGCTGTTGAAATTGGATATTTTGGACATTTTTGGAGATTGACAATAAACTTTACAATTGAAGAAAATTGAAGTGGAGGATAAAGGACAGAAAAGAAAAAAAAGGACTGGACAGAGAATGATGCAAGACTGGGAGAAGATTGCATGGAATTAAGGACATCATCATAATAATAATTATTTCCTTCCTTCCTTCCTCCCTCCCTCCCTCCCTCCAACCGGGTACTTTCCTACGTAACCAAGTTTGCAGCCATAGCTCAGTGAAATCACATCCACTATCCTAGGCTTCTTCAGACAGCAAGCAAGCATTTTGCTGCCTATTGGGAGACTAATATAGATCTATTTCAGACTGATTGGTCCTCATCAGTTAGCCACACCCTTACCATATATTCCCTCCCCGTAGAAGCTAAGTATTTTGTGTCCACTATCCTAGTGGTAGGAAAATACCCGGTTGGAGAAAAATACACACAAAACCTATGACAAAAGAAGAAAGCAAATACTTAGCTTCTACGCTAAGCTGAGCTGGCGTGCCCACTGATATGGCTACACGTGCCACCTGTGGCATGCGTGCCATAGGTTCGCCATCACGGTATTAGAATATTATGAAACAAATCCAGACAAACAATTGGCATTAATATTTTTGGATGCACAAAAAGCCTTCGATAACTGAAATTGGAGATTCCTTATTCTACAATTAGAAAATATGAAATTCGGAGATAAATTTGTAAAGATGGTAGAAAAAATATACTCAACTCAAATGGCAAGGATAGCAAAAAATGGAGACACTACTGAACAATTCACAAGAGCAAAAGGAGTGAGACAGGGTTGTCCTCTATCCCCCTTATTAATCTTAACACTAGAGATACTGTTAAACAAAATTAGAAGTGAAAACGAAATAAAAGGATTGAAAATAAAAAAAGAGGAATATAAAGTCCAAGGTTTTGTTGACAACCTGGTCTTCATCTTAGAACAACCAATACTGTCAGGACCCAAATTAATAACGCAAATAGAGGAATATGGAAAAGTAGTGGGACTTAAAATTAATAAACTCAAAACAAAGGCACTAACAAAAAACCTTACCAAGCAGCAGGAGAAAGAATTAGAAGACAAAATGGGTATCCAAACGACAAAAAAATAATAATTTAGGAATATGGTTAACAAATAAAGGTTCATTGATCAAAGAAGACAACTATAATAAATTAATACTACAGATAAAGAAAGACTTGGAAATTTGGAGCAAATCTACCCAAATGCATTAGACATTGACAAAATGAAAAGATATAAAGATTTGTTAAATAGTCAAGGGGAACTGAAAACAAGGCAGGAATTAAAAGAACAGGGTACAGACATTGATTGGTGGCCTTACATGCAAATAAAATCTAGATATAAAACAGATTTGACACAATATGGATTCCAAAGAGAAGTACACAAATTAGACAAAATCCTCCAAGACACAGAAAATAAATTGATCAAAAAAATGTACAATTATCTATAAAAGATACAAATTGGAAGAGGAGATAGTTAAGGAAAATATGATAATTTGGGTGAAAAAATTTGGATATAACATTGAATTAGATAAATGGGAGAAATTATGGAACAAAAATTATAAACTGACAATGTCTGTATCCTATAAAGAAAATATGTATAAATTATTTTACAGGTGGCATTTGCCACCAGACAGATTGGCAAAGATGTTTCCCAATACCTCACCAACATTTTGGAAATGCAAACAGCAAAAGGGAATGTGTTACCACATGTGGTGGTCCTGCCATAAAGCGAAACAATATTGAAGTAGAATCAGATCACAATTAGAAGAAATAGACAAACAACAGGTAGAGATGAGGCCAGAAACTTTTTTACTAGGAATACTCTCAGGGTCATATGAAAAAGAAATACAATATTTAATTATGCATATTATCACAGCAGCAAGAATAATCTATGCCCAGAATTGGAAAAATAATAATAAACCATCCGAAGATAATTTGATAAGAAAAGTTTTGGACTGTGCGGAGATGGACAAATTAACAAAGGAGATACAAGAAAAAGAGGAAACAGAATATTACTTAGAGTGGGAGAAATGGTATGAATGGCTAGAGGAGAGAGATAAAAGGCAAGGAAAAATTAAATAATGGTCGAAGTAGGAGTAGAAGTATAATGGCAAATATGAGGAAACAAAAATTGTAGAAATGAAATTGTGTACACGGGTATTTATATGTATATATGTAAATAAATAAATTAATATTAGAAGTATATGTACAAAAGATATAGTAGAATAAGGGAAAAATGTATAAGTAAGAAATTCTTGAGTGATGTGAAACTGTTGAAAAGGAAAAAGTGTTAAAACTTTTTTGTTTTAAAAAAATGTTTAATAATTAACTGAAAAAAATAAAATAAAATCGACATAAACTCATCGGCAGACCACAACCCTATCATAATTAAATGAAAAAGACAGAAGATAAAGAGATGGACTTTTAAAAAAGCAATTTTGAATCAGAATGAGTTTAAATTGAAAATGGATGAACAAATGTGCCTATTTTTGCAAGACAATAAGAAAGAAGATACAAATAACCAAAACCTAAGGGACACTGCAAAAGCTTTTATGAGAGGAATGTCAGGGAGTTGATTGATCCCATCCTGGCTCTGGGATAATCGCACCCTGGTTTAGAGGTTTGGACCGAGGCTTTTCCTTGAATGTATACATTAAGAAAATAAAACCCGAAGAATTTCTAAGAGAAAACTCATTTTATTGTAAAGTAAAAAAAAATAAAGATAACTCTTACTATCTAATTAATTGGCTACATCTTGCCGGCGTTCCTGCCTGACCTCTTGGCAGGAGAACAAAAGGAGGTAAGAAGAAGGATAATGGAGGCTAGAAAGGAATGCACGCTTGCGCACTTAATACTGATAACAAAACTTGGCAAAACTACAGTAAGCCTATTAGACCAAAAATGACAGCTCAGCTGGGAAATACAAGAACGCAGTGACAATCCCCTTCTTTGCCAGTTGAGCGAATATCAGGTACATCATCACATAAGGCACATCTTCTTACGCAGATACTCGTGTTGAGCTGCTGGGAGTGGCTTGTTGAGGATATCTGCAATTTGATCATGTGTAGATACATATTGCATTTTAACAAAACCTTTTTTCACCAATTGTTTTATGTTCTGATAACGGATGTCAATGTGTCTGGACCTAGAACCTATAAAATGTGATTCAGAAATATAAACCACTGATTCATTGTCTTCCATCACGGTGATTGGTCGGATCGGACGTGTCCAGATATCTGTGACCAAAGCATCAAACCAAGTTAGAGAATTACATGCATCTGAAACACAAGCATATTCAGCTTCAGTAGATGAACAAGAAACAAAATTCTGTTTACGCACTTGCCAATAAACAGGACATCCATTCAAGAACATCATATAACCTGAAGTACTTTTGCGTGATTTCTTATCACTCGCCCAATCAGAATCTCCATAACAACATAACTCTGCATAATCAGTATGTGTTGGCTCTAACAATAACTTCATGTGTTTTGTGTGCCTTAGGTATCTCAATAATTTCTTAACGCATGTCCAATGAAACTGTTTTGCCTTACCTACGTGTCGTGACAAGAGATTAACACTAAGTGCAATGTCGGGTCTGGTCCAACTACTAATGTACAACAGTGACCCAATGACTGAACGATAAAGTGTTTGATCCTCGAACTCAGGACTCGGTTCTTGTGTCAAGTTGTGAAAATCTGTTTGCATGGGTGTCTTTGTTGTGTTAGCATCCTTCATGTTGCAATGATGCAAAATTTGTTCAATTTTATCTTCTTGTGAAAGACTAAACCCCTTCTGTGTTTTGTCAATCTGAACACCTAAATAAGTGCTAATATGACCTAAAGATTTCAATGTGAAGTATCTCTGCAAAGCTTTGGCAAAACTTTCACTCATCTGCTTATTTGGACCAATATAAACAATGTCATCAACATAAACAAGAACTATTTCATATGCATTATTAGATCTTTTTGTGAACACGCACTCATCAGTTTCGGACTTAATAAAGCCCATTGAATTTAGTTTGTCAGTAAGACATAAATACCACATTAAACCAGACTGTTTCAGACCAGAAAGACTTTTTTGTAGAAACCAGGTATCCCCTTCTTGCTGTCGGAACCCTGGAGGACCTCTCACATAGATTTCTTCATCTAGGTCAGCATGTAGATAAGCCGTGTCCACATCGAACTGGAAAACTTCTAAACCAAGGATAGTTGCAGTTGCTAAAGCAATTTTTACACTTTCAGTTCTGACTGTCGGTGAGTAGGTATTTGTGTAGTCCTCAGGATAACGTTGAGCGAAACCCTGAGCTACAAGTCTGGCCTTGTACAATGACTCACCATTTGGTTTCTTTTTGATTCTGTAGACCCATCGAGTGCCAATGATTCTTTTGTTTGCTGGAGGTTTTGCAGGAGTAAATACTTTAAGTTTCTTTAGACTGTCCATTTCAACCTGCATTGCATCATACCACTTCTCTTGCTCTGAATCAGGAAGATACTGGATTTGTGTGAACGTATCAGGTGGAAGTGTAACATTGCAAATCAAAGGCAAGGGTGCTTTTGTCAGTTGCCACGAAAATCGTTGTGGAGGGATTCCTTTTGTGGCCCTCTTGGAATGTCTAGGAACAACAGTCCATTCTTCTTCTGCTTCGTCCTCGTCCTCACATTCGTCGCTAGCATCAGCATCCGCGGCTCGCGAAGACGGAACATTGGGTTGAGAAGAACTGGTGGATGGAACATTTGCCTGTGAATCTTGGTCATCAGGCTGCGTGGCATCAACAACATCATCTCTAGGAAAATAAATTCCAGGATCATTGGAATGAATCCTGGACCAGTCAACATCTTCCTCAAAATTAGCAGATTGGGAAATCACAATTACATGTTTAGAGTCAATAAATTTGCTCCATTTTGAGTTATCATCAATACCCATAAATCTCAGTCTCTTTGCTACTGGATCTCCTTTTCTTCTTTGAGCTAAGGGAATGTTCACCATAGCGTATGAACCAAAAATGTGGAGGTGTTTGAGATCGGGCTTGTAACCATACATCATGAAGAAAGGAGTCTGATTTATTACACTGCTCCAAGTACGGTTGAC
>WNWU01012618.1:232215-259265 GCA_012654045.1 Ptyas mucosa
CATGGTTTGCAGGACCCCTTGTCGTCGTTCTACGACCCCGTTATGAGTTTGATGAATAATTCCATTCTTACGCATCCAATCCTGGAAACGCTGAGACATGAATTCGGCACCACGATTACTCTGGATTCTGGCGATGCGAACTTGGTGTTGGGTAGAAACAAGGGCTGCAAAGTCTTTAAAGATCTGAAAAGTCTCAGATTTTTCTTTCATAGGATATACATATCCATATCTGGAATAATTATCAACAATTGTTAGAAAATATTTCCTGCCACCAAGTGTTGGCGGAAATGGACCAACTATGTCAGTGTGTACCAAATCAAAAATGCGTGTTGACAGGCGTGTAGCGTGTTTGGGAATGGCTGCTGCTTTGGATTTGGCCTTCTTGCATACAGCACAATCCAAAAACACCTTACACCCCTTTAGATCCAAACCTTTTGCGAACTCCGGCATTTTGCTAAGTACACGGAAACTGGCATGCCCCAATCTTCTATGCCATTTGTGGATACACCTGTAATGCAAAGGTTTACCAGTTAGTGAATTTTCAACATTAACAGTTCTATGAGGAACCTCAGGCTTGCTCTGAGCAACCTGTTTCCTAATTTTCTTTTTGTTGGCTTTAGGAGCCTTTGGAGTAGCAACAGGATCTCTCTCTGGAGCATCTCTCTCTGGGCCTGTGCTCTCCTTCTTTGGAGATTGTATACTTGCCTGTGCTTGCGATTTAGGCTTTGGCTTTAAGTAATAAATACCACCAATCAACATGGTTTCAGCAACAATATCTCCATTTTTAACTATGTAACTTGCTTTCTCAAGGTGGTGAACCTGGAACTTTAAAGCTCTAGATAAGTGGGCTTGACTAAGCAAATTGCTATTTGCTGTTGGTATGTAATAAACATCAGGGATGAATGTATCGAGCTCTTCAACATAAACAGTTCCTTTTCCTACGACCTTACAAGGATGATTGGAAAAAGAATAAAGTTGTCGTAGCTCAGGTTCAGGCTCGTGCATCTCTGTGAAAAGTTCCTTTCTGTTGGTAACATGCAATGCTGCACCACTGTCCAAAGTCCACAAAAGCCGTCTATCGTACTCTGGATGAGGTTGTGGATCGTTGGGTATTGCCAGTGTAGCAAGTGGAGCTTGTGAATCACGCCTTGGACCACGATGACCTTGTCTTCCACCTTTGCCTCTGCCTCTGGAATCTGTTCCTCTGGGCTGGTATGAGACAGGAGCTGGAGCTCGTTGGGGACAATCCCGGGTGGCATGTCTCACACGATTGCAGATATTGCATCTTGGCATCCTTGGAACGTAGGTCCTTCCTCGGAAGTGACGCCTCTCTGGAGCTCTTGATGCGAGTGGTTCCCTCAAATGTGGCGTGGCTAGCATGAAAGCCTCCTCTTCAATTAACAGTCTACATACATTGTCCACTGTGCGTTGAACAATAGGGACTTGGTTAATTTTTGTAACAGCATCTTTCCATTCATAGCTCAATGAGTTAATGATAATGCTGATCATTTGAATATCATCAATATTATGACCTCTTTCTCTCAATTCTGTTCTGATTCCTTTCAGTTTGGTCAAATGTCCTCCAATTTGATCACCAGGTTTCAATCTCGAACCGTGGAGCTCAGACATGAGCAAACACGAAGATTCAATTGAAACGGGCCTGTAGCAATTTTCCAATTGGGCCCAAATCTGTTGGGCTGTTGCATCAGGCGGAAAAGTGACCTGCAGTTCAGTGTCCATGGACATCAATAATGTTGTGCGAGCTCTAATCTCTAAGTCTCTTATTGCAAAAGTCCATGGCTGTGCAGGAGGATTAAAAATCATGCAGTGAGTGCCTTCTCTGAGAAGCAATAGTGTAATCTCACTGACCCAGGCTTTATAATTGCGTCCTGACATTTTTAGTTTGGACTCACCAGCTAGTGGAGTAACAGAAAATGCCTGGTGAGGAACATGCATTTGATATGCTGGCTGTGCCATTGGAGGTGGACCAGGAGCTGGTCTTGGTTGTGCCATGGCTGGGGGCACATATGCAGGCATTTGTGGCTGTTGCATTGGAATCTGCTGCATTCCAGCTGCCATTTGTGCTTGAGCCTGCCTTTGCTGCATTAAGCATTCTTGTGTTCCATCTAAAGAGACACCAACACCACCAGGGGGTGTAGAAGATCGGGTCTGTGGAAACACTTGTGGCATTTCAGCCTGAATATTTAAACGAGCTAAGGGCACATTTGCTAACGTCTGCTGCAACCATTCAAAATGTTTATGCAAACTGTGTTGCCTTTCATCTTCCTCTTGTAAATTACTTTGGCCGGCAGATGGTGCTGCACCTATAGTCTCGGGCAGGTCTGCATATGTGGCACTTGTAATTTGATCAGGGAGGATTTCATGTGACGTGTGCATTGCTCTCTGTTTTAATTGGCCTGACACAGAATCCACCAGGGGGTGTGTCTTTGGCTCTGAAGAAGAAGCCAAAATGGCGCTTTTAGAGATTTTTAAGTCACGAGGCTCTCTCTTATCTTGCTCAAGCATAAGCAAATCCATCTTAAACTGGGATAGCTCATTTTCATAATATTTGATATGCTCCCGATAGAACTTGATATCTTTCTCACGCTGAGTAAGCTCGGGGCTTTGAGGAGAGTAACAAAACTTTTCTCTCTCTGTGTGGGAGGAAAAATGCTCCGCGGTTTGTGAAAGCTTGGGCCTTGCACCAAGCGTTTCAAATCTTTGGGCTTCTACAGGAATTATCTGTGAAAATGCATAATTAGGAAGAGATATCACTGACCTCAGTCGTTCATCACCTTCAAAAACAGCATTTCTTTTATCTCTCCCTTGATGCCTTTCCGAAAGCATTTCTGTTTCTTCGGCCCCTTGTTGGAAGTTTGGGAATCTTCTTTCTGCCTCTTCTTGGTCAGAAGAGTATAAATCAGTTGTAGGGAAAGCTCTGGGCTGCATTTTCCCTTTTTTTCTTTTTTTCTTCCTCGGCATGTTAGTAGATAATTTAATTAGCGGTCCTCAGTCGCAAATTTAATCATCCTAACTAACTAGCCTAGAGGTCTTATCAGAAGTAACAAACAAGGAAAAAGCCATAACTTTTAACCGTCCGACTGCTACCAGGTGTCAGGGAGTTGATTGATCCCATCCTGGCTCTGGGATAATCGCACCCTGGTTTAGAGGTTTGGACCGAGGCTTCTCCTCGAATGTATACATTAAGAAAATAAAACCCGAAGAATTTCTAAGAGAAAACTCATTTTATTGTAGAGTAAAAAAAAAAAAGATACTCTTACTATCTAATTAATTGGCTACATCTTGCCGGCGTTCCTGCCTGACCTCTTGGCAGGAGAACAAAGGAGAGAGAAGAAGGATAATGGAGGCTAGAAAGGAATGCACGCTTGCGCACTTAATACTGATAACAAACCTTGGCAAAACTACAGTAAGCCTATTAGACCAAAAATGAGAGCTCAGGTGGGAAATACAAGAACGCAGTGACAAGGAATTGCAATAGCTTATATGGCTAAGGAAAATAAACAAAATGGACGTTGTCTTACCTGAACGTCCTTTTTCGGAACGCTGCGGATACACTCCAGCACAGGGTTAATCCTCATTGACTGACAGCAACTGAGAGAAAAAAATTATTCAAAGAACCTCCTACTCTGTGCTCTCATCACGCCCCCTTTGCTCCCTAAACCCCAGTCTTGAACGAAGACAAAGCCATCAAAAGCACGAAAACACTTTATTCAAGCAACAAACACACCAACAGAACAACACCAAGAGCAGTCCAACAAACAACCAGGGAGGGAATGGAGTGTATCCGCAGCCTTCCGAAAAAGGACGTTCAGGTAAGACAACGTCCATTTTCCAGAATGCTGCTACTACACTCCAGCACAGGGACATACCCAAGCCTAATTTTCAGGGCTGGGCAACTGACTGCTCCCCCCAGAATCAACAGAAACAACACTTTGAAGAACCCGATGCCCAAACGACGCCTCAGCCGAGGCGTAAGCGTCAATACGGTAATGTCTTATGAATGGAGACAACGAAGTCCAGGTAGCAGCCCTGCAGAAGTCCAATATTGAAGCCTGAGTAGCCCAGGCAGCCGAAGTAGCCACGCTGCAAGTAGAATGAGGCATAATCCACGCCGGCACCGGACACGCCTGCCACTCATACGCCAAAGAAATGCAGGCCTTAATCCAATGGCCCACAGTAGCGGAAGACACCTTCTGCCCCATAGAAGCCAGATGGAACGAAACAAAAAGCGCCTCCGTCTTCCGAAAGGACACCGTCCTATGGATATAACGTCGTAGAGCCCTGCGGACATCCAGGGTGTGCCAAAGAACCTCGCGATGGTGTCTAGGCGACAGGCAGAAATCCGGAAGAACCAACTCCTGCGAGCGGTGAAACCAGGAGTTAATCTTGGGCGTAAACGCCAGGTCGAACCGCAACACCACGGTGTTGGCATGAAACACACACAAATCCTTGCGGACCGACAGCGCCGCCAGCTCAGAAACCCGCTGAGCTGACGTGATCGCCAAGAGAAAAGCTACTTTGAAGGACAGGAACTTGAGGGAAACAGAACCAAGGGGCTCGAACGGTGAGACCGTAAGGGCCTGCAACACCAGCGACAAATCCCAAGAAGGAAAATGATGAACCGTGGGTGGTCTCAAATTTGTAGCCCCATGCACAAAATCCCGCACCCACGGGTGACGAGCCAGGGAAACGTACGGAGGAAAAGAAAAAACCGTGGCCAAAGCAGCCACCTGCCGCCTCAGTGTAGCCGGTGCCAGACCTTTCTCCAACCCAGATTGAAGAAACCCCAAAACATCCTGGATCGTCACGGACGTAGGATCAACATGAGCACTAGCACACCAGCAACAAAAGGCCCCCCACGAAGCCTCGTAGATCCTAGTCGTAGAAGGCCTGCAAGCTGCCTGCATAGTACCAATCACAGTGTCCAGTAGGTGACCTTTCTTCAAGATGACGCATTCAAACGCCAAACGGCCAACTGGAGCCACCGAGGGTCTGGGTGTCGAATGGCCCCCTGACACAGCACTACCCGATGCGGAGGTATCACCCACGGGTCTGCCACCGAAAACTCCACTAGGTCCGCAAATCACTGCCTGCGCGGCCAATGCGGAGCCACCAGCAACACCTACGCCTTCTCTGCAATCATCTTCCGGACCACCCGCGGGATCAAGGTGAGTGGCGGGAAGACATACAGAAGGCCAGACAGCCAAGGACAATGCAGTGCGTCCGCGTTTTCTGCCAAAAGAGACGGGTAACAGGAGATGAACCTGGGAAGCTGAGTGATTGCGGGGCTGGCAAACAGATCTATCACCGGCTGACCAAACCGAAGCGTGGCTGCTTGGAAGAGGCTCGGAAGAAGCTGCCATTCGGCCTGGTCTATCACCTCCCTGCTGAGCCAATCCGCCCGGACGTTGGCAGTCCCGGAGATATGGTCCGCCCTGACCGAAAGCAGGTTGCGCTCCGCCCAACCGAACAATTTCTCCGACTCGAACATCAACGCCCTCGACTTCGTTCCTCCTTCCCGGTTCACGTGCGCCTTTGCCGACATGTTGTCCATGAGGACCAAGACATGACGACACCGGATCTCCGACCGGAAGTGCGCGAGGGCAAGCCTGATCGCCCGGAGTTCGAGAAGGTTGATACTGTGGACCCGCTCCACCGGATCCCAACAACCTTGGGCCACCTGTACCACCAGATGAGCCCCCCAGCCGTGCAAACTGGCGTCGGTGGTGATCACCACCCGCTCCTGCTCCAGAAAATAACAACCCTTCTGAAGCGCAGCCGACAGCCACCAACGCAGCGACAGTCGAACCTGAGGTGGCACAATCACCTTCCTCACGGAAGCGGCACACCCCATCTGCTGAAAGGGCAGGAGCAGCCACTGTAACGGGCGAGAATGTCTGTGGGCCCATGGCACAATGCGGAAGCACACCAGCTTCCCCAGTAACTGCGATAGGGTCAATAACAGGACTGTCCGCTGACTCAACACCTGCTGTAGAAGAGCCTGGATGTTCTGCACCCTCTCCGGCGACAGGAACACCTGCCCCTTGACAGAGTCTATTCGAGTCCCCAAATGCAAAATCGAAGTCGATGGGACGAGCTGACTTTTGTCCAAATTGATGGTGAAGCCGTGCTCCAGGAAAGACGAGAGCACCCGATCCATGTCCTGGGCCGCTCGTTCTCGGGAAGAAGAAAGGACCAAGATGTCGTCCAGGTAGCATTAGACTCACACAGGGACTGAGCTGAGGGTCGCTGCCACCACCGCCACCAACTTTGTGAAAGTTCTGGGAGCCGAAGAGAGCCCGAACGGCATTGCACAATACTGATAATGCTCGCCCGCAAACTCGAAGCGCAGAAACTGCCGATGCAAGGGAAGTACCGGAACATGGAGGTAAGCCTCTCGTAGGTCCACCGACTGCATAGTCTCCCCGGCGGACTGAAGCGAGAATCGACCGCAACGAGTGCATCTTGAATTGGCGATAACGAACAGCCCGGTTCAGATGCTTGAGGTTGAGGATCTCCCGGACGCCTCCAGAACTTTTTGGGACCAAAAACAGAACTGAGTAAAAGCCAGTCCCCCGCTGGTACGACGGCACCGGCTTTATCACCCTGATGTCCAGCAAATGCGAGATCTCCTTCAACATGAGACTGCGACGATTGGCCGCCAACGGAACAGGACAACGAATGAAACGCCGAGGAGGGCAATCTGTGAACTCTATCGCAAGAACTTCCGCAAATTGTGCGATGCACCCAGACGTCCGGTGTGGACAACTCCCACCGGCTCCAAAAGGCCTGAAGCCGACCGCCCACGGGACCGGGAGTCGGTGAGTCATTTGCCCAGTCGGAAGGGCTAGGAACCGAACCCACGGAATGGGTGCTTGGAGGCAGACTGTGACCTGCCACGGTCCCGGAATCGTTGTCTATCCACGAAGCGGTCAGACGGCTGGAACAACTGTCTGTAGGAAGAGGAGCCCCCCGGCCCTGTAAAGGAACGAAAAGGCTACCTCTGCGAATACGGCGTATACCATCTGTCTTGCTTGCGAAAGGACGACGGCAGAATCTTCCTTTTATCTTTATCCTCGACCAGGACCGGGTCCAGGGCCGCGCCGAAAAGATTAGGAGCCTTATAAGGGGCAGCCACCAGCCTCCAATTAGTCTTGACATCGGCCCTCCACGGTCGCAGCCAGAAAAGGCATCGTGACGTGACAGAAGACGCCAGGGCCCGAGACGCAAACTTAACTGAGTTCAACGAGGCATCCGCCGAATACTCAGTGGCAGCTATGATTTTGTTGAGATCATGATGCAGACGCGTCTCCTCCGGAGGAAGCCGTTCCTGCAGTTGTCTCAGCCAGATCAAGGAAGTGCGGTTAAAAAAGGAAGTGGCCGTAGCAGTTCTGACCGCCCAGGCCACCGCCTGATGGGACTTCCGGAAGGCCAGCTCGACTCGTCTGTCCTCAGACTTGAGACCCTCCAGCGGATCAGATGAAATCATCGACTGGGATGTGAGGCTAGCCACCGGACCATCCACCGCAGGCAAATCCAGCAGCGCCTCCAATTACGGTGCCAAACAGAACAACTTCTTGTCCAAATTAGTGGGCGCGGTGGACAACCCCGGCTGTCTCCAAGGGGCCTGCAACACCTCCGAGAACAGCTGAGCACACGGAATAAAGTCCTTCTCCTGCTTCACATGTTTGAACAAGGCGTCATGCGGGCCCACTTCAGACTGGGTGGCAGGGGGTTGGGCCCCAACCGACCCCAAATTCGTAGTCATGCGTGCCTTGTGAAGCAGAGACTTGAACAGGGAGGGATGAAACAAGCCCATGAAAGCAGGGGAGTCAGGCGGCAAGCCCTCATCTTCAGAAAACTCAAGGTCCTCCGGGCAATCCTCCTCTTGGCCGGAACAGTCCGACGAATCAGACTCACGTTGCGGAGAAGAACGGGCCCTGCACGCACTAGACGAAGACAACATGCCCAAAGAAGAGCCTGCCACCGAGGCGTGAGCTGCCGTTTGGGCTCCCGCCGCCATGATCGAAGCAAGCGCAGTAGAAAGCATCGTTTGAAACTCAAATTGCTGAGCAGGGGTAGGGGAATCCACCTGTCGGGAGTCCGGCTGCCGTGGGCGTAAACGTAGCGGAAGGGCGCCTGGGGCTAGGGCCCGACTCCATACCGGCCGAGGAGAAACACCTTTGCTCAACGCCAAAGGAACCGGCGAAAGTTGCCTCGATCTCACCTCCCGGCCAGCGGAAGCAGCAGCAGCCAACTTGGCCTTCTCACATTGCTTCTCCAATGCCTTATGACAACAGAGAGCATCCTTGTCCGCAGAAGTAGAAGCCTTGGAATGGCGGGACTTATGGCTGCTAGAAACGGAATGCTTGCCCGACTTTTTCTTGCGGGACTTAGTAATCGTGGAAGGGCTGACCTCTTGTTCGAGGTCGGAAGAAAAGGAGGAGTCCGCCATTTTTTTTATATATAATTAGCTCACACCACCTCAAATTGAACCCACTGCACACAAGAAGGCAGGTGGGCCTGGTCTCCTTCCAGCGCTCTGCCCACAAAACTGGGGCAGGACCACGCTACTCAAACTGCCCTTCCTTGCCCATAAAGACAGGCCAACGAGAGGCTCAAGGCCCCCCTCTTTTAATTGTACTCCTCTGCCAGGTGCCTAAATTGCAACCGGGTCAGATGAGCCCCCCCCCGGCCGGCAGGGGTCACTGAGTCACAAAATGGAGGCCACCAAGTAAAACCAAAATGGCGGCCGCCAAAGGAGTCCAAAATGGCGGCCGCACTCTGTGGCGCCAACAAAAATGGCGCGGAACAGCTCAGTACAGGGCCTCCCCACCCGCCGGCGCCTCTGAAGCAGGAGCCAAACGGGCACTCCCAGGCAGGCAAAACTATGACAATGGAGGGGCGGCGAGCCAAGGCAAGCCGCACCGCACCCTTTAGCTGCTACTTATGCAGGGAGGCCCAGGAAATCTTCCAAAGCCGCGGAGCCACCCACAGTAAACTGACGGGTCGGACGCCGGAAAAGGAGCTGAGGCGGCGCTTACCAACACGCCCGCCGGCTCCGATCTCCAGCCGCTGCCCCTCTGTCCACAAGCGGCTATGCAAGGGTCGGGGAGCGACGGCTGACCGCCCAGCCCCTTCCCACCTGGAGACCTGCCAAAACCAGACCGCCCCGCAGGGACAGAAACCGGCGGCCGAAAGCGCGCGGAGCGTGAAAGGAAGGCGGCCTGGCTCCCCAGGCTCGCCCGACCAACAGCTGTTGCCGTTGGGAACAGCTGTTGGGAAGAATGTTGGAGATTGAATGATAATGGAGAGGTTAAATTTGAAATTGTTTGGGATACGATGAAAGCAATGTTTAGAGGGGAAAGTATCAAGTTATTAAGCAGAAAATATAGAAATTATAAGAATAAAATCGAAAAAGATAAAAGCCAGATTAAGGAATTGGAGAATCAATTTTTGCTTACTAAAGAAAATTTTTTTTTGACGGAACTAAATTTGCTAAAAAATAAATTGATAGAAGAGGATATAGAATTGGTAAAAAAGAATATGAGATATCTAAACAGGAATTTCTTTGAATTTAGTAATAAAAACTCTAAGTTACTGGCAAGGATGGCGAAGAATAAAAGAGAGAAGAGAGAAATTGGAGCCTAGATAGATGATAAAGGTATAAGATGTTATAAAAAATTAGAAAAATGCAAAATGGTTAGGAACTTTTTTCAAAATTTATATTCGAAAAAATTAATTGATCGGGAAAAACTGAGAAGTTACTTAGAAAAACATGTTGTGAAAATTGACCAAACATATAAAGACTTGATGGAAGAAGATATAACACAAGATGAGATTAATGGAGTAATACAAAAAATAAAATTAGGGAAAGCCCCAGGTGAAGATGGATTATCTGCTGAGTTTTATAAAGAATTTAAGGAAATAATAATACCAAAATTGCAAAAATTATTTAATGGAATTTTACATGGTGGAGAAGTTCCGTTGTCATGGAATAGAACGGTGATATCCATAATCCCTAAACCAGATAAAGACTTAGAAAGGATTGAGTCCTATCGGCCCATTTCCTTAATTAACCAAGACGCAAAGATATTTACCGCCATTATAAGTAATAGACTAAGTAGATTTATAGATAGATATATAAGTTATAACCAAGTAGGTTTTGTGAAGGGTAGATACATGAATGATATTGTTAGAAGAGTATTAAATATTATCGATGTTGCTGAATATAATGGTGACAAAATAGGTATAGTATCATTAGATATTTTTAAAGCTTTTGACTCTGTACAATGGGAAACTATTAAAACAATCGTTGAGGTATTAGGTTTTGGTAATAAGTTTATATACATGTTATGTCAAAATTGTATCAAAAAAGTAGTGCAAGAGTGAAGGTGAATGGAAGGTTGACAGAAGAGATAAGATTGGAAGCGGGTACGAGACAAGGATGTCCCTTGTCTCCAACATTATTTTTATTAACTATGGAAATTTTGACCAAAATGATAGAAAAAGCGAAGAATTGGAAGGGTATAAGGGATATAAGATAAATCTGTATGCGGATGATACTTTGATTATTTTGAAGGACATAGAGAAAGATTTGAAAAAGATACATAAGCATTTGAAAGAATTTGAGGAAATGACAGGTTTGAAAGTAAATTGGTCAAAATCTGAACTATTAATGGATAATAATGGTAATGAGCGGGAGAATATGCAAGAACAATTTGGGATAAGGATTAAAAATACACTGAAATATTTGAGCATAACACTTTCACTCAAAGTTAAAGAAATGAAAAAACTAAATTATGATGTGGTGATGAAGGAAATTGAGAAAAAGATAGATAAATATAAAATGATAAAGTTGTCTTGGTTTGGTAGAATTGCAATGTGTAAGATGATGTTGTTGCCAAAGTTTAATTTTTTATTTGAGATGCTACCGTTAAATTTGACAGAGAAAGATATTGACGGATATCAGAAGAAACTGGATGAATTTTGTAATGGTGGGAAAAGACCTAGATTAGTGAAGAAAATGTGGTATCAAAATCAAAAGGAAGGTGGATTAGGAATCCCCAAATTACTCAATTATTATTGGGCCTATGCTATTCGGATTGTGGTAAAAATATTTAAAGGTGAAGATAGTCATTGGAGAGACTTAGAATTAAAAGATATCAAGAGATTTGGCTCAACATGGTTTTTAGATAAAGCAAAATCAAAATGTGTAATTAATAGTTATTGGTTAAAGGGACTGAGTAAAATTTTGAATAAATTTGTTAAAATTTTAATTCCAGATATAATTCTCTTGGGGAAGACAATTGAAAATTGGCCGATTAAAACTAATATAAGTCGTGATAAGGTAATTGAAGATAAAAATATAGAAATTATAATAAATTGGTTAAAAACTTTAGAAAATGAAAGGAGGAAAAAAGAGATTATTGAAAAATTGGGTTTAGGCTGGTTTGAAAAAACACAGATAGAAAAATGGACTAAGAAAGTAAGAGATAATTGTTCGATAAGTAGAAGTAAAACTGAATTTGAACATTTAGTATTTCAAATTATGAAAGATGAAATTGGGCTAAAGGGACGCGTTAGTAAGATTTATAAGATTATAAATTTTGATGGAAAACCACAAAGGGTGATGAAGATGAATTGGGAAAAAGAACTTAATATTAAAATATCAGATCTAGATTGGAATGTGAATTGGAAGAGTAGAATTATGAAGACTTTATCTGTAAGGATTAAAGAGCATAATTATAAGGTTGTTTGGAAATGGTATTTGACTCCATTAAGACTGTCACTGATGGATGATAAAATTAGTAAAAAATGTTGGAGATGTGATATGGAATTAGGGACTTATGAACATATGTGGTACAAATGTGATAAAGTTAAAAAGTTTTGGCATCAATTGGAGAAAATCATATTTGAAACGACGGGGAAAGCAATAATATTGGGACCAGAAACTATATTACTGTTGATAATTAAGGAAATAGAACTAACAAAATATGAGAAAGAATTGATTAGAATTATGATTATAATGGGTAGAATTATAATAGTTAGATATTGGAAATTAGATGTGAATTTTAGAATAGAAGAGTGGTATTGTGAAATGTGGAAATTAGCTTTAAATGATAAAATGACATGCGATATTAAAATTAGAAATGGTAACTATAAAGAGGATATTTTCTGGAAAATTTGGAAACCATTCGTGGAATATGCCTTTGGAAAATTGGACGCTTCGGTACCTGTACCCCGAGAACGTGGATTTTGGCGATCATGAGGATATATCCGAAGAACCAAATCTTCCTTTCTTATGTATAGCACAGGGTGAAGTATTGTATATGTTGTTTGTAATGTTATTTTAAAAACATCACAAAAAACACGAATAAAAGAACAATAATAAGAAAAAAATATTTAAAGGAACTCCAACTCCACCGAAAAAGGGGGCTAATCAAAATTAAACAAAGGCCTAACGCAACACTCTAGAGCACAGAAAAACACCTCTCAGTCTGTCAGCAACTGAGAGAAAGACTGGGGTTTAGGGAGCAAAGGGGGTGTGGTGAGAGCACAGAGTAGGATGTTCTTTGAATAATTTTTTTCTCTCAGTTGCTGTCAGTCAATGAGGATTAACCCTGTGCTGGAGTGTAGTAGCAGCGTTCTGGAAAAAAGGCAAAGATAGAAAAGTCTAGAAGAGGAATTTAGCAGATTTGAAAAAGAATTACAAAAGGAACCACAAAAACAAGAGTTGAAACAACAAATAGATGTAACTAAACATAAATTAAATATTACTGAGAAGGAGAGTTTGGCCCAGCAAATAAAAAGTATTAAACGATTTTTTTTTTGAAAATGCAAATAAGCCGGGGCGGTGGCTGGCATATAGATTACAGAAACAGAGGGATATAAAATGGGTTAATAAATTACACAATGACAAGGGCAAATTAATACATCAAAATGAAGGGAAGAAAAGTGTAGCTTATGAGTTTTTTTAAAATGTGTATGAAGACAAGGAAAAGATAGGTGAAGATAAGATTTGGCATATCTTCAGAAAACGGAACTGCCCAAAGTCTCGATAGAATGTAAGGAGATGTTAAATAAAGATATAACACCATTAGAATTATTGGAGGTAATTAAGAAACAAAAAGTTAATAAAATACCAGGCCCCGATTGACTGCTGTCAGAGATTTATAAAAAAAACACCAGGAGATATTAAGTCCAATATTGTTAGAAGTATATAATGAAGTTTTAAATGAAGCAAAGATCCCAGCCTCTTGGAAAGAAGCGACAATCACATTGGTTCCTAATTTCCTAAGGAAAATTCTGACTTGATGTTTATTAAAAACTACAGACCGATATCCCTATTGAATTTGGATTATAAAATTTGTATGATGATTATGGCCGAAAGATTAAAGAAATTCTTAGAAAATTTTATCCATTCTGATCAAAATGGCTTCCTGCCCAGAAGATATATAAAAAATAATATTAGGATTATATTAGATATCATAGAATATTACAAGCTTCATAATGAAAAGCAGATGGTATGATGCGCAGAAAGCCTTTGACAATGTCAAATGGGAATTTCTTTAAATCAATTAAATTATATGGAATTTGGGGGAAAATTTATAAGGATGTGTAGAGCAATTTATTCCGAACAAGAGGCTGAAGTGGTAATCAATGTGTCAGCTCCAGCACGCTGTCGACACAGAGCTGCCATTCATGGGGGGAGAAGCGCACAAACCTCGTTTCAGCCCAGCATCTGCTTCGTCCTGTGTTGAGCCTCCCAGGGACCGATAGGATTGACAGGAGGGAATAGCTGGGGGATGACATCATCATGGCCAGCCAGAAATAAGTGGATTAACTGTTTAGATGCTGGTTGTAAATCCTCAAGAATTAAACATTAGCCCACTTCCGGGTCACATGGGAGGGAGCAGAGCGCGTGATTGGGTGGGTGGTGATAACTAATGAATAAATGGTGGCGGGAAGCACAGGGCAATAGCCCTAACAAGATTTTCATCTGCGATTGTCAGTGAGTGCCAAGAAGTGATTAAACTAAGGTAGCAGCCATCCAGATTTGTCTCCTTTTATTTCCTTCTGTTTTATTCCGCACAAGAGGCTAAAGTGGTAATCAATGGGGAAACAACAAAGAATTTTCAAATCCAAAAAGGTACAAGACAAGGTTGTCCGCTATCGCTGCTATTGTTTATTTTATCATTAGAGACTTTGAATAGAGTAATTCGAGAAGATAATCAAATTAGTGGTTTAAAAATTAGAAATGAAATTTTCAAAGTGCAGGCGTTTCTGGACAACCTTGTCTTTATTATTGAAGAACCCATGCAGTCTGGTGTATGGCTGATGGAAGTACTGGAAGAATATGGGGAGGTAGCAG
This sequence comes from Ptyas mucosa, assembly GCA_012654045.1. NCBI lineage: Eukaryota > Metazoa > Chordata > Lepidosauria > Squamata > Colubridae > Ptyas > Ptyas mucosa. Next base: position 246,611 of record WNWU01012618.1, read on the forward strand.
GTCTAAAGATAAATAAAGATAAAACTAAAATGTTAGTAAAAAATATGACAGAAGAGCAAAAAAAAAAGAGAGGGAAAAATTGATATTCAGATAGTAAAAAAAAATAGATACTTAAGAATCCAATTGACTTCAAGATGTGCTACACTCAAAGAGGAGAATTATGATAAATTAATTGAACAAATTAAAACCGATCTAGAAAGATGGAAAAAACTACAACTTTCCTTGATGGGGAGGATTGCCACTATTAAGATGAACATTTTACCTAAAATATTATTTTTATTTCAATGTATACCAATTTGGCTTAAAAAAGACTTCTTTATAAATTTGAATAGAATTATATCAAAATTCATATGTCAGGGCAAAAAACCAAGAATTAAATTAAAATTATTACAGGATGCAAAAGAGGGGGATTCGGCCTTCCAGATTGGGAAAAATATCGTCAAGCAGCAACTTTGGTGTGAGTAAGCGATTGGTTACATCTTAAAAATAGATGATTATTGACACTAGAATGACACAATCTCCAAATAGGGTGGCAAGCTACTCTTTGGGAGGAGAAGTAAAAAGTTCACCAGTACTTCCAAAGGCATTACATCAGATGGGCACTCTTAGATACTTGGATTAAGCCTAAAAGAAGTAACTATATGGAAGTCCCCAATTGGATATCGATATTAGAAATGCTCACACATCCAAATCTTATTAAAGTAGGAGGGGTTGTTACATATAAAGAATTATTAAATGAGAAAAGAGAATTGAAATAGAGGAATAATTTAAAGGAAGAAGGAATCGAATTAGAATGGTGGGCATATTTAAAAATACAATCTAAATTTATGAAGGACAAAAAAGAATGGGGTATAAAAATAGAACCAACAGAATTGGATAAAATTTTACTAAGTACGGAGAGAAAGGCTATAAAGAAACTATACCACTATTTATTAGAACAAGACATGTTTGAAGAACAAGTAAAGGAGACTATGATAACTTGGAGTAAATGTTTTGGTTATAGTATTGATTTGGATAATTGGCAGAATCTGTGAGGAAAAAAATCAAAATTATGTTGGCGGCCTCATATAAAGAAAACCTGTATAAAATGTTTTACAGGTGGCACTTCCCACCCACAAGATTGGCAAGAATTAGCAAAAAATATTCTTCAACATGTTGGAAATGTGAGGTAGTCCCAGGGTCCTATTACCATATGTGGTGGGAGTGCTCAAAAGCAAAACGTTTTTGGCATTGAATAAAGAGCTGGCTAGAAGAGATTTTAATGGTTAAAATAGAAGTCAAACCAGAATTTTTCTTATTGGGAATGACAGATGGTAAATATAATAAAAATGTAACCTGTTTAATATTACATATACAGTGGGGCAAAAAAGTATTTAGTCAGCCACCAATTGTGCAAGTTCTCCCACTTAAAAAGATGAGAGAGGCCTGTAATTGTTATCATAGGTAGACCTCAACTATGAGAAACAAAATGAGAAAACAAATCCAGGCAATCACATTGTCTGATTTGGAAAGAATTTATTTGCAAATTATGGTGGAAAATAAGTATTTGGTCACCTACAAACAAGCAAGATTCCTGGCTCTCACAGACCTGTAACTTCTTTAAGAGGCTCCTCTGTCCTCCACTCATTACCTGTATTAATGGCACCTGTTTGAACTTGTTATCAGTATAAAAGACACCTGTCCACAACCTCAAACAGTCACACTCCAAACTCCACTATAGTGAAGACCAAAGAGCTGTCGAAGGACACCAGAAACAAAATTGTAGACCTGCACCAGGCTGGGAAGACTGAATCTGCAATAGGCAAGCAGCTTGGTGTGAAGAAATCAACTGTGGGAGCAATAAGTAGAAAATGGAAGACATACAAGACCACTGATAATCTCCCTCGATCTGGGGCTCCACGCAAGATCTCACCCCATGGGGTCAAAATGATCACAAGAACGGTGAGCAAAAATCCCAGAACCACATGGGGGGACCTAGTGAATGACCTGCAGAGAGCTGGGACCAACATAACAAAGGCTACCATCAGTAACACACTACGCCGCCAGGGACTCAGATCCTGCAGTGCCAGACGTGTCCCCCTGCTTAAGCCAGTACATGTCCGGGCCCGTCTGAAGTTTGCTAGAGAGCATATGGATGATCCAGAAGAGGATTGGGAGAATGTCATATGGTCAGATGAAACCAAAGTAGAACTGTTTGGTAGAAACACAACTCGTCGTGTTTGGAGGAGAGAGAATGCTGAGTTGCATCCAAAGAACACCATACCTGTGAAGCATGGGGTGGCAACATCATGCTTTGGGGCTGTTTCTCTGCAAAGGGACCAGGACGACTGATCCGTGTATGGGAAAGAATGAATGGGGCCATGTATCGTGAGATTTTGAGTGCAAACCTCCTTCCATCAGCAAGGGCATTGAAGATGAAACGTGGCTGGGTCTTTCAGCATGACAATGATCCCAAACACACCGCCCGGGCAACGAAGGAGTGGCTTCGTAAGAAGCATTTCAAGGTCCTGGAGTGGCCTAGCCAGTCTCCAGATCTCAACCCCATAGAAAACCTTTGGAGGGAGTTGAAAGTCCATGTTGCCCAGCGACAGCCCCAAAACATCACTGCTCTAGAGGAGATCTGCATGGAGGAATGGGCCAACATACCAGCAACAGTGTGTGCCAACCTTGTGAAGACTTACAGAAAACGTTTGACCTCTGTCACTGCCAACAAAGGATATATAACAAATTATTGAGATGAACTTTTGATATTGACCAAATACTTATTTTCCACCATAATTTGCAAATAAATTCTTTCCAAATCAGACAATGTGATTGTCTGGATTTGTTTTCTCATTTTCTCTCTCGTAGTTGAGGTCTACCTATGATGACAATTACAGGCCTCTCTCATCTTTTTAAGTGGGAGAACTTGTACAATTGGTGGCTGACTAAATACTTTTTTGCCCCACTGTATTAACAGCTGCAAGAATAGCATTTGCTCAAAAATGGAAGAGTAAAGAAACACCTTCAGAAGAAGTGTTATGTAAAATCTTCAATTGTGCAGAAATGGACAGACTCACTTTGGAACTCAAAAATAAAAGTGAAAAGTGGGATTAATAGAAAAAGAAGATTTAGCACAAAAAATTAGAAGTGCTAAACAGAATTATTTTGAAGATGCCAACAAACCAGGTAGATGGTTAGCATATAAATTGAAAAAAGAAAGAGAATCAAGAAAAATAACACAACTAATAGATGACCAAGGACAAATTAGATTTGGGAATAAAGAGAAGAAAGAAATTATACAAGATTACTATAGAAAACTGTATGAACAAGAAAATATAGAAGAGGAAAATGTCAAACGATACTTGCAAAAGGCGAATTTACCCCAGGAATCTGCCATGGTAACGGGGGGGGGGGAGCTAGCATGGGGGGGGAAGCGTGCTGGAGAGAAGAAACAAAAGTGAGACTTAAGCTACTGTGCTGCATCTTTGAAGCTGCTATCGGGTCAACGGTCGTGGCATTCCTGATTGATGACACTGCCAGACGTGTGCTCCCACCTGACCTCTGGGAGACCTTTGGATTGGATGATTTACGATGGACAGTGGGCGGGAATGCTTTCTATCTGTAATTTTCGTGCTTTTGCCTCAGATTCTGCTTTTCCTTGGTTGTGATCACTTCATTTTCTAGAAAAAGTACCTTTCTCTATAAACAATGGAGTTTGGGTCATTCTTTCCTGGACTTTGAAGGAAGCATACCTGACAAGAATTCTATATTTGTTCCAGACAATTCCAATTAGATTGGGAAAAGACTATTTTGAGGATTTGAATAAAATGTTAAAATATATTTGGGCATGGTAAAAAGGTGAGGATAAAATTGAAACTGTTGCAAGATACCAGAATAAGAGGTGGTTTTGGTTTGCCTAATTGGGAACTTTATTATCAAGCGACAAGTTTGATGTGGATTAAAGAATGGATAACGTTAAGAAATATTAGATTATTGACTTTAGAAGGACATGACTTGTTGTTGGGATGGCATGCTTTTTTATGGTATAAGGGAACAAAAACAGAGGGGTATTTTATAAGACATTATATACGAGAGGCCTTGTTACTAAATTGGGAGAAGATTAAAAAACAACACTATTTAAAAATTCCAGTCTGGTTATCGACAATTGAAGCATTTTCATACTCAATAGTATTTAGAAGGGAACAAATTGTTAGATATAGTGCAGTGATGGCTAACCTTTTTGGCGTCGCATGCCAAAAGCGGGGGTCGCGGGGGGGTCGCGAACGTGTGTGCCCACACCCATAATTCAATGCGCCCCACTCCCCCGCACGCAACCCCCCCGCCCCCCCCCCCCCCTTTCTACGTGATGGCACAGTGGGCTCGGTAGGCCCGTTTCTTGCCCTCCCCAGGCTCCAGAGCCTTTCTAGGAGCCCGGGGAGGGTGAAAACAGCCTTTCCCAGCCCCCCGGAGGCCCTCCAGAGGCCAGAAAAAGCCTGTTTCCTGACTTCCGGTGGGCCCAGAAGGCCCCAAAATCAGCTGGCCGGCGTGTGCATGCGCACCGGAGACGAGCTAGGGCAAAGCTCGCATGCCCACTGATATGGCTACACTTGCCACCTGTGGCACACGTGCCATAGGTTCACCATCACGGATATAGTGAATTATTGAATGAAAAGGGTGAACTTAAATCAAAGCAAGAATTGGAGGAACAAGGTTTAAAGATGAACTGGTTTTCTTATATGCAAATACATTCTAGATATGATAAAGATTGTAAGACCAAGGACTTCCGGTGACACCGTAGGCGTTGGAAGACGTTCCTTTGGGAGTGCCAGCCCCGCAATCGCGTTAAAACTGCCAGGACAGTGCAAATCAGCTGTCTAGCGGTTTGGATACTTTCCCCTCGGGAAAAGAGGGGAAGGTGAGCAGCCGGGTGAAGGTAGAGCTCCCCAAGACCCCCAGGAATAATTCTGGGGCTCGAAGGGTGAGAGCTCCCTGGAAGCCCGACAGAGCTCCGGATCCGGGAACGCTTCTGCTTTAAGCAGAACAAGACGCCGTGACCACCCCTGAAAACAACTTCTTAAAAACAACGGTTTCAAAAGCAGGCAGAGCAAAGGCAGGAGTGATTATAATTGCAAGTACTAAACTTAACTCTGATTGAGTATTACTTCCTTCTGAGATCATTAAGAGGGGGGAAAAAAGGAAAGGAAGATGGCACCGGAATGTTAAAGGGGTGTGGAAAAGTGAAAGTTAAGAGGAAAGTGCTTGTTAGTGTTGACAGCCCTGTTCAAAATTAATGGACTTTATCTTAAAAGAATTAAGACTTCAAGACTAAAGAACATAGTACTGACTTAACAAATCATAATATTTACTAAGGATTGGGATTTAATTGGACTTATTGGATTTACTGATTTGGCTGTTGAAAAAGTGTAATCTGAAAATTAGAAAATGGCCTCAAAGCAAATAAAAATTGGCGTTTCTAAAAGTGCTGGGGGATCACCAGCTCAACCATCTAAAATGCAGTCTTTGCTAGCCCACAAACACTGACACTCGAAGCCCTTCAGGAGGCTTTAAAGGTGCAAGCCTCTGTTTTAGAAGGGAAAATTACATCCATTTTTAGAAAAAATCAAAGATGTGTCTGAGGAGATGGCTGAAATCAAGGAAGTAATCCAAATTCGAAATAAAGAAATAAGAGAAGACATTGTTTTGGTGCTTCAGGGTCTGGCAGGTCATGTCAAATCTTTGGAGGAAAGGGTGGAAGAAATTAATCAGTCTAATGTGAATTTGGAGAATAAAATGGGAGAGGTTCAAACCAAGATGGAAAAGGCAGACGCAGAAGTCACAATATACAATATAGAGCAATGGAGTTTGCCCTGAGAGTAAGAGGCCTGAGAGAAAACAATTAAGAGAACTTGAGAGAGATTTTTGCAGGAGCCTTTGCACAGCTAACTGGAGACTCAAAGGCAGAGTTTGAATGGCAATTAGATAAAATTTATCATGTTAATTCATGGGTCGCCTGACAGAGACAAGAGATATTGTAATCTACTTTACTACAAGGAGGACACGAAATGAAATTTTACAAGCTTCTTATAAAAATAAACTCCAAGTGGCAGGACAGGAGGTTTTAGTATTGAAAGAAATTCCCCCAAAAGTGTTGAGAACTAGAAAGGATTCCTAGTTGAAGAACTCAGAAATCGCCAGATGCAGTACAGATGGGAGGTTCCAGCTGGATAAGTGGTGAATTACTCAGGAGAAAGACATCGCCTTAATACAGTTTGGAAGGCAAGAGATTTTTACATCAATGTACTAAAGGCTGGATGCCCACCATCCCCAGAAGCTAGAAGAAGAAAAGAAGCAGAGGAGGCAAGAAAGGGGGAGAAGGAAGGTATGCAGGCACAAGCCCAAGGAGGGGTCTCGATTATTCAAGAAGATTTACTGCAACTTTCGGGTACTGTTCAAGCTTTGGAATTACTTGAAAAAATAGAAGGACCAAAGGATCAAAGACAAACATGAGCGGCAGCCAAATGTAAAGAACAAGAATTAAAGACACAGCAAACTCAGATAATAATTCAAGAAACTACAAATACAGAAGCAGTGGGAGGAGCAAGGCCGAAGAAGAAAATCCAGGAGGACTTTCAGCTGGCGCTCCAAAAGCTTCAGGGTGCCAAGAATGGCAACTAGATTCTTAACGGCTTAAATTAATGGCTTAAGTTAATGGCTTAAATTCACCACAAAAGAGGAAGAAAATATTTCATTATCTGAAACAGTTTAAAAATGATGTAATTTGTTTGCAAGAAACACATATCAGAACAAGAGACCAAAAATATTTGATAAATGCAAGATTGGGAACACACTTTGTCACATCTGCTCCAGAGAAGAAAAATGGCATAGTTATATACTTAAGGAAAGACTTAATGGCTAAATTAATTGAAGTAGATGCTCAAGGAAGATATACAGCAATCAAACTTTTAATAGAAGGGAAGAAAATACTTTTAACTGGAATATATGCACCTAATCAACAACAAGAAAAAATTTATAAGCTTTCGCATACCAAACTAACACAATGGGATTATAAATCGTGTATATTATTGGGTGACTGGAATGGAGTATTGGATATCCAAAAAGACGAAAAAGGGCTCTCGCAAAACATCCAAACGCATGCTAGACTGCCTAAATCCTTTTTTGACATGATGGATGATATGGAGCTGAGAGATATCCGGCGAGAACGGAATGTTGAAGAACTAGATTTTACATTGTTCTCTGACAGGCACCAATCCTTTTCCAGAATTGATTTCATATTAGTTACTAATGATTTTCTTTCTAGGGTGAAGACGACGAAGATATGCTCAAGAACGTTAACAGATCATAGCCCGGTTTGGATGGAATTGGAATATGGAAAGGGTACCAGGAGGTCTTGGCGGCTAAATGAAAATCTATTTAGATATGAGGAAAATGTGAAAGAATGTAAAAACTTAATGAAAGAATTTTTTGCTATGAATATGCATAAGGGTACATCCATGGAAATGGTTTGGGATACAAGTAAAGCATACATGAGAGGTGTTTTAATATATTTGAATAATACATATAGACGAAGACAGGGGAAAAAACAGATGGAATTAGAGGAGGAAATAAAAAAGAAAGAGCAGGCATTAACATTGAATCCAGGAGATAAGAAAATAAAAGAAGCAATTATCTTATTGAGAGGGCAGTTTAATATGTTGATGTCAGATCAGGTTGCAACTAATTTTTCTTTTTTATTTAATTTTGATTTATATGCCGCCCTTCTCCGGAGACTCAGGGCGGCTTACAATATTACAATTTGCAATATGCTAAACATAATACTTTTTGCAATGCGAATAAACCAGGTAGATGGTTAGCATATTTGTTAAGGAAAAAACAAAAGTCTCGCACTATAGAGAAAATAGAATATAAAGGTAAAGAGGTGTATCAACAAAATATGATTAAAAAAGCATTCCTAGAATTTTATACGAGGTTGTATGCTAGTGATAAAATTCAAGGTATAGATATAGATAGATACTTACAGAAGGAGAATATCCCTATAGTTACGGGTGAGCAAAGGGAAAGATTGAATCAACGATAACCTCTGAGGAAATTTTCTTGGCAATTAAGCAGTTAAAAGTTGGTAAGGCTCCCGGAACAGATGGATTGACAGCCGTTTATCATAAAAATTTGCAGTAATCCACTTTAAGTAACAAGCAACAAAGTTTCTCTTTCAAGTAACAAGCAGTCTGGAATTTACACTTTCACTTTTCAGCTGGCAGCCATCTTTTCCATCTCCGTTTGTCTTTTATCTTTACTTTTAAAAGCCTATTTGTTTCCTCTTCTCCTTCCCCTCTCTCAAACATAATCCAATCTCATTTAGCCACAAAAAATAGCCACAAAAAACAAAAAAGAAAACCAAATCTGTAATAAAATCATCTATCAACAGGTCTTTTCTCCACCATTCATTTGAGTCTTTTTGCCCCAATGTTTCTCAGCCGCTGTTAAGGCTGGGGCACACTTTTTGTAATCCAGCATTTACGGGCAGTTCCTGCCTGGGCAGAAGTCGACTCACCCGGCTTTCAAACTCCCTGCTCCGCTCTCCGCTTCTCCTCCTGCACATCCTTTGTCCCAGTTGCCACGGCTTCAGGGCAGCCGCCATGGCTGCCGCATCCACCGCCGCCGGCGCAGAGGGTAATCCTCCGGCCCCAAGGAACTTGCCCGTTCCTTTCGGCCGTCCGAGGGGTCCCTCTCTATCCCCCTGTCCCTACAGGACAGGGTAGGTCCGCAGACCTGAGGCGGCAGCTTGACAGACAGGGTTTTCCCGGGGGTCCAAGGAGTCCCGCTAATTCTGCATCTGGGACGCTGCGGCGGCAACCGGAAGTCCCTGTGACATGGTTGTTAAGAATGCTACAATGGGCATAAATGAAGACCGGTCAAAAGTGCGAGGACCTGTCAGAAATCACTTTTTTCAGCCCTCTGGGTAGTCCTTTTGTGCATATGGACTACTCAGAGGGCTGAAAAAGTAATTTTTGACTGGTCCTCGTACTTGTGACCAGTCCTCGAACTTACGACTGTCCTCACGTAAAATGTGAGGACTGAAAAACTCAGCTTATATTCGAGTATATACGGTAAGTATAATTATGAACCGTTATGGCAGAAAATACAGAAAGAGAGGGACAACTGGAAAAAATTACAATTGTCTTTGTTGGGAAGAATAGCAGCAGTAAAAATGAATGTTTTGCCTAACTTTTTATTTCTTTTTCAAATGATACCAATACTCAAAAAGGATGCAAATTTGGGGGAATGGCAGAAGGGTATTAATAACTTTGTTTGGGCAGGGAAAAGACCAAGAATAAAATTAAAAATAATGCAAGATATACGTGAAAGAGGAGGTCTCAAAATGCCCAATTTAAGGTTATATTACGAAGCAGTTGCCCTATCAGCAATCAGTGATTGGATTAATTTAACAGAAGAAAGAATTTTGAATATTGAGGGATATGACTTGATATACGGTTGGCATGCCTACTTATTATATGACAAGAAGGTGGACAAGACTTTTAAAAGTCATATATTAAGGAATGCTTTATTGCGTGTCTGGAAAAAGTATCAATATGAATTAAACAATAAGATACCAATATGGGCAGTACCCAGACATGCGATAGACAACTTCCGGCGGCGCCGCAATCGCGTTGAGGACGCTCTGACATGAGCGCCCGTTCCGCGGTTCTGTAAAAGCCTCCGATCAGCTGGCCAACGCTGTCGGAAGGCTTGAAAAGTCTCTCCCTGGGCAAAGGGGAGAGTGAAGAGCAGGCTGGTGGGGGTAGAGTTCCCCGAGAGCCCCCAGAAGAATCGCTGGGGTGCAAAGGGTGTGGACTCCCCAGAAACCAGCCAAGCAGCTCCGGACCAGGAACGACTCTGCATCGGCAGAGCTAAACGCCGCGACTGCATCTGCGGGGTTTTTTAGGATTTTTTAAGGATTTTTTGCAATACGCAGGCGAGACCAGCCAGGAGAACCAAAATTGCAAGTATTTAACTTAGCTCCAACTTTTTTGTGTATTGCCTCCTTCGGGTCTGTTAAAGAAATAGGATACAAAATGGCGATTGAGGCTTGAAAGGGTGTGAAAGTGAAAGTGACTTTGAAGTGCCGATAGAGCCTCTATTTGTTGCTAAGAAGTGACTTTGTTTTTGTGTTAGAAGGAGGATTTCTTTAAAGACTGTTCTGAGCAAAATGAAAAATTGTTTCTTTTATTTGGCTGCTTTTAAATAAAGAAGAGGAAAGGGAAGAAAGAAGAAAGAAGGAGGGGGGGCAATTTTTTTTTAATTTTAAAATGGCCACGAGACCTCCAATAGTAAAGACTCTCCCCACAAAGGGGCCAGGCAGTGCTGGCAGTTCTGCTCATACTTCAAAATTGCAAGCTCTTACCCCTCAAACAGAACCACAGGTTTTAACACTTGAATTGTTACAAGATACTTTAAAAGATGCTTTAAAAGCCACAGAGAAGAAGCTCACAGCTGTGATTGATGAGAGAACAGAAGGGCTCACAGCAGTGATTGAGCAGAAAATTAAAGCAGTCTCAGATGATATTCTAACACGAAATAATGAAATTAGGGAAGATATACTTTACGCATTTCAAGGGTTGGCAGCTCATGCTGAAATGCTGGAGGACAAAATTGAAGAAGTAAAAGAAGCCAGCCAAATTCTGGATAGTAAACTCGAGCAGGCCCAAGGAAAAATTGAGAGATCAGAGGCTGATGTGACCATGATTCAATATAGAGAAATGGAGTTTGCTTTAAGAATAAGAGGGGTGAAGGAAAATAAACAAGAAAACCTGAGAGAAAAGATGGTAGCAGCACTGGCACAGTTGATGGGGGACCAGAAGTCTGAGGTGGATTGGCAAATCAATAAGCTATATAGAGTCAACTCATGGGTGGCCAAGCAGAAACATTTACCCAGAGACATTGTAATATATTTCACTACAAGATGTATACGCAATGAAATTTTACAGGCCACTTTAAAAAAAAAAGCTTCAAGTGGACGGACAAGAAGTGATGACAATGAAGGAGATCCCCCCAAAAATGTTAAGAGCTAGAAGAGAGTATTCTTTCCTGGTGGATGAGTTGAGAAATCGCCAGATACAATACAGATGGGATGTACCAGCCGGTATAGTGGTGAACTATTCTGGAGAAAGATACAGGCTTAATACAGTGGAGAAAGCAAGAGATTTCTATCTAAATGTATTAAAGGCCGGGAGGTCAAAATCACCTGAAATCAAAGGCAAGAAACAACTAATTGAGCAGAGACCACAGGAGAGAGATTTGCTAGCAATAGCACAGGGGGGAATTTCAATTTCGACCAGCCAAGAAGACCTTCTTCAGATACAGTTGATTGATATACCAGAAGAACCAAAGGATCAAAGACAGACTAGAGCCGCAACAGCTAAACGTAAAGAAGAGCTAAGACTGCAACAATCACTGATGGTATCACGAGAAACCACTAAAACAGAAGCTGTGGGAGGAGCTAGACCCAAAGGTCAATTAAAGCGTGAAAATCAGCAAATGCTCCAAAGGCTTCAGAGATTTAAGGATGGGAACTAGATTCCTAACCTGGAATGTTAACGGTTTGAATTCACCACAGAAAAGAAGAAAAATATTTTGTTACCTTAAACAATTTAAAAATGATGTAATTTGCCTACAAGAAATCTCATATTAGATCACAAGATCAAAAATACTTAATAAATACAAGATTGGGTGTACACTATGTTGCAGCAGCACCAGATAAGAAAAATGGCAGTTATTTATTTGAAGAAGGACTTAATTGCAAAATTAATTGAAGCAGATGATCAAGGAAGATTTTTAGCAATAGAAGTCCTAATAAAAGGGGTGAAATTATTCTTAGTGGGAGTTTATGCACCAAATCAACAACAGGAAACTTTTTATAGACTTTTACATGCAAAGCTGACGCAATGGAATTATAAATCATGTATTCTGCTCGGTGGCTGGAATGGAGTTATAGATGTTAAAGAAGATAAGACGGGACCTAAACAAAGTCTTTTTACAAGAGCAAAACTGCCAAAATCCTTTTTTGAATTGATGGAGGACTGGGAATTGAAGGATATTTGGCGGGAAAGAAATCCAACAGAAAAAGACTTTACTTTTTTTTCAGATCGACATCAGTCCTTTTCCAGGATTGATTTTATTTTAATAACTACTGATCTTTTCCCCAGGGTGAAGACTACGAAGATTTTTCCAAGAACTCTAACTGATCATAGTCCAGTCTGAGTAGAAATGGAGTATGGGAAGGGACCTAAACGGTCCTGGAGGTTAAATGAAAATTTGTTTAGATATGAGGAAAATGTAAAGGAATGTAAGAGATTTATGGAAGAATTTTTTGCTATAAATATGCAAAAGGGTACCCCTGTGGAAATGGTGTGGGATGCAAGCAAAGCATATATGCGAGGTATTTTGATATATTTGAATAATAAATTTAGAAAGAAGCAGGGGGGAAAAAGAAAATTGTTAGAAGAAGAAATAAAGAAAAAAGAACAAATGTTGATATTGAATCCAGTAGATAATAAAATTAAAGAGGTAATTAAATTATTGAAAGGGCAATTTAACATGTTGATAGCAGATGGTTAGCGTATTTGTTGAGAAAAAAGCAGAGCCAAAGGACAATAGA
>WNWU01012619.1:7431-19915 GCA_012654045.1 Ptyas mucosa
GGGGTCGAGCTGGGCTGCCTTGCCGGGGTGGTGTAGGAAAGTGCTGCTGTGATGTCCCCGGTCTACTTGGCATTCGTGGCACAGTTCCAGAGTGGCTGGTTGGCCCGCCTTGCTGGGGTGGCGCAGTCCTACCTCGTCGGGGTGTTGTTGCCCAGGCTTGTCAGGGTGGCGCAGGACTACCTCGTGGGGGTGTTGCTGTCCTGCCTCGTAGGGGTGTTGTCGTCCTACCTCGTCGGGGTGGTGCAGGGCTACCTCTTCTGCGTGGTTTCCGTCAGCCCCTTCCCACCTTTTCCGGAGTTGGTCCACTATCAAATCTGAGCTGTTTGTCAAAAGATAACTTTTCTGGCTGAATTCAGTCCTCCTACCATTTCTGGAATATAGCCTTGGTCCAACTACTGAGGGAAAGCTCGAATTTGAAACTTAATGTGATTTTGGTCTTTTCAGACCGTGAGCAACACGAATATGTGTTTCTTTTCCAAATCTGATCTCTGTGTCAAAACGTAAGGTTTCTGGCTGAATCGTGTCCTAATCCCAATTCTTACATAGACGTTTGGTCTCACTCTCAGGCAAAGCTCGTATTTATGTTTTTGGGCCTTTTAGACTGTAGGTACCATGAATATAAGTTTCACTTGGCCGGTAAGTCTACTGGTTTTATTTTATTATTTTGCGAATGTCTATTTGTTTGATTGGATTGATGGTTGACCCTGTCGGGGTGGTGCAGGTCAACCATGTCGGGTTGCTGTTGCCGGGGTTGTTTGGCAGGTGGATGGGGGATTTCGGTCGGGCGTCTTGGGTCCCATATGCAGGTGTGTCGTTGGTCCTCCTCGCCGAGTTGTTTTTTTTTTTTATTGAAAAAGTTTTAACAATACAAATTTTTCCCCCTTTCCCCCCCTCCCTAGCCACACATTGTAAAATACATATAAAAACAATATATAAATCCTTCCCGTCCCCACCCTAACCCTCCCCCTCCTCCCTCTTCCCTCCCCCCCTTGACTTCCATTATACGCAATATTAATATTCCCAAACGATATATATGTTATTCAAACTTCCATATCTTTTTTTCTATATTTACTAACATACTAACATAATCATCTCAGCTAAAAGCGATATAATATTTTCTAGTCTGATACTTATTCTGTACATACTCAATCCATAATTTCCATTCCTGTATATACTTCTCATGCGTCTGGTCTTTTAAAAAAGCTGAAACCTTTGCCATTTCTGCAAATCCAGCCATCTTCTGGGTCCATTGGTCAACAGTCGGTAAGACATCACTCTTCCAGTGTTGGGCAATCAACAACCTAGCTGCTGTCACCATATACAAAATCAGTTTAGTTTCACCCAGTGTAAAGTCTTTAACTATACCCAATAGAAAAAATTGCGGAGAAAATTGTATTTTTTTCTTTAAAACATTTTGCATAACCCACCAGATTTTTATCCAAAAAGCCCTCACTTTCCTGCAAGTCCACCAGATGTGATAATATGTAGCATCTAAGCAATCACATCTCCAAATCTTCCTAATTTGCGCATGCCCGAAGATGGCGGTTTGTGACTGAGGCTCCTGATGCCTGGGGCAATGTAGGGCCGTTTTGGATTCCTCGAGGGCCGAGTTTTCTTTTGTGAGCCCTCAGCCCAGCAAGAGAATACGGAGGACAGCCTGTTGTGATCTTTCCAGCTGTCCTGGGTCATCTTTGTGGTCGTTTGGAGCTGAAGAGCGTCGCGGGATTGTGGCGACGCTGACGGGAGGCTTGGATAGGCCGGGCGATGCTTCCTGCTTCGGCGTTTCCCCGGCGTTTCTCCAGCGGTCCCCTTGTGACAGCCGAAACAGGGTGGGGAGAGTGGTGGCGATGGCGAGGGAGACAGTATGTTGGAGCGTCGCTGCCCCCCCCCCTCGAAAAAACGTTGGTGACCAGCAGCGGTGGTGACGTGGTTGGGGCGGCGTTTTTTCTTTCGCCTCGATATCCCCCAGCAACGGCCGGAACGGGGGGGGGTATAACGGAGATGGTGGAACATCCCCCCCCCGAAGGGAAGCTCGGGGCTACCAGCAGCGACGGCGACGTAGGGCTGCGGTGGCAACGAATGAAATGGTACCCGCTGGGGCGCCAGCTGGGGCGCCGCCGAGGGAGACTAGCATGGCCATGCCTGAATTCTCTCGAACTTGTACAAACAGTCCTAACCTGCTGTGGAGGAGAGAGTGCAAATCATCGACTTGGAGCTCGCTGGCTGGTGGCTTTATTGAAGATTGGGGAGTTAAGGGGGGGAAGAAGATCTGGGGGAGCCGGGAAGAGCTGGAAGATGGTGTGGATTATCCCACCCCCTTTTGGTCAGTCTCTACCCCCCTTCCTTTCCCCCCTTCTCTTCCCCTTTTCTTTTTCGCCACGGCCTGGCTCGTGGGCGTGGCTTGGATTACTATCTCCCCAACCAGACTTTTTCTGCACCTGGTCTTAAGAGCTCCAAGTATGCCCACAGCAAACCCCCGGCTTCCGGAAATTCCTTCGACCCTATTGACATTAACATCTACTTGCTGTGAGGAGAGATGTGAACCTGGGCGGGGGCATCGAGGGAGTCATCTTTGTTGCAGCTGCCATTGTATAAGATCTGCTGTTACCGGCCACCGTGAGAGGGTGTCCGGGTCATTGCTTTCTGGACAGCTGCCTGAGACTCCTCTCCACTGTCGTGAGAGGACAGTGGAGTCCGATTTGACCCCTGCCGAAATGGTGAACTCTCTCCCTTGGACTTTTTTTAAAGCATCATTAGGAATCCTTGGCCTTTTTCCATCTACCCCAGACAGACTTTTGGAACCTTTTTGGATAGACTTTGGAACTCAGATGTACACATCCGCTGACCTCTTCGTACTGCGAGACTCCCCCCTCTCGCAGGCCTGGCCCTCTGTGTTATCGAGGGCCTATCTTGATGACGGGTTTTGGAACCCCGAGAGATGGCATGCAGCGAAGAGGGGGTTGAGGAGGTTTTTATCAAAATTTTTAAAGAAATTTTTAAGGGGATCAGGGAGGAGGGATGGGAATAAGGATTTTTTAAGGGGAACCGGGAGGAAGACCGAAGGGTTTGGGGGGGCAAACCCTTTAAGGTCAAACCAAGCCTGGCACAGGGGGACGGCTTGGAGGGCGCAAAACGAGGGATTGGGGGGAGGCTGGAGGACCACCCGAAGGAGGAAGTTGCCATCAGCACGGTAAATGGGAGGGGCAGATATGGCGGGAGTAGGGGACCATATCATATATGGGGGGCGCGCACTTGCTGTTTGAGAGCAATTGCATGCCCCGGTCCCCAAGACTCTACTCAGATACTCGGTGGCTTAGAGACTCAGGACCTGGGCCTCCGGCTGATGCTATGCAATGCCAGGTCTGTGGTAAATAAGGCCCCCCTCATCTATGATCTTATACAAGAGGGGGGTGCGGACCTGGCAGCTATTACTGAGACTTGGTTGGGCCCGGAGGGAGGGGTCCCCCTGGTTGAGATATGCCCACCGGGTTTCAGAGCGTTCCATCAGCCGAGGGCCCAAGAGAGGGGCGGGGGGGTAGCGGTGATTATTAAAGAAGATCTCGGTGCGAGGGAATCCACTGTGCCACAGATAGCCGGATGTGAGACCCTCTTTGTGAGATGGGGCCTTGGGGTTCAGATGGGCCTGTTGCTTACGTACCTGGCTCCCTGCCGCGTGGCAACGGCCCTGCCCGAACTGCTCGATGTGATAGCCGCAGTGGCAGTTGATACACCCAGGCTTATGGTTATGGGTGACTTCAATCTGCCATCTGTTGGTGAGACGTCTGAGATAGCTCGGGAGTTCATGGCTTCCATGATGGCCATGGACCTGACCCAGTTAGTTCATGGCCCCGCTCACAGAGGGGGTCACACCCTGGACTTGATTTTTGTCTCTGGCAAGTGGCTGAGTGAGTCTGTTATAGGGGATATAGACATGGAACCCTTGTCATGGTCAGACCACTCGCTCCTTCGCCTAGACCTTCAAACCGCTACACCCCGCCGCAGGGAGGCGGAGCCGATAAGATGGGTCCGCCCCAGGCGCCTGATGGATTCTGATAGATTCCAGATGGAGCTTGGGCCATTTCCTGAGGTTCTGGCACACGACTCGGTCGGGGACCTGGTGGCGGCCTGGGATCAGGCCGCTAGCGGGGCCTTAGACCGAGTCGTGCCTTTGCGGCCTCTGACCCGGTGCCGATCCCTCATGGCCCCTTGGTTTACTGAGGAGCTGAGGGAGATGAAGCGCCGGAAAAGACGCCTAGAGAGCGGTTGGAGGGCCAGTCTTGCCGAATCTGATCGAACACTGGTAAGGCTACATATTAAAGCCTACCTAGTGGCGATAAAAGCGGCAAAGTCTAATCACTTTTCCGCTCTTATTGCGTCATCAGAGAATCGTCCGGCGGCCCTGTTCAGGGTGACCCGCTCCCTGCTTCAATTGGGAGCGAGGGAGGACCCCCAGGAGGGCAGGGCTGAGGATTTCGGACGATATCTGTATGACAAAATCGCTCAGATCCGACGGGACTTGGACTCTGACTGGGTAGATCCGGGCGGGATGACGAGGAATAGTCTTGAGAGTGTTATCTGGGAGGAGTTTGACCTTGTGACTCTGGATGACGTGGACAGGATTTTGGGGAGACTTAATGCGACCACATGTTTATTGGGCCCGTGTCCCTCCTGGTTAGTACTGGCTTCCCGGGAGGTTACACGAGGCTGACTCCAGGGAATTATTAACGCTTCGTTGAGTGAGGGATACTTCCCCGCCGCCTTGAAGGAGGCGGTGGTGAGGCCTCTCCTCAAGAAGCCCTCCCTGGACCCGGCAATATTGGCTAACTATCGTCCTGTCTCCAACCTTCGCTTTGTGGCGAAGGTTGTCGAGAGTGTGGTTGCACGACAGTTCCCACAATTCCTGGAGGAAACGTCCTATCTGGATCCGTTCCAGTCGGGTTTCAGGCCTGATCACAGCACGGAAACGGCATTGGTCGCGTTGGTTGATGATCTCTGGAGGGCCCGGGACAGAGGTTGTTCCTCTGTTCTGGTCCTATTAGATCTCTCAGCGGCTTTTGATACCATCGACCATGGTATCATGCTGCACTGGTTGGAAGAGTTGGGGATGGGGGGCACTGTTTTACGATGGTTCTCCTCCTTTCTCTCCGACCGGTCGCAGTTTGTGTTGACAGGGGGGCAGAGGTCGACCTCGAGGCCTCTCATTTGTGGAGTGCCACAAGGGTCGGTCCTCTCGCCCCTTCTGTTCAACATTTATGTGAAGCCGCTGGGTGAGATCATCCGTGGTTTTGGGGTGAGATATCATCAGTACGCTGACGACACCCAGCTGTACATCTCCACCCCAGACCACCCCAACGATGCCCTTGAAGTGATGTCCCAGTGCCTGGAAGCTGTACGGATCTGGATGGGGAGGAACAAGCTCAAGCTCAGCCCCTCCAAGACTGAGTGGCTGTGGTTCCCGGTTTCCCGATATAGCCAGCTGACGCCATCGCTGACTATCGGGGGCGAGTCTTTGGCCCCCGTGGAGAGGGCGTGCAATCTGGGAGTCCTCCTGGATACGCAGCTGTCCTTAGAGGAACATCTGACAGCTGTGGCCAGGGGGACCTTTTATCAGGTACGCCTGATTCGCCAGTTGCGCCCCTTTCTTGATCGGGATTCCGTGTGCACGGTCACTCACGCCCTCGTCACCTCTCGCCTGGACTACTGTAATGCTCTCTACATGGGGCTCCCCCTGAAGAGCACCCGGAGGCTCCAACTGGTCCAGAATGCGGCCACGCGGGTAATCACGGGGGCTACATGGCGCTCCCACATAACACCGCTCCTGCGCGAGCTGCACTGGCTCCCAGTGGTCTTCCGGGTGCGCTTCAAGGTGTTGGTTACCACCTTTAAAGCGCTCCATGGCATAGGGCCCAGTTATCTACGAGACCGCCTTCTGCCACCGACAACCTCCCATCGACCCGTGCGCTCCCACAGAGAGGGTCTCCTCGGGGTGCCATCAGCCAAGCAATGTAGGCTGGTGACCCCCAGGGGGAGGGCCTTCTCTGTGGGAGCTCCTACCCTCTGGAATCAGCTTCCCCCTGAGATAAGAAAAATCCATGACCTCTGTGCCTTCCGCCGGGCCCTTAAAACATTTTTCTTCCAACAAGCCGGGCTGGCCTAAGCGAAGCCTTTTAAATGATTTTAAAGTGGGGTGTTTTTAAATTCTGGGCCAAATTTAGATATTCTTTTTAATTGGTTTTTAATTGTTTATATTATGTGTTTTTACTTGGCTGTACACCGCCCTGAGTCCCCAGGGAGAAGGGCGGTATAGAAATCTAAAAATAAAATAAAATAAAAAAATAAAAAATAAAAAACATTTTGGCTGCACATTAGGGTACATGCAAGACAATTTCTTGGGGTCTAAATGCCATCTATAAAACATTTTATAAAAATTTTCTCGTAAATTTTGTGACTGAGTAAATTTAACGTTCTGAACCCATATTTTTTCCCATGTTTCCAACATAACTGGTTGAGAGAAATTTTGTGCCCATTTAATCATACAATCTTTAATTAGCTCATTTTCTGAGTCTCTTTCTAACAGAACATTATAAACTCTCTTAATATGCATTGGACCTGTCCGCTTTATCTGTTCAACCAATTCTACTTCATATTCCATTAAACCAGTTTGTTGATCTTCTTTCCATCTCATCTGTAATTGATTATACTGCAACCAAGTCAACGATTTCCCTTCTTCCAACAGCATATCCAAAGTCTTCAATCGCCACCTGCCCTCTTCAGAGTAAAGTAACTCTTTATATAAGAAACCCCCGAGTGACTTAATATTTGTATTCCACATGGTATCAGCGAGATCCAGCCAAAACGGAATCTTATAATCCCAATTAGTTCGGTGCCTTCTCCAGACTCTCAGCAAAGCATTTCTAAGTAGATGACTGTTAAACACTTTGTCCACTTTATTATCATAAAACAAATATGCATGCCATCCCCAAACCAGGTCATGACTTTCTATATTCAACAAATCAGTCTTAGTTTTCCCAAACCAATCACTTAATTGTATCAATGCAGTTGCTTCATAATATAGTCGAAGGTTTGGGAGTTTAAGACCACCTCTCTCACGAGTATCTTGCATTATTTTCAGTTTAACTCTTGGTTTTTTATCATTCCAAATAAATTTGTTCAGTCCTTTTTGCCATTCTAACAATGGCTTATCTGATTTAAGCACCGGTATCATTTGAAATAAAAAGATCAGTCTAGGTAAAACATTCATCTTTACTGCTGATATTCTTCCAAGCAGTGATAACTGCAGTTTCTTCCAGTTTTGCATATCTTTTTGTATCTTTTGCCACAGAACCTCATAGTTATTTTGAAACAGTTTAGCATTGGAGTCTGTGATTTGTACTCCTAAATATTTGACCTTTGAAACAATCTCGAAACCTGCCATTCTTTCCAATTCCTTTTTTTTGCTCTCTGTCAAATTTTTGACAATCATTTTAGTTTTCTTCTGATTCAACCTAAAACCAGATACCATGCCATAATCTTCTATGATATTTTTCATCTGGATTATTGAATTCATAGGTTGTGATAGGGTAACAACCAGGTCATCTGCAAATGCCTTAGTTCTGTAGTCCTCTTGCCTTATAACTATTCCAGTCAAGGAATTCGAATCCCGTATTGCGTTGAGTAAGACTTCTAAAGTTAAAATAAATAATAACGGGGATAATGGACAACCTTGTCTGGTGCCTTTTTGTATGTTGAAATTCGATGTTAAACATCCATTAATAATAAGTTGTGCATATTGTTCTTGATAGATTGCACCAATCGCTTGTATAAACCTCTCCCCCAAATCCATTTTTTCCAGAATCTTAATTATAAAGTTCCAATTCACTCGATCAAAGGCTTTTTCCGCATCCAAAAAAACCAGCACTGCAGAGATCTGTTTATTCTTATCTAGATAGTCCATTAAATCTATAACTTGCCTAACATTCTCCTTCATATATCTGCCTTGAATAAATCCTGCTTGATCATGATGAATTATCTTTTGAATAACTGGCATCAATCTGTTGGCTAATACTTTTGCAAAGATTTTATAGTCTGTATTTAATAAAGATATTGGTCTGTAATTTTCTGGTTTCTTAGGACCTGATTCTTCTTTCGGAATCAATGAAACAAAAGCTGTTTTCCATGAGGAAGGTATCTTACCTCCTAATTGTATGTTACAAAATAAATCTTTAAGATGCTGAATCATTTCTTCCTGTAAAGTTTTATAATAAATTGCAGTTAAGCCATCCGTCCCTGGAGCTTTCGCTGTTTTTAATTGTTTTATAGCAAAACTAATCTCTTCCACTGTTATCAATTGTTCCAAGCTTTTCTTTTGAGTCGTTGAAATTTTTGAAATTCTCTTGTTTTCTAAATATTCATCTATAGTAATATTCTGTATGTCATCTTTAGCATATAACTTAGTATAATATTCCAAAAAGGCTTTTTTAATTAGATCTTGTTGATAAACTTCTTTATCAGCATATTCAGTACTGTCAATAATTCGTGTCGATGCTTGTTTCCTCAAAGTATACGCCAACCACCTGCCCGGTTTGTTAGCATTGGAAAAGGTATTATGCTTTGCAAATTGTAAGTTAGTTGCCGTTTGGTCTGCTATAAGCATTTGAAATTGATCCTTCAAAAGTTTTATAGCCATTTGTAATTTTCCGTCTGTTGGTTTTTGTATCAATTGTTGTTCTTTCTTTTTTATCTCAGATTCCAATTGTAGTCTTTTCTTCTGCTGATTCTGCCTGTGTTTAGAATTCATTTGGATTAGTACTCCCCGCATATATGCTTTACCTGCATCCCAAACTGTTTCAATAGGGGTACCTTTGTTCAAGTTAAGTTTAAAAAACTCCTTTAAATGCTTTTTAAGTTCAACTATATTTTTTTCATATCTAAATAGATTCTCATTTACTCTCCAGGATCTTCTTTCTCTTTTGCCCATCTCGATTTCCATCCAGACCGGACTGTGGTCAGTCAAAGTCCTAGGAAATATCTTTATTTTCTTTACTTTAGAAAGTAAATTAGAAGTTAAGAGAAAAAAGTCTATTCTGGAAAAGGATTTGTGCCTGTCTGAGTAAAAAGTAAAGTCCAATTCATTTGGGTTTCGAATTCTCCAAATATCTTTCAGTTCCAAATCCTCTTTCAGTTCAAAAAAAGCTTGTGGTAATTTATTCCCTATTTTAGCCGTGGTTTTTTTATCCAATCTAGGTTGGATTACTCCATTCCATTCGCCCATTATTATAATGTTTGAATAGTCCCAATCCAGAATTTTTAAATGAAGTAGCTTGTAAAAGTTTTCCTGCTGTTGATTTGGGGCATATATTCCGACCAGCAAAATTGGTCCACCATCTGTAATAACTTCAATTGCAATATATCTTCCATCTTTATCTGCTTCTATAATTTTAGCTACAAGTCTCTTATTTATATATATCACCACTCCATTCTTCTTTTCCAGATTTGAAGCAGCAAATTGCATTCCCAATTTTGAATTTATCAAGTATTTCTGATCTTGCAATTTTACATGAGTCTCCTGTAAACAGATAACATCATTATGAAATTGTCTCAAATAGTGAAATATCTTCCTTCTTTTTTGCGGAGAATTCAATCCGTCAACATTCCAAGACAAAAATTTAAGTGCCATTTGACCCTGTCTGAAGTTTTGAGAGCAATTGTTGAAGATTCTCTCCTACGGTAGCAATCTTCGGTTTAGCTCCTCCCATGACTTCAGCTTGCTGCTTATCTTTGGTTCTTTTCTCACGCTGTAGCTTTATATATTCTTGCTGCTGTTGCTTCATTTGTTTAGACATTGCTCTGGTTATGCGTTGCTCTTCCACTTTGGATGTTGTTACTTCCAAAGCCATCGCCTCCTCTGTGATGGTTTTAGACATTTCTTCCAAAGGAGAAGCTTCAAATGGCGCAAACGGGTCAACCACAACACCACCTACTGCTCCCATTAATTCTCTTGCCTCCCTTTGCGACTGCCTTATTTGTGCTTCTGTTTCTTGATCAATCTCAGCTTGTAATTGAGCTTCCTTATCTATTGGTGAAGATGTGCGTGGAGGAGGAGAGCCCGCTTTCAAAACGTTGTAATAAAATTCTTCTGCTTTTTCAATAGTGTTAAGGCGGTATCTCACTCCTCACAGCCTGAGTATTACACCTATTGGCGCATCCCACCTGAATTGTATGTTCTGTCTTTTCAATTCTGCCACCAAAAATCCAAAATCCTTTCTATCTCTTAACATTTTAGGTGGTAATTCTTTATAAACTCCGATCTCACTTCCATCAACTTGAACTGTTGTAACAAAAGAATTTTGCAAGATTTCATTTCTCATTCTTCTGTCTGTAAAATATATAACCACATCTCTAGGCAGTTGTCTTTGTACCACCACACGAGAATTAACTCTGTAGACCTTGTCCATCTTACACAAGACCAGATCTGGTTCCACTTTCAACATAACTGCCAAAGCCTCTGCACAAATTTTCCTAAGATCTTCCCTGGTGTTCTCTTTTACACCTCTCAGTCTGATAGCATATTCCATTGATCGAAATTGCATCATAGTAATGTCATTTTGCATTTTTTGTGTAACTTCTTCAATTTCTATAATTTTTGAGTCAGAAGCTCTAAATTTGGTCTCCATCTCTGAGGCAAGATTCTCCACTTTTTTATCAATCTGCAACACTACCTCAGACAGACCTTTAACCACTGTTTGAATATCTTGTTTAACTGCATCATATTTCTCTTGAACCATTCCTTTGACCTCCTTCTCTGATCTTTGAATTTCTTTAATAATAAGATCATATTGGCTTTCTTCCTTTGTCTGAGATTGCAACTGCGCTGTTTGAGGCTGTTTCTGTTTATGTGTGGGGGCTCCTCGCCGAGTTGTTGTTGGCCCTCCTCGTCGGGCATGTCCCGGTCTACTGAAGCTCTTTGGAGTTCTTTTCCGCTGGGGTCGAGCTGGGCTGCCTTGCCGGGGTGGTGTAGGAAAGTGCTGCCGTGATGTCCCCGGTCTACTTGGCATTCGTGGCACAGTTCCTGAGTGGCTGGTTGGCCCGCCTTGCCGGGGTGGTACAGTCCTGCCTCGTCGGGGTGTTGTTGCCCAGGCGTGTCAGGGTGGCGCAGGACTACCTCGTGGGGGTGTTGCTGTCCTGCCTCGTAGGGGTGTTGTCGTCCTACCTCGTCGGGGTGGTGCAGGGCTACCTATTCTGGGTGGTTTCCGTCAGCCCCTTCCCACCTTTTCCAGAGTTGGTCCACTTGCAAATCTGAGCTGTTTGTCAAAAGATAACTTTTCTGGCTGAATTCAGTCCTAGTACCATTTCAGGAATACAGCCTTGGTCCAACTACTGAGGGAAAGATTATATTTGAAACTTAATGTGATTTTGGTCTTTTCAGACCATGAGGAACACAAGTATGTGTTTCTTTTGTAAATCTGAATTCTTTGTCAAAATTTAAGGTTTCTGGCTGAATTGTGTCCTAATCCCAATTCTGACATAGACGATTGGTCTAACTCTCAGGCAAAGCTCGTATTTATGTTTTTGGGCATTTTAGACTGTGGGTACCATGAATATAAGTTTCACTTGTCCGGTAAGTCTACTGGTTTTATTTTATTATTTTGCGAATGTCTATTTCTTTGATTGGATTGATGGTTGACCCTGTCGGGGTGGCGCAGGTCAACCTTGTCGGGTTGTTGTTGCCAGGGTTGGTTGGCAGGTGGATGGGGGATTTTGGTCGGGCGTCTTGGGTCCCATATGCAGGTGTGTCGTTGGTCCCCCTCGCCGAGTTGTTGTTGGCCCTCCTCGTCGGGCATGTCCCGGTCTACTGAAGCTCTTTGGAGTTTTTTTCCGCTGGGGTCGAGCTGGGCTGCCTTGCCGGGGTGGTGTAGGAAAGTGCTGCCGTGATGTCTCCGGTCTACTTGGCATTCGTGGCACAGTTCCAGAGTGGCTGGTTGGCCCGCCTTGCCGGGGTGGCACAGTCCTACCTCGTCGGGGTGTTGTTGCCCAGGCTTGTCAGGGTGGCGCAGGACTACCTCGAGGGGGTGTTGCTGTCCTGCCTCGTAGGGGTGTTGTCGTCCTACCTCGTCGGGGTGGTGCAGGGCTACCTATTCTGGGTGGTTTCCGTCAGCCCCTTCCCACCTTTTCCGGAGTTGGTCCACTTGCAAATCTGAGCTGTTTGTCAAAAGATAACTTTTCTGGCTGAATTCAGGGCTCCTACCATTTTTGGAATACAGCCTTGGTCCAACTACTGAGGGAAAGCTCGTATTTGAAACTTAATGTGATTTTGGTCTTTTCAGACCATGAGGAACACGAGTATGTGTTTCTTTTGCAAATCTGAATTCTGTGTCAAAACTTAAGGTTTCTGCTGAATTGTCGTAAGTGTGAAAAATAGTCATAAGTCATTGGGACACAGCAATGACCCCCCCAGTGAAAAGGAAATTACTTTAAAGGCAGTACA
>WNWU01012620.1:0-14166 GCA_012654045.1 Ptyas mucosa
ACTTTGGGGATACATTGGACTCTGTCCTCATTTGGGTACTCATCATCTGGACACTTGGTGCATTTTTCCATATCTGAGAAAACAAAAAAACAATATTTCTTTCATATTCTGTCCTTTTCTCTTGCAAGAAATGCCTTCTTTGGATAACAGCTGATACCACAGGCATTTCCCAAGAAGTATTTCTTTACTATTTCATTAAAAAGAGTATAGGAAGGATTTTTTTTTAATTTAAAAATGTACACACATTCCTGTGTAATGTGTAGAATCTTTATAGGAATTTATATTGTTAGAGGTTAATAATGAATCATATAATCATTTTAGGCAAACATCCTGAGTCCTGCCTCATGGCACTTAATATCCTGGACTTGGAGGATGCCTACAGCATCTTGTAACATCTGGAAGCAACCTGGAATTAAGGAGAAACTTCCTTTCAGTGAGAGCAATTAACCAGTGGAACAGCTGGCCTCCAGAACTTGTGGGTGCTTCAACACTGAAGGTTTTTAAGAAGAGACTGGACAGTCACTTGTCTGAAATGATCTAAGGTCTCCTGCTGGAACAGGGGGCTGGACTAGAAGACCTCCAAAGTTCCTTCTACTCTACTATGATTGATTGATTGATTGATTGATTGATCTATATGGCTGACAATTTGTGTAATGAGTTCCCCCCATAACTATCCATAGCATCAGATTATGGCCCAGTGACACCTTCTCAGTGATCCTCAAGGGGAGGATCCAATATACAGTGGATTGAAAGGTCTTTCAGAAGGTGGACCTAAAATAATTCATCAAGTTTCAAAGATCTCAGATGTTTCCAGAAAGGTAAACTTATCAGCACGTATCCAAACTAAAAAGCAGAAGAAATGTTTCCTCTGCTGTTAGTAAAGCTTGTCCAGTCTGCCACCCCCTCCTCCCATCTCTTTCCCAGCCCCTCCTTCCAAGTCTTCTTGATTTACTTCCTTTTAGATAAGAAATTGTGCAGGTTAAAAATAAAAAACTGAGGTGAGCTTCAATCTTTCTTTTAACTTGCACTTTCATGAACATGTTCTGGAGGGATCTAGTTCCACAAAGCCTCCCATTTTCCTCAGTGTGACCCACCTTCCTGAGTGGAGAAGGTCCCCTCCGGACAAGGAACGCAGTCATAGCAGCAAACTGGCTCTCCTTCTCGAGCCCTCTTGACAAACCCAGGATGACAACTTTCCACACATTTGGACTGAGGCAGAGACTGAGCAGAAAAACAAGGAATGCCAAAGAAAATACGTTAGGACTCTCAGTCCATGGAAAATGGGGGGAGAAATAGACATTAGACAAGTAGATTCTGGGCTTCTCTGAGGTAAACATGAAACCTCTGACTACTTATAAACAGATGCAGGAGGTATAATAGCTGGCGATTCTTCCTTTAGTTCCTCCCTTTTGCTTTTGGAATTTAACATTATAATAAGATACTTAACATTAAATAGAAATGTAGTCTAGAGGGATGGAGTTGAAGAAAGTGTTAAGTATGATGATATATTCTTATTAAAACTGATAATAAAGTTTACTGTAAAAAAAATTCAGGAAATTTTATTGTATTAGATTTTTTAAGATGAAATTAAACTGTGATGAAAAAAGAAACCTCTGACCAGTAAGGTCTTGAAAGGTTTCCATAAAACATGGCAAAGCTACTCCATTTAGGTCCCGTCTCTTGAAGAGCTTCCATTAGATGACACCACCTGGTATGGAAGGCCAACCACCCTGGAGACTCTAGGCTTTGCCCACTTCAAATGGGACCTCAGGTGTTGGAAAACAGAAAAGACACCAAAATTTCTCTGACCTTATTGAGCAACTTTAGCAGTGAAAGAGTAACTTGGTCAATAGAAAGTCTCTGTCTTTCAAAATACGCCAGAGTCTCTAGCCTGGGATAATCCTCGGAAAGAACCAAGAAGCTGTCAATCATCAGATCTGCTGTTATCTCTCCATTTTGGTCCAAGTACAGTTTAAAGTGGCAAATATTGATAAACTCGTTCTTCTCCAGAAAAGGATGAAACTAGAATGGAATCATCCAGGAATTTGAAAAACAGAAAACTTTGTTTCTTATGCCACTTTGAATCTTTCTTCCACAATTGTCTAATCTCCAATTATGATTAAATAGGATACAAATACTAACATTATCTTCATAAGTGAATGAAAAAGTTTGAGAAAGATTTGTCAATCATATACTGAAAAAATAGAGATAATTGACACAATTGGTAAATTATAGGGAAGCAGATGACAAATAAAATGAACAGAGGAAAAACAGATTATTCACAAACTCTTTGAAAACAAGAGGTTGATTTCCATAAAGCATGGGATTATCCAGAAGAAAGTTGTCAGGCTAATCTTCTCCTTGGTCATCCTGATGGTAAACACCTCCAGATGTGCTAATTTTATTTGCAATGCGACATTAACAAAATTTTGCAAATCTGAAAGAACAAATCTCCCACCAACTCTTTTCTTAGACTAAAAAGTTAGCGAGGATCCTTTCTGAGTTTCTTTCTCTCCCATTATGCTGCAGGATTCTCCCCTCTTCTCTGATCCTTCCCTAGGCAGCCTCTCTTCCCCTCATCCTGAAAGTCATTCTCACACATCACTGCACTTCCTAAATAGATTATGGGAACTCTGGTGATATCACTGGATTTCAGTAAAGGACTCACAATCGTGTGATGTGATTAGAAACTTGAGGGGCGGATGGTATGATAACTAAGTAGATAAAAACTTTCTTCAAAATGATACACAAATAATTTTTAAGCCTTTTACATCTTTCCTATGAACCCTGAAGGTGATGGATAACAATTTGCCATTAGCCATCAATTTTTCTATGATGTCATTAATACAGTAATTAGTACGATCTTAGAGTAAGCTAATTTGATGTGATTTAAAGAATATAAAGTCTTTTAATTTACAAGCTTTATCTGAAACTTGATTTTAAAAGTTTGATAAAATAACAATGGTTTTAAATCAACTTAAAGACGATAATCAGAAGCAAGCTACAATTGTTGAATTGGATGGATTGGATGGACTGGAACTGAATTTGCTGCTGGCATCCCTGAAGGAGGAGTCTGGTTTGAAGTCAGGCTGCTTGGAGATGGCTGGAGAGGCCATGGACCCTGAAGACTCAAAGTGGGCAGAACGGATGACTGAAGAAATGGCAGGAAGATTCAGGAAGATTCAGGAAGATTCAGGGAGATTGGGGAATGAACTTGTCATATTTAACTGGAAAACAAGTCTTAAGAGTCATTGAGTTTCAATTTACAGGAGGTCCTGTGACTTTGGGGAATGGAAAGCAGTTGTTGGGAAAGATCCTAATTAAAATTCGAAGGAAATGTATTATTATTAAGAATCAAACAAAGATGTTTAAACCTGGATAGATTCTGAATGGATCAGAGATGATGATTGTGGTGGTCTGTGGTAGAAAAGAAGCTCCTGTAAATTTTCTGTGAGTTAAATGGAATAGTAGATAACAGACCATTTTGAAGTTTTGAAATTTAATTTTATTGTTGGATTGCCGTTAAATACATTTTTAATATACAGCAGATAGATGACAAGTCAAGTAGTTGCAAATATGTGTGTAGAAGTTTATAATTCTGGGCCTATTTTGCAAGGGGGGGAAACTATGATTGCTGTATTGTATTCAACTGGGGGGACAATATGCAAGTTTTTGACAATATGCAAATTTTTAATGCACAATTAAAAAAAAATATTTTGTCTAGTTTTGTTTTGTCTTTCTAATAGTTTTATTTTCCGAAACTTGCATTTTACCTTTTTGAATAAAATTAAATTTAATAAGAGGAGGATCAAGTTTCCAGAAACAATATTTATGATTAGGACAAAGAGAAGGATGTATGAATAAAAAGCAGTAGAAAAATATCTGATTTTTAGCAACTACCGGTAGGACTTGACTAACAATAGAATCCCATATAATAGTGATGGCTAACCTTTTTGCCATCGTGTGCCAGGAGAGGGGGTGCAGGGGAGGGTCGTGTGCGCACGTGCCCACACACATGTGCGCGCAACCCCCCTCCCCCCCTCCTGGCACATGATGGCTGGTAGGCCCGTTTTTCTTTCTTACCTGGCTCCAGATCCTGTCTATTTATCTGGGAAGGGCGAAAACAGCCTTTCCCACTCCCTTGGAGGCCCTACGGAGGCTGAAAGTGGGACAGGAAGTGACATTTTTTGCTGTCCCCAGCCTCCAGAACCTCTCTAGGAGTCTACAGGAGCCTCTCTAGGAGTCTTTGGAGGCCAGGGACAGCAAAAAACATCACTTCCTGTCCCACCGGAAGTCAGGAAATGGGCCCTTTCAGCCTCCGTAGGGCTTCCAAGGGAGTGTGAAAGGCTGTTTTTGCTTTTCCCAGATAAATAGACAGGATCTGGAGCCAGGTAAGAAAGAAAAACGGGCCTTCCCCACCCACCCCAGTCCCTCCAGAGGCAGGAAACAGCCTGTTTCCCTACTTCTGGTGGGCCCAGAAGGCCCGAAAATCAGCTGGCCGGCGGGCGCATAGGTTCACCATCACAGCCATATAAGAACATTAATGATGGACTCGAAGAAAGATGAGGGATACCAAACTTGATATTTATGTTTGTGGAAATGATCTCAAAATTGTAGTTAACTGTGAACAGACTATGAATCAACAGGGAGATGTTCATGGAAAGAAGGCAAATGCAGCCATAAGAATCTCAGGAAGTGAACGTTCTGGTTTGGGGAGACCGCAACTCAAGGACCAGGTCCCCTTGCAGGCACCACGCTTGGAGGAGAATTTGCACAAAATCTACGTTTGAACTTCAGGGAAGGAGAAATAAGCCAAGGAAGAGATCAAAGGAGCTGCTCTTGGCCTTGAGGAAAGAGAACAAGGAGAAGAGCTGAAGATCAGGAGGAGTCTGGGAGCCCCTTTCCAACTGACACAATCTCTTCATTGGAGAAGGGGGGGACGCAGCCCTCTTCCAATCACTGACACACGTTACACACAAGTGTAAGATCTGCTCACTATTATTCCAGACTGTCAAACAGGAAAAATGAATTCAGTTACAAGAGAGGAGATTTTAGCTGAAGGAGAGAAAACAATATGATAAAAGGATGAGCTGTTTTAGAGCTGAGCCAGTGAAGCAGAGAAGTTCAGTCCCTTCTTCATGGATTGTCTGAGTGCAAAGACTGAGCAGCCATCAGTCAAAGAAGCTTTAACTGGGATTCCTGCAGAGAGGAGGGGTTGGGCTAGATGGTATCAGGGTCTGAGTAATTAAATTGAACAGATCTGTTGAGTTGGTTCCCCTCCTTCTCCTCTGGATTCCTCCTCCAAAGGATCTAACATTAATGGATCCATATCGGGACCCCCATACCTGCCATGGCTGCAGCCTTGGAGACTCCAAAGTCTTTTCTCCCTCCTTCTTTCCCCTCCTCATTCTGAAGGAAAAAGCGGCATTCAAGGCCTGGGCCAGAGTCTTCATGATACTGTAATATAGATAGTTATTTGGGATCCTTATCCTGTTCCTTTTCTCCTGGGTCTCCAGTGGGGCTTTCTGGGTGCATCTTCTGCGGCCTTTCACAGAAAAGACGTTCTTTGAAAAAGAACAGCGGAAATAATGATCTTGAAACTGATATTCCACAAAGAAATAGGGTTCAAAGGCATCATCCATTGGCCTTGCTTTTGCCAGATAACTAAAGTTCAAAATACTATGGATGTACTTGAGAAGTCTACGCTTGTTCATTGTATACCCCAAAAAATTTGTGAGGATCCAGACTTTCCCTTCAATGGGTCCTGGCAGACGCATAAATGTTAAATGGAAAGGAAGAATTCTCTCCCAAATGGAATCATGTTGTATGAAGTGAACAAAGACATTGACTTGTCTCCACTTAGAGAGGGCCTCCCTGAGGGCTGCTGTATATCCAGTTGTTGAGAACAGTTGTGATATAACAACACAAATTCCACTCCTGACAAGCATAGGAGGAAAAATCCTCATGAAATTCTCTCCCTTCTCTGTGTCTGAAGCAAAGAGGCCAATCAGGGTCCATCTGAAATGGAGGAGCAGGTGGACAATTGCTGGGTACAGGATCCCTTCTTTGGGGAGAATTTGGTGGAAAAAGGGGAATTTCCTTTTATCACTCAGAGCCTCTGAAGCAGTTTTAAAACTGATCTGAAAAAGCAATGAAGAATGCTGTGTTATATTTGGGGTCAGATCAAGTCCAAAATATTTAAATAAATCCAACCTGGTTCTCATGAATGTATTGGAATAGTTTGTTAATCAGACATTGTTTAAAATATTAATGACAGAATATTAGCAAGATTGTATCATAATAATGGAAAATAATAAGCAAATTAAAAAACAATAAAAATGTAACTCATATTACTGTATCACCCCTACAATTTACCACAATTAGATTAACACGTGTATCTTTTTTTGCTTCTGTTAGGATATGGTTTGGTCCTAACTAGTTGTCCAGGCAATATATGTGTACTGTACCTTTAATCTGTAAATATATTATGTTATGTTAAATGTATTCTTGCTGATTCATTGTAATGCTGAATCATGCTGTAATTAGGTAATGACTGGTTGTGAGCGTATTTAAGCGAAGCATTGTAACATGGTCAGTTGCTGCTATGATGATATGCTGAAGCTGATGATATGCTGCCATTGAGAGGAGTTACTACCTGCTAATCATCGTTTGATGGATCTGCTACCATCATGGTTTGTGAACCAGAGTGAGTTTGTTATACTGTATCTACTGGACTGATTTAACTGGCAAAGACTTGGAATTTGTTTAATGACTATGAAGGGACCTTGGAGGTCTTCTAGTCTGACCCCCTGTTCAAGCAGTAAACAGGCATAATAGCAGTAACTGTAAGAGGGATCCTGGCGTCGTAGTGGACAACCAATTAAATATGAGTCAAGAGTGTGCAGCAGCAGCCAAAAAAGCCAATGCAATCCTAAATCGCATTAACAGAGGGATACAATCAACATCAAGAGAGGTACTAATACCACCCTATAAAGCCTTAGTAAGACCACACCTAGAATACTACATCCAGTTTTGGTCACCACAGTATAAAAAAGATGTTGAGACTCTAGAAAAAGTGCAGAGAAGAGCAACCAGGATGATTAGAGGACTGGAGACTAAAACATACAATGAACGGTTGCAAGAACTGGGCATGGCTGGTCTAGTGAAGAGAAGGACCAGGGAAGACTTTATAGCAGTCTTCCAATATTTGAGGGGCTGCCACAGCGAGGAGGGGGTCAAACTATTTTCCAAAGCACCCAAAGGCCGGACAAGGAATAATGGATGGAAACTGAAGAAGGAAAGATTCAACCTGGAAATAAAAAGATAAAGTTGCCTTCAGAAGTTGTCGGAGCTTCATCACTGGAAGCTTTCATCTGGACCGTCATCTTTGTATTATATGTATTTTATCATTTGTCTGTACACCGCCCTGAGTTCCCCGGGAGTAGAGCGGTATATAAATATAATAAATAAATAAATAAATAAATAAATAAATAAATAAATAAATCTGTCAGAAATGGTGCAGAGTCTGCTTGGACTAGATGACCTACAAGGTTCCTTCCAACTCTGTTAATCTGTATCTATCTATATTATTCCAGATGAGTGGTAGTCCAGCCTCTACTTAAAAGCCTACAGAGATGGACCACCCACAATTTCTGAAGGGTAGACGTTCCATTCCTCACCATTAGGAAATTTCTCCTTCGTTCTAGGTTGTTTCTCTCCTTGATTAGTTTCCATCCATTGTTTCTTGTCTTGACTTCTGGTAATTTGGAAAATAGGTGGACCTCCTCTTCTCTGTGGCAGCCCCCCAAATATTGGTACATTGCTATGATGTCACCCTTAATCCTTTTCACTAGACTAGACATACTGAATTCCTGCAACTGTTCCTCATATGTTTTAGTCTCTAGGCCCTTAATCATCTTTTCTGCACTCTTTCCAGAGTCTCTACATCTTTTTTATAATATGGAGACTAAAACAGGCAAGTGTGGTCTTGCCAAGGCATTAAAAAGCTGTACCAATACTTCATGTGATCTTGATTTTATCCCTCTATTAATGCAACCTAAGACTGAATTAGCTTTTTTGGGTTCTACCACACATTGCTGGCTCATATTTTAGTGATTTTCCACTCAGACTCCAAAATCCTTTTCACAGTTACTGCTATTGATCCAGGTTTTACCTAATCTGTACGTGTACATTTGGTTTTTCTAGCCTAGGTATAAAACCTTACTTTTCTCTACAATGAATTTCATTTTGTTAGATAGGCCCAGGGTTCAAGTCTACCTAGATCCACCTGGATCTTCAGCCTATCTTCTGAGGTGTTGGCTATTCCTGCCACTTTAAGTGTTGTCTTCAAATTTGATGATTTCCTCATTTCTCCCCTCATCCAAATCATTCATGAAGATGTTGAAGAGAACTGGGCCTAAAATGTAACCTTGGGGTCCCCCACTGTTTGTTTCCCTCCATGCAGATGTAGTTCCATTGAGGACCACAGGCTGAGCCCATCTGCGGGTGATGCTGTCCACCCACATATTTTCAGCTTCCCAAGAAATAGGTTGTGGTTTACTTTTTCAAAGCCTTTCTGAAATCCAAGTACTGTATACTACATGCACTGCATTTCATTGGTCCACTAATTTAGTCAGTTCTGTCAAAGAATGAAATACCATTTATTTATGATCTGTTTTTTGATCCTGCATTAGTCCTAGTAAGATATTTCATATCTAGACTGAAGAACAAGGGTT
Source organism: Ptyas mucosa (assembly GCA_012654045.1). Lineage (NCBI taxonomy): Eukaryota > Metazoa > Chordata > Lepidosauria > Squamata > Colubridae > Ptyas > Ptyas mucosa. Next base: position 8,736 of record WNWU01012620.1, read on the forward strand.
CAGATATGCATCTCTCCCTTCCCCCTTGATAAGTATAGATCCTTCTTCTCATTGAGCCCAAACCTCCCTCTCAAACAAGGGCTTGGATCAGGGCCAACAGCCTGAGCTCCATTTTGAGGGCAATCAATTTTCTCCATCATAATTTTCTGTTTATTGAGTCAAATGCTGTACTAATATCTAGAAAGCAGCAAACCTTGTTTTACCTCACTGATATAGATGAGATATTTCAAAACATATTTGTTGACAATATTAGATTATTAACTTATGCATTATTATTTATTACAAAATCTATATAGCATAAAACCTTTTGCAAGGAATGCATTTTTCTCAAGTTTAACTAAGAGGACCATGGCTTAAATTTTAGCCACAATATCTGTTAGTCTATTTGGCCTATAATTGCTAGAGTAATTTTTATTCCATTGTTTAGATGGATAAAATGCTACTATTGCCCACTTCAATCCAACTAGATATGGCAGGCATTATTTATGTGTGAAAATGAAGATGCCAATAGAGGCCCCAACAACCAGGGATATTTTTTGATCAGTTAAATAGTTGTTAGACTGTCTTCCCCAGGGAATGTATTGCTTGCATTTCAGGCCTTTTCTGATTAATCTCAACATGAACATAATGGAGTAAATTTTTGTCATTTTTGCTAATATGGAGAAAAGCAGCTCTTTGATTCCATGGAGAAGACATGGTTGCATCTATTGCTCATCCACCACCCCTCACTTTACCAGATAGAGAAAAACACACACAAACCTGTGGGACTTTGTAGGTGCCTCCTACTGTTGACATCTGGATGGAGATTTCCCTTTTAGCTGCATCAAGAAGAGCCAGAAGGTTCTCCTTCCTCCCACAGCTGTAGTTGGGGACATTGGATTCTCCAGTCGAGAGCATGTCCAGCAAGGCATGTGAAGTGTGTAAAGTGCTCAAATAGTTGTCATGGATATTGTAGCCCAGTGTGAGATTATGCAGGAGTTGGGAATCCTTGTTGACCATTTGAATGGCGAAAATGTACTGTGAGCCATATAAAACACTATAAGAATTCCCATGGTAAAAAATTGTCATTATAATCAACAGCAACAACAAATATTTTTGATATGTATAATGTATATAGTCCTTCACAAGCCTACTGTCTTTAAGTCAACATTGATCCAAAACCAATGATCAGTTACACAAATATGGAAATTGGCTGAGATACGACAACTACAACTCTTTCAATGATTTCTTTAAATAAAATTCATTATCCAAGTGATAAACTAAAGATTGAACAGGGATAATCTGCAGACCTTTCAGTTTTTTTTTCCCAGACCCCTTTTGACAAAATCAGACAAAATAGAGAAACTATGGAAATCAAAATTATTCAGAAAATTAGACATATCCCCCAATATAAGAATAAATGAATTAAAAAAACAAAAGAAAAGGAGAGTGTTAGAATGGAGGGAGTGCAACTCCATTACTCTGAATGACTTACAAATCACGGAAAACAAACTGAACAGAAGGAGCCACGTTGAAAAGGAACTTTGCATGCAAGATTTTATTTCCACTGACGACTATACCAATGAGATGGTCTCCTGGGCTGTGATAGCTCTGTGGATTGTTTCCATCCTGGTTCTCCAAACTCAGCGGGCATTTCATTCTCAACTTCCCAGAGACTGGATGGGACACCAGCAGAAGCAGAAGCAGAAGCAGGAGGTCCATCATTCATGGGGTGAATCAATCAGTCTCCTTCCCGTTTCTAAAGAAGAATTGGAAGAATCAAAGGACTCTCATAAGGTGGAACAGTTGCTTTTTCTCAACACAGAGAAACACTCAGCTTCACCTGGAAAAGAGAGAGACGTACATTCAAGAGCAAAGACTCTGCCTGTCACAAACGTCCATATTTCTCTGCCCAAAGTCTCCCCTGGAGGATTCGGCCAAACAGCAGAGCTGAAACTTTTATCATCATTCTCCCTCTCAGGAGGGATCCCTGGATAATTCAAGTAGTTCTTGGACTCAAAAATTGTTGGGCATTTCTCTGGAGGGAAATGAAAGGGAAATAATCCCCATGTAATTCATAATAACAGGGGCAGAGATCGAATTAATTCCATCATTCAGAATTGAGAAATTTGGGGTCTCCATGCTTAAAACTGGCCCTGGAGGGAACTCACGTCACCCGTGGCTGAAGAAAATATTACTCTGATATTTGTTTGCATAGTAAGACAAAACCTAGGGGGGCAGTTAATGCTGGAGCACTAATAGATCTGAAATAGCTGCCAGCTGAGTTGGAGCCAAAATTAATTTATTTGGAAAGCTCATGCTCAAGGGCACCATTACAAAAGGGCTGATGCAATCGTGTGGCCAATTTCTAAGAACAAAATCAACTTTAGTGAAAAAGTAGTTACCAGAACTTTGCAGAGTTAAAAAAAACATTTCTCTCTCTCTCACACACAGAGAGAGATGGAGAGATTAGGAAAAACTGCTAGTTTTTCTTTCTTTTTCTTTTTTAAAAAATTCAATAAGTTTATTTCCATTTTTTAAAAAACAATGCTTTACATATATACATAAAAGGTTATTGCAACTAACATACACAAATATGCGCCTATACCACTAATACAATCCATTTCATTTCCCTCTCATTTCTTTTACCCAAATATACCATAAATTCCAACATTTGTAATAATCAGAATATTTTTGATTCCTGAGTAATTTTGTTAACCGGTCTGCCTCCGCGTTCTGTAATTTTCCAAATCAATTTCTTCTCTGTGGGTATTAATTCGTTTTTCCATTCTTGCGTGTATAACATCCTAGCTGCAGTAGTGATATGGAGAATCAAGTACCATTTTTCCTTAGTTATTTTGTCTGGTTTCATTCCCAATAAAAAAATCTCTGGTTTCAGCTCTATATTATATCCTGTAATTTCCACTATGCAGTTCCGAACCTTGGACCAATATTTGCCTGCTTTGGGGCACGTCCACCATTGGTGGTAGTAGGTCCCTCAACCATTCCCACACTTCCAGCATGCCGGAGAAACTCTTGGGAACATTCTTGCGATTCTTGCCGGGGGGATGTGCCAACGATAGACCATTTTATAAATATTTTCCTTGTAGGAGGTTGACAAAGTAAGTTTCATATTCCTATTCCATATCTCATCCCATTTATCCAAATTTGGAGAAAGTCCGAGGTTCCTCCCCCAGGCAATCATAGTGTCCTTAATCACCTCCTCACCAATCCATCTTGATACCAAGAACTGGTAGCACCTTGAAAATAATTTATTTTCGATTCCCAATAAGATCTAATCTAAGTCCTGTAGTGACCTATATGTTCCCTCCTTTCTTTTGTCCCTTCTGACTCTCGATTGTATTTGGGCATATGCTCACCAGTCTACCTTTTTGCCCTGTTTCGTAAGCTCCTCTCGGGTCTTCAATTCCCCTTGAGGGTCAAGCAAATCCTGATAAGTCAATGGTATTTCCTTATTATATAGTGTCGCATGTGTTACTGCCTCTAATGGGGTGAACCAAATTGGAATCATTGAATGATGCCTGTTCCTAACCCCTTCCCAAGATTCTAATAATATTCTCCGAAGGTAGTGTCTCTTAAACTGTCCACATTTCTTGCCCCTCTCCCTCCATAGAAGATGGTGCCAACCTTGACACAGATCATAACCCTCCGATGTAAGAGTCCTCTTCCTATTTAAAAGCATCCAGTCTCTAATCCAAGTTAAATTAGCCGCTTGGTAGTAGAACTCCCATTTCGGTAGACCAAATCCCCCTCTACATGGAGCCTCTTGGAGCATTTTAAGCTTTATCCAGGCTTTTTCTTCTGCCACACAAATTTCCTCACATAACTATCTAGCAGTTTAAAAAAACCACTACCCAGTCTCGGGGGCTGCTGCTGCTCCTGCCGGAGTGTGTTTGCAGTAGCTCCTCCTGGTTTTTATTTTATTTTATCAATTTTTAGTATACCCATTGGACCCTTTTTATTTAAATAATATTTTTCGGAGTCGATAACAGAGCAGACCACAACACAGACAAAGTTTTGGCTGATAAGGACTAATAAGGCATGGGGAAAAGAAAGAAGCACCACGGCACCAGCCCGGGATCTCTCCCACCATTGAAGAATGCAAAACAACCAAAAATTGACGAGCACTTTGCTGACAAGAGATTTGTAAGTAAAAATATCCCTCCTTTCATTCCCAACAATTTGGAGAGATTAGAACGGGACCGGCAAAGAGATTTGACAAAACAGCAGATACTAGACTTTCCCGATCTGGGGGGAGGGGAGCAAAATGACAGCCAGCTGTTTTCACAAATGAGTCCAGCTATTGCCGGTATGGAGACTGAGATAAAAAGTTTAGCAACAAACTAATCCAGAGTGTGGAGAGCTTACCGTGGGAGAATACAACAGAATTTATGGCAAAGCAATGCCTTCTTACAGCACAAACGGTTGTTTCAACATTTGAGCAACTAATAACCATTCAACATGATGTAGAGACACTGAAAAAGGTTTTAGCTGTTTTTCTGCAAGAACAATATCGGGCTACAGGCACTTTCACTAAAGTCCATACAGCAGACGTGGGTAAATTGCATACTCATGGTAAGGAAGAGGAAAAAGAGCAAAGACCCAGGGAAACAGTTAAAGAGCCTGCCAAAAAGTGTCAGCCCACTCAGAAAAACAGACCCCCGATCCCTCCTTTGGGGCTGGAAGCACCTGGCCAGGACACACACACACAGTCGCACACCTTTCATTTCAAAGATGAAGATTTCTGCCTAGGAGGTGCCCTGAAAAGCGTAAGGACCAATAAGAATTCTCCTTTCTGCAGCATCATCGGTCTCCGGGCAGAGTCTCCCTTGACTTCACCTGATGGAGAGAGTTCGGCGTAGAGAGAGAAACGGAGAAAGGGGGAGGGGGATATTGTCAGTCTCGGGGGCCGCAGCTCAAGGGGGGCTCATGCCAGGTCTGGAGGGGAGGGTGGACTTCCTTTGGCCCTCCCTCCCCAGATGCGGCGTGGAGTGGGGCCACAGTGGATGGCTGAAGGGGAGGCGCAGCCCCACAGCCAGTGAGGCCTTGGAGGTCTCTGAGGGGGCTGCTTGGGGAGTCCTTGGGCGCCTTCTCTCTCTCTCTCTCTCTCCCTCCCTCTCTCTCTCTCTATCATTGGGAGTGCCCCTCCCCCAACCCTGCAGGGTCCCTGCTCTCCCTGACCCTCCCAGAAGCTCCTGCCTTTTGCTCCCTTCCTGGCAAAGGGGCTGCCGGGGGCCGCTTGTACCCTCAGCGCTGTGGGGTTTTCGGACCCACCGCAAATAAGAGCTCAGTTTTGGGTTCAGGAATCGCTGTTGTGGATGTCAATGGGGGGGGGATAAGAAGGGGGGAAGCGGGAATCCCTGGCTGAGACTCGTGAAAGGAGCAAAGAAAGTGGAGGGTCCCGTCTAGGGCTGCCATGACCCCCCCCCCC
>WNWU01012621.1:0-42935 GCA_012654045.1 Ptyas mucosa
GGACTGACCCATGGGCTCAATCCAGGCATGGATGCCTCCATGCCAGGGAATTTATATTTGCCTACTTTTATTTCTAAATAAAGACTTAACTTAATTGCATCCTTGCGTGCTGCCTTTCCTTGGAAGCGCCCTCAACGAACCATCATTCTTTGTGAGATCCCTCACAGCTGATTCTTGTGATAGCTTTTAAGCAAGATCAAAAGTACAGATATATCTTTGATAAGGTGGGAGAGGCACTTTTGTGGTGTAACCACAGCAATCATTTCTTTCTTCTAATTACAGAGGTTGCCTGAGAGGCACTAGAGGGCAGCAAAAGGGAGACGGAGGAAAAAATTCTGAAGATTGTAAATAAGAGTCTCAGACTTGAATGGGGTTTTAGGTATGATTTTAAAAATACCTCATTGTCCATATTTGTAGTGAATCCATGGGTGGGCAGTGCAAAACCATTCAGTTAACATGTTGCTTGCTTGTGCCTTTGTGTATTGTCTGATTTCAGCCAATGTAGCTTCTACATAGTATAGGGATTTTCCTCTATACTATTCATGTTGTCTTGCATTTTTGTTATGGACTGCACCAGTAGAGGCTAAACCAATTTTGTTGTAATACATGATGTACAATGACAATAAAGGCTCTTATTCAGAGGTGGGTTTCAGCAGGTTCTGACCAGTTCTGGAGAACCAGTAGCGGAAATTTTGAGTAGTTCGGGAACTGGTAAATACCACCTCTGACTGGCCCCACCCCCACCTATTCTCTGCCTCCCAAATCCCAGCTGATCGGGTGGAAATGGGGATTTTACAGTATCCTTCCCCTGGAGTGGGGAGGGAATTGAGATTTTACAGTATCCTTCCCCTGCCTCGTCCACCAAGCCACACCCACCAAGCCATGACCACCAAACCACACCCACAGAACCGGTAATAAAAAAATTTGAATCCCACCACTGCTATTATTATTCTAAACCAGGTTTTTATTAAATAGGAGCTCAACTAATTGCAGGTTCCTCAAAAGCATGAGGAAGAATGGTAGTAGTAATTAGCACAGAGAATCAGCTCCTGGGCTTACTTCCTTCTGTTCTTATCCTACACTTACATATAGGAAGCTGACATTATTAACACAAATGCTGGCCTAGAAACCAGGAGACTGTGAGTTCTAGTCCCACTTTAGGCGTGAAAGCTGGCTGAGTGACTTTGGTCCAGTCATTCTCCAGCCCAAACAACTTCACAGGATTGATGTTGTTGGTAAAAATAAAAAAAAAGGAGGAGGAGGAAGGAATATCATGTATGTTCATTGCCTTGGGTTATTTATGAAAAATAATAAAGGCAAGATTTTTAAAAAATCTAATTTAAATCTAAAGTGTCTAGTAGAAGCCACAAGGTCACACGTGTCACCATGCAAATGACACAGATTATGGAATGTTTATTGGCCAATTACATACTTTGCATGATTTCCCCAATGGCTTCTTATCTCTCATGAAATCTCTTCTTCACCCCTCCACCGCACCCTGCAGGCACCCATGTAAATCAGAGGTGGTATTCAGCCAATTCGGACCGGTTCAGGTGAACCGGTAGCAGAAATTTTAACTGGTTCGCCGAACCGGCAAATATCACCTCTGGCTGGCCCCACCCCCACCCGCCCAGTCATCACTCGCCCCACCCACCACTGCCCACCCTGCCCTATATGTGTTGCCTTTGCCACACGGCCTAGCTAATTGCCTCGCCTCCGCACCTCGTCCGCTCTACTCACCAAAGGTAAGCATGCTGCCCACTCAGCCTTCGCCTTGGGCTGGGGGCCTAGGGACGCAACCTTCCCTGAGGCCCTGGAGCCTCCACCCACTCACAGTTCACCTCGGCCAGGTTGGGGAACGCGCCATTCCCCGGCTCTGTCGTTCCACGGGGCCTCTGCCCACATGCTGCCTGCTCGCCCTCTGCCTTGCTCACCTTTGTCCATGCCTTGGTGGGGGGGACATGGTGGACACTGTTGGATATTCATCCTACAGTTGGGTAGTTAATATATAGAAAAATTATGTTTGTGACTTTAAATGATATAAAAGGAATGATTGGCTGTGCTACGCTACGATAATCAGGTATCTCTTTGCTGTCCGGTCCGCTGTCTACTATGCAGAGGGAAGTTTACCCTCAATACTGGTTATGGGCTCAGTGTGTGTGTACCGGTTACAGCAATAAGAGAGTTGCGACACACATTACTCCTCCAGGCGTTCTGATATATTTCATATCCTGGTGAGGATGGCACAAGGTCAAGCTCCAAATTTATCTCTGGTTACCCGGCTGGATGGTACCAACTACAAATCCTGGTCCACCAAATGCAGTCTACTGTTGCGCAAAGAGGGGCTATGGGATGTAGTGCAGAACCCACCCGATGTGACCTCCTGGAATGCTGACGATGCCGAGGATGCCAGGAAGATAGCGGAGTTCCAGAGGAAAAATGAGAGTGCATTGTGTATAATTGGATTAACTCTAGACGATACCCAGCTTGTTCACATTGAGGGCGAACAGTCTGCTGCTAGATGCTGGGGTAATCTGAGACAGCTTTATGTTTGTGACACTGTGGAGGCACAAATTAACATTACACAAAGGTTATTTCGCACACGACTCCTTAAGGGTGGTGACATGTTAACACACCTGAATTACATGAAAGGCATTTTTCGAGAGCTACATCAGAAGGAGGTGGTTTTTTCTGAGCAGCAACAGGTTTATATACTGTTATCATCACTGGATGAGAGCTACAATGACGTAGTAACATCATTTGAAGTCCTCACACAGCAAGAACTAACTATGGCCAATGTAACCTCGCGGCTACTAGAAGAGGCCAGAAGGAGAGAAGAAAGAAAACAGCTGAGGGAAGAACCTGAGTCGACTAATGTAACCGCAAATGCAAATAACCATGTATATGCTGTGAAACATTGTTTTAATTGTGGCAAGAAGGGTCATATAGCCAGGTTTTGTAGAAGGCTGAAACAAAAACCCATGGATAAAGATAGGAAACAATGTAATGTAGCTATGTCTGATAAGGCACCGGTTAATCACGACTCGTGGGTTATAGATAGCGGGGCGTTGCTGTGCATTACCAGAACTAGAAATTATTTTGTAAAAATGTTGCCCAGTAACAATAAGATTTCTTTAGCAAACGGGTGGAAGCTAAAGGCATGTGGTGAAGGAATGGAGATATGTCCATACGTAAAAGAAAAAATGCATATGTTATATGTTCCGAATCTAAACTTTAATCTATTATCGGTTAGAGTATTAGTTAAGCTAGGATATACAGTAACTTTTAGGAATAATGATTGTTTAATTGAAAAGGATGGAACTAAGATTACTGGAAAATTGAAAGATGGTTTGTATGTATTATCCAATAACCATGTTACAAATGCTGTATACTCGAATGTTAAACCACATGACGAATGTGTTCACTTGCTCCACAGACGAATGGGGCATATTAGTTTTAAGATGCTGCAGAAAACTGTTAAATTAGTTTATGGGTTGAAGTTGAAGCCATGTAACCAGTATTTAAATTGCAATATTTGTAATCAGCAAAAGAGCAAAACAATCCCTGCTAATAGGTTTGACGGCTTTAAAACGAAGAGACCACTGGAAGTGGTATTCGCTGATCTAATAGGGCCAATGAAAGCTAGTCTAGGGGGTGCTTGTTATGTCCTGAGCATAGTTGATCATTACTCCAGGTATGGTTTTTGCTACCTATTGAGGAATAAGACGGATACATTTCGGTATTTTGTTCAGTGGATCAAGTTTGTCGAGAGAAAAACAAAGAAAAAAATAGTTACCATCGTAACTGACAACAGTACTGAGTTTGTAAACATGAGGTTTAAATCAATGATCGACAATGCTGGTATAAAACATAAGTGTTCAGCTCCATATAGACCACAACATAACTCATATGTTGAAAGGAGAGGACAAACTTTACAAGCAATGATGAGAACAATGTTAGCTGATGCAGGTTTACCACCCAGTCTATGGGGAGAAGCCATAATGTGTGCAAATACACTCTTGAACAACGTCGTAAATACAACCACTAAGAAAATTCCCCATACTGTATGGCATGGAAGGAAGCCAGATTTGAGTTACATACACACATTTGGGTCACCTGCATGGGATCATATGCCATCACAGTTAAGACGTAAGGGCCAGAGTAGGGCACAACAATTAATATTTGTTGGTTATAATTCAAACCACAGGTCCTACAGATTTTGGCGAAAAGAAACAGCAACGGTAGTTAACAGTGCGAATGCAAAGTTTATGGAGCATGTAGGTTGGAATAGATTGGGGACTGAGAATCAGGTTATCATCGAAACTCAGACTGAAACTACTAATGAAATGCCAGAACTCCAGAACAAAGAGTTAGAGGAAGACGTAGTACAGGAACAGGTGAAGGTAGAGAGGCCATGTGTGAGTCCTGAACTGCCAAGAAGGTCAAATAGAGCAACAAGACCGCCTGATAGGTATCAGGCAACAATGGTCTATCAATTAAACAAAGTTCCTACAACATATAATGAGTTAACCACGTTTCCACCTGAAGATCAGAAAGTGTGGAGATCTGCAATGACTAAAGAACTAAAATCTTTGCAGAATTTAAATGTTTATGAAACTGTAACAATACCACAAGGTAAAACAATACTCGGTAGTAAGTGGATATATAAATTAAAAACTGGAATAAAGAGTGAGCCAATATATAAGGCTAGGCTGGTAGCTCAAGGATTTAATCAGTCTCCTAACGATTATGATGAAGTATTCGCTCCAAGTTTGAAAGCCATTACACTAAGAGCAGCGTTGGTATGGGCAGCTAGATACAATTATATAGTTAATCATTTGGACGTAGAGACTGCATACCTACATGCACCACTACAGCATGAAATCTATTTAAAGAAACCCTCAGGATTAGAGGAGAATGAGACATCTGACTGTTGGCTATTAAGAAAAAGCCTTTATGGGTTAAAACAGTCAGGATACGAATGGAACCAGTGTATTGTAGGAACATTAAAGAAGATTGGATTCAAAGCAGGATTAACTGATCCATGTTTATTTAGAATGGAGAGGGATGGTAAAATGTCATTATTACTTCTGTTTACTGATGACATAGCTTTAATTACAGAAAATGATCAAGAGACCAACAGAATTGTTGATCAATTAAAAACGCATTTCAGAATTAAAAATTTAGGGGAGATACAACAATATCTGGGTGTACGAATTGAAAAAACCAGGGGAGGATTTAAATTATCCCAAACTGATAAAATCAATAATTTATTAAAACAATTTAGGATGGAGTTATGTAAACCATCAAAAACACCTATGGTGCAAGACTATTGTAACACTGATGTAAAAAGTCCGTTGTTTGATAAAGGGATTTACCAATCACTGGTTGGCAGCTTATCGTATATCAGCAATTGGTCTAGACCCGATATTTCTTATAGTGTTAACCAATTGGCTAGATTTAACAAGGAGCCTACAGAAAGACACTGGCAGGGAGCGAAACGTATCCTACGGTATTTGAAATATACCATGCATCATGCATTATATCTACAACCATCAGAAGAATTGCCCATAATTGCTTAGGGGATGCTAGTTTCGCATCAGATGTGACTACAAGGAAATCAACAGCAACTAAATTGCTGTTAAGTAGCACCAGCTGCCTGCAATTACTGCAAGTTCAAATCTCGAGGTAGGTAAAATGAGGACCCAGATTGTGGGGGCAATAAGCTGACTTTGTATAAAAAAGAACACCGCTGGGGGGGGGGGCGAAAGCCCTACTAAGCAGGTATACAGGTGAAACTCGAAAAATTAGAATATCGTGCAAAAGTTCATTTATTTCAGTAATGCAACTTAAAAGGTGAAACTAATATATGAGAAAGACTCATTACATGCAAAGCGAGATAGTTCAAGCCTTGATTTGTCATAATTTTGATGATTATGGCTTACAGCTCATGAAAACCCCAAATTCACAATCTCAGAAAATTAGAATATTACATGAAATCAATAAAACAAGGATTGTACATAGAACAATATTGGACCTCTGAAAAGTATAAGCATGCATATGTACTCAGTACTTGGTTTGGGCCCCTTTTGCATCAATTACTGCCTCAATGCGGCATGGCATGGATGGTATGAGCCTGTGGCACTGCTGAGGTGTTATGGAAGACCAGGATGCTTCAATAGCAGCCTTCAACTCTTCTGCATTGTTCAGTCTCATGTCTCTCATCTTTCTCTTGGCAATGCCCCATAGATTCTCTATGGGGTTCAGGTCAGGCGAGTTTGCTGGCCAATCAAGCACAGTAATCCCATGGTCATTGAACCAGGTTTTGGTCCTTTTGGCAGTGTGGGCAGGTGCCAAGTCCTGCTGGAAAATGAAGTCAGCATCCCCATAAAGCTCGTCTGCGGAAGGAAGCATGAAGTGCTCCAAAATCTCCTGGTAGACGGCTGCGTTGACCCTGGACTTAATGAAGCACAGTGGACCAACACCAGCAGATGACACGGCTCCCCAAATCAACACAGACTGTGGAAACTTCACACTGGACTTCAAGCATCTTGCAGTGTGTGCCTCTCCATTCTTCCTCCAGACTCTGGGTCCTTGGTTTCCAAATGAGATGCAGAAGTTGCTCTCATCAGAAAAGAGGACCTTGGACCACTCAGCAACAGACCAGTTCTTTTTGTCTTTAGCCCAGGTAAGACACTTCTGACATTGTTTGTTGTTCAGGAGCGGCTTGACAAGAGGAATACGACATTTGAAGCCCATGTCCAGGATCTGTCTGGGTGTGGTGGCTCTTGATGCACTGACTCCAGCCTCAGTCCACTCCTTGTGAAAGTCCCCAACACTTTTGAATGGCCTTTTCCTGACAATCGTCTCCAGGCTGCGGTCATCCCTGCTGCTTGTGCACCATTTTCTTCCACACTTTTCCCTTCCACATAACTTTCTATTAATGTGCTTTGATACAGCACTTTGGGAACATCCAACTTCTTTTGCAATTACCTTTTGAGGCTTTCCCTCCTTATGGAGGGTGTCAATGATGGTTTTCTGCACAACTGTCAGGTCAGCAGTCTTTCCCATGATTGTGATTCCTACTGAACCAGACTGAGAGACCATTTAAAGGCTCAGGAACCCTTTGCAGGTGTTATGGCTTAATTAGCTGATTAGAGTGGGACACTTTGAGCCTAGAATATTGAACCTTTTCACAATATTCTAATTTGCTGAGATTGTGAATTTGGGGTTTTCATGAGCTGTAAGCTCATGAAAACTCCAAATCATCAAAATTATGACAAATCAAGGCTTGAACTATCTTGCTTTGCATGTAATGAGTCTATCTCACATATTAGTTTCACCTTTTAAGTTGCATTACTGAAATAAATGAACTTTTGCACGATATTCTAATTTTTCAAGTTTCACCTGTATACAAAAGTATGAAGGCTATTGCTTAACGCATTGTAAGCCGCCCTGAGTCTCCGGAGAAGGGCGGCATAGAAATCGAACCAATAAATAAATAAATAAATAAATAAAACTCAGGAATTGCTATATTTCTGGGCAAGTCTTTGATATGGTGGCGTTCAATTAGACAGAAGCATTTGAGTATGTCTACAATGGAGGCAGAATTTTCTTGTTTATCTTTATTATGTACTGATCTGATTAGTATTAAGCAACTGATGCTTGATATAGGAATACATATAAGAGATCCTATAACAGTATACGAAGATAATCAGGCAGCGATACAAATGGCGACGAATATAGCTGTGAAAACTAGAACGAAGCATACAGATCTTCGGTATCTAAATGTGAGAGAGTGTATAATGAACAAGATGATAGAACTTGTATATTGTGCATCGGAAGACAATGTGGCTGATCATTTCACGAAAGCACAAGGAAATAGGAAACATAAAGATACATGTGAACAATATGGTTTGAGATTGTAAATGTATTACACTACCCAAAGGGGAGCATGTTGGATATTCATCCTACGGTTGGGTAGTTAATATATAGAAAAATTATGTTTGTGACTTTAAATGATATAAAAGGAATGATTGGCTGTGCTACGCTCAGGCAGCCATAAAAGGAAACAGGAAGCCTAGGAGCTCCTGCTCCTGCTATTTGATGGTTGATCTCCTGATGATGGACAGTGTGTGACTGAAGAGAACTGTAAGCAAACTATGTTTTGTGTTGGAGAGTGATTATTTGAAGACGTGTTATCATTGTTTTGGGAAACCAAGTTTGTTTTTTCACTAAGAGTAAAGAATATTTATTTTTCTTTCACCGTTCAGAGTCTGTGAGTATTTGTGTGTTTAACCAGCAACGTATCTCTTTGCTGTCCGGTCCACTGTCTACTATGCAGAGGGAAGTTTACCCTCAACAGACACGGACACACACCTTGCCATGAGTGATGTCGAGTTGGCCATGCCCATCCAGTCACATGACCCATCACTAAGCCACGCCCACAGAACCAGTAGTAAAACAATTTGAATCCCACCACTGATGTAAATGTAGCTCCACCAAGTTGCACAGGCCAGGGGCCTGTTGTTGCAAGGTGCCTGCCTTCCTGTATACAGAAGAGATGGAGAAAGGTGGGGCACAAAGACATTCCTGGATGATCGTTATGTGCCCAAATTTCTGCAGGGGAAGCGAGGTGGAAAGTGACATCGTATTAGATGACAGGAGGTGTGTGACTATCACTTGTCCCAAAGGTGATTTTTCAAGAGGCAACTGAACTTTCTGTTTTTTCTTTGAAGACATTTAGCTTCTCATCCAAGAAGCTTCTTCAGCTCTGACTGGATGGTGGGGAATGGTAGGATTTATACTCCTTGCAGACAGCTGGTCATTTGCATCCTTTTAGCGAGTCATTGAGGCCACCTAGCGGTTTATATGTGTCATCAGGCTCACCTGAGTGGTGCAAATGGGTGTGGACCCTTCTTGGAACTGTTGAAAGGACTGTATTGTAGACTGGAGATAGATGATGTCCTATCATCTGTTGAGACAGTAGATGGCCTCTTTGACCCCTTTCAAGCCAGGGGTCCTCTCTGTCCAAAATGTGGACTTTGCTGTCTTTAAAAGAGTGATCTTTGTCTTTTAAATGCAGATGGACTACTGAATCTTGTTCTGATGGGTTTGTTCTCCTATGTTGAGCCATGTGTTTATGAAGTGGTTGTTTTGCATTACTCAGGTGACCCTGAGGACACAGATAAACTTCCAACTGGCCTCAACGAGTCTCTAAAAGAATGCAAATGATCAACTGTCTGCAAGGAATATAAATCCTTCCATTCCCCACCTTCCAGTAAGAGCTGAAGAAGCTTCTTGGATGAGAAGCGAAATGTTTTCAAAGAAAAACCAGAAAGTCCAGTTGCCTCTTGAAAAAGCACCTTTGGGACAAATATGATCTCGATGACTGAAAATGTCCATAGACATTGTAGGAAGTTAGCACCTACCCCTCTCCTAGGAAAATGAAATATTCTAGGAAATATTAAAAAGGCAGAATATTATATTTCCCTGGATGAGAAATGGAGAAACATGTTTTTTAGGCAGGAAGCAGACTCACTCTTAATAGCCCCCACCCTCCTCAATAGCCCACAGCAGATGTCAGCACTTAAGAGATAAAGAGATAGCTAGGTCTATTCATAGGCAAATGCTCTCACCCAAGATCCAACAAAGGTAGGATTAGCCCTCTACCCATCCTGCAACACAACTTGCCAAATGGCACCTGGGAAGATTACATCACCCAACAAGTCTCAACCAAGCTTGGGACTCAGGACCAGCCTACAGAGTTGCCCCTTCATGGCCCCATGGGAGTCTGACAACCAATCAGAATACAAGCTCAAATTCAAAAGCCCAGACAGGGTATAAAACTCAGGCATTCTCAGCATCTCTTCCCTTTTTTTCCCCACCCAACATCTTCAAGGCATGTGATCCTGTCCACCATTAAAACCATCTTTCCAAACAGCCACCATGTCCAGTGTCTTTCTCCCCACTTGGAACTGAACCCAGAAGGACACGTCTTCCAACAACGTTTAGCTGATAAATGTCTAAATCTCCATCGACATTAGGGTAAGCATGATTATGTCAAGCTGTAGAATACACCCTCCTTCCAGGAGGTGTCTTCTGCAGAAAGGATCACCTGGAGAAGGTATGGAGGAACAGCTCTAAGGCAGTGTTTCATAATCTTGGCATCTTAAAGATGTGTGGACTTCAGCTCCCAGAATTCTCCAGTCCAGGAAGCACTCAAACTCATTAAAAGTATTGTTCAATCTCCGCAGAGGTTTCCCCGAAAGGGATTTGAATCTCCCGGCTGGGAGAGCGTCCCAGGCACGACGAGTCAATTGATGAGTGAAGCGAGCTGCGTGAAAACAGGATTCTCTTTATTATGTTTCAGGAAGATGGATCCGGCAGGCGCACGATCCTGGGTGAGCTGACATCGTTACAAGGTAAGCATACATTTTTATACTTTTCTGTACAAAGGAAATTCTTTGTTTCTTTTGATACTTTTGTGTGTCTGTCTTTTGTGTGCGTGTTCGCCAATCGCCCTGTTTTTCTTATTCTGAGTCTTTCCTACTTGAAATTGGGTGGTGTCTTAGTTATTTGATTTCGTGTCCTTTTGTTTCTTCCTGCTCTTATTATTTTCCCTTTGCCTTAAGCTGATCATGTTGTTATCAATTAAGCCCTTACTCCCGGCTTGGCTCTTATCAGATCGCTGGATCTATTGATTAAATCTTTTCCTTAGCTAATCCTCTGTTGTCCCTTTTGTTTTATTCTTTGCTGTTTCGATAGTTTCTTTTCTGGCATGTCTTGTGTCTTTGTGTGTGTCATTTTCCGGGGTCTTCTTTTATTCTTAATGGCCCTGATGCTAATGTGTTCTATTTTGGGAAGGTCATCTTCCTATGCCTAGGGCTTTTCCCTTCCTGAGTTGGTCCCGTGTTATGTTTTGCTATGTATCCCTGGTCTAGGCACTGTCTTGGTGGTGTTCCCTTCCTACAGTGGTTTGCATGAAATGAAATGAACCAGCTAGGTGACAGAGATGGTTGCCTGGATTCTGAACCAACATCTGTGATGTAGGATATGACGTGACATGGAAATCCAGCTTTGCACAGTGCTCTTAATTTGTGGAATAAATTAATTCCCCCCTTTTTTTTGCTTGCATAATGCTTTGAGTTACAAAATAACCAAGCAGGAAAGAATTGCTTATCAAGCTTAAGCTGTAGAAAAAGTAACGAACATTAAATTTAAGCAATCTTATTGTGTTGTGCATAGGCAGCCACTCAGTCCTTAATTGACCTGGTAAGTACACAATGCGGATTCAGTCAAATAAAGGTAGCCCTCAATTTACAATGATTTGTTTAGCGACCATTTCAAATTACAATGGCATCAAAAAAAGTGACCTATGAACAATTTTCACACTGATGACTATTGAAGCACCCCCATGACCATCTGATCAAAATTTGGGCATTTGGCAACTGGCATGTATTTATGATGGTTGCAGTGTCATGGAGTCATGTGATCACCATTTGTAACCTACCCAGCCGGCTTCCAACAAGCAAAATCAATGGGGGTGTTATGGAATGATGGGACCAAACAACATTCCGGATCAGCCAGAGACAGATTTATTATTGCGCAAGGTTCAGAGCAGATTCATACCTGAAAGTCTGAACAACCAAGAGATTTGACACAACTGCTTATATATGTTTTCAAGACAAAGGAGTCGGTGATCTAATACATTTTCCATATATGGTAAAATTACATTTGGTATCAAATACATGAGCTCATACATTTATTCCATATATGGCTAACATACATTTATTATAAAATAACGGACACTTCCTCATTACTAAACCATTAGCTTCTAGTTTATAAGATTATTTTCAGCTGGACCACTTTCCTAAGTTCTGTAAGTACTAATGGAGTTTTTACTGCTGTCCTTAGGTGATAATTAACTCTTTGCCCCATACATGTCTTTTGTGTGGATGACAGTGAGCCTTTTCAGACATTCTCTATATGGCTGTTCTTCCATGACAGCTAGGCTTCATCAGAAGATATATTACCAATAATGGGGTTTAACTGCCTTTAATATACTTTCCAGCAAACACGTTTCTCTCAAACCAGCACATTTTCTTTCTTACAATACTGTGAATAAAGAGGGCCCTTCAGTGGTCATCTAGCTGAACCCGCATCATTTACATTAGGGGAAGCCAGATTCATTTAATGACCACATGATTCACCCAATCCCTGGGCCGCAGCCCGCTATCGGGCCTTGAGTTGTTCAGAACCGGGCCGCAGAAGTGGCGGGCGAGTGCAGCCACTTCCCCACTTGCATGAACAGCAGGCTGTGATTCACTTAACAAGGGTGGCCAGAAAGGTCATAAAATGAGGCAAAACTCACTTAACAACTAAGCTTGCTTAGCAACAGAAATCTTGGGTTCAATTGTGGTCGTAAATTGAGGACTACCTGTAAGGCTGAATAATTTTCTAAGCCCCCTCAGAATTACCTCTGCGTAGACCGATTTGTGTTGTGGCCTGTCAGCCACCGGCCCCTTTGGCAGCCAAATCAGATGAGGAGGCTGCGTGGGAGTCAGGGCCAGCATCAGGGGTGGGTTATACTTACCTTTACTACCAGTTCGCAACAGGATTGTGTGAACGCCTTGCTTCTGTGCATGCACAGATGGCTTCTTGTGACATCAGGGTCAGTGGGCGGAGCCTCCTGCCGGTTTTACTACCAGTTCTATAGAACTGGTCTGAACCAGGGGCAACCCACCACTGGCCAGCATCAAGGCAATCTGAGAGCTCTGAGGGGGAAGAGGGACTGGAGCTGTCAGAGATAGAGGTGGAGCCTGGGCCGTCCATCAGCCCTCAGATGGAGAGTCAGCAGCCCCCAGGTCTGGAGGTGGCTGATGAGGAAGAGGAGGAACAGCTGTGTCCAGTGCCTGACGCGCAGATATGCAGAAGGCAGAGAAGAGAAGAGCAGTGGAAATCTATGGGCTGGTCCTTGGGACGGAAGAGCCACCGCTGCGGACTTCCGCTGTTGCCGTCAGCTGTTGCGGACGGTCCTTTGAAGACTGCCAGCCCGATCGCTCGTAAAAGAGTCGTTTCGGCAATTGAAACGGCTCGAAAGACTCCGAGACCTGAGGTGCTTGTGAGGAGAGCCGGCGGCTGCAGGTAGAGTCCCCTGTGAGACCCCCAGAAAGCTTTTCTTGCTTCTGGGGAGTTAACAGGGTGGGACTCCCTATCCACCCCGCTGAAGCTCCGGACGACTGGGAAACTCTGCTTTAAAGCAGAACAAGACAGCGCGGCAGCATTACCAATAACAACGAAAAATAAGGAAGTTCTCAAACTTCTCACTAAATAGCAAGTATTGGAAGCTTTTTGGACTATTTTAAAGAGTTCTTAACGTGAAAGTAATTTGGCTCTGAGAAAGGGGGAAAAAAATGGCGCTTGCTTTCAGTGGAAAAAGCTGAAAGCGAAAGTAATCTGATCATTGTATCCGGTTACATTTTAAAGTAACAAATCCGGCTGGAAGAGGCAGAAGTATCCAAAAAACAAAATAAAATAGAATAAAAAATACCAATTGACTTTTATAGACCTGATTGAATCTGGAGAACTTTTTGGGAAAATTTGCTAGAGTTTGTGGAAAAGGAAGATCCTTAAGAGGTAAAATGGCAACAAAGCAACCGGGGGGGGGGGCTCCCCCACACATAAACAGAAACAGCCTCAAACAGCGCAGTTGCAATCTCAGACAAAGGAAGAAAGCCAATATGATCTTATTATTAAAGAAATTCAAAGATCAGAGAAGGAGGTTAAAGGAATGGTTCAAGAGAAATATGATGCAGTTAAACAAGATATTCAAACAGTGGTTAAAGGTCTGTCTGAGGTAGTGTTGCAGATTGATAAAAAAGTGGAGAATCTTGCCTCAGAGATGGAGACCAAATTTAGAGCTTCTGACTCAAAAATTATAGAAATTGAAGAAGTTACACAAAAAATGCAAAATGAGATTACTATGATGCAATTTCGATCAATGGAATATGCTATCAGACTGAGAGGTGTAAAAGAGAACACCAGGGAAGATCTTAGGAAAATTTGTGCAGAGGCTTTGGCAGTTATGTTGAAAGTGGAACCAGATCTGGTCTTGTGTAAGATGGACAAGGTCTACAGAGTTAATTCTCGTGTGGCGGTACAAAGACAACTGCCTAGAGATGTGGTTATATATTTTACAGACAGAAGAATGAGAAATGAAATTTTGCAAAATTCTTTTGTTACAACAGTTCAAGTTGATGGAAGTGAGATCGGAGTTTATAAAGAATTACCACCTAAAATGTTAAGAGATAGAAAGGATTTTGGATTTTTGGTGGCAGAATTGAAAAGACAGAACATACAATTCAGGTGGGATGCGCCAATAGGTGTAATACTCAGGCTGCGAGGAGTGAGATACCGCCTTAACACTATTGAAAAAGCAGAAGAATTTTATTACAACGTTTTGAAAGCGGGCTCTCCTCCTCCACGCACATCTTCACCAATAGATAAGGAAGCTCAATTACAAGCTGAGATTGATCAAGAAACAGAAGCACAAATAAGGCAGTCGCAAAGGGAGGCAAGAGAATTAATGGGAGCAGTAGGTGGTGTTGTGGTTGACCCGTTTGCGCCATTTGAAGCTTCTCCTTTGGAAGAAATGTCTAAAACCATCACAGAGGAGGCGACGGCTTTGGAAGTAACAACATCCAAAGTGGAAGAGCAACGCATAACCAGAGCAATGTCTAAACAAATGAAGCAACAGCAGCAAGAATATATAAAGCCACAGCGTGAGAAAAGAACCAAAGATAAGCAGCAAGCTGAAGTCATGGGAGGAGCTAAACCGAAGATTGCTACCGTAGGAGAGAATCTTCAACAATTGCTCTCAAAACTTCAGACAGGGTCAAATGGCACTTAAATTTTTGTCTTGGAATGTTAACGGATTGAATTCTCCGCAAAAAAGAAGGAAGATATTTCACTATTTGAGACAATTTCATAATGATGTTATCTGTTTACAGGAGACTCATGTAAAATTGCAAGATCAGAAATACTTGATAAACTCAAAATTGGGAATGCAATTTGCTGCTTCAAATCTGGAAAAGAAGAATGGAGTGGTGTTATATATAAATAAGAGACTTGTAGCTAAAATTATAGAAGCAGATAAAGATGGAAGATATATTGCAATTGAAGTTATTACAGATGGTGGACCAATTTTGCTGGTCGGAATATATGCCCCAAATCAACAGCAGGAAAACTTTTACAAGCTACTTCATTTAAAAATTCTGGATTGGGACTATTCAAACATTATAATAATGGGCGACTGGAATGGAGTAATCCAACCTAGATTGGATAAAAAAACCACGGCTAAAATAGGGAATAAATTACCACAAGCTTTTTTTGAACTGAAAGAGGATTTGGAACTGAAAGATATTTGGAGAATTCGAAACCCAAATGAATTGGACTTTACTTTTTACTCAGACAGGCACAAATCCTTTTCCAGAATAGACTTTTTTCTCTTAACTTCTAATTTACTTTCTAAAGTAAAGAAAATAAAGATATTTCCTAGGACTTTGACTGACCACAGTCCGGTCTGGATGGAAATCGAGATGGGCAAAAGAGAAAGAAGATCCTGGAGAGTAAATGAGAATCTATTTAGATATGAAAAAAATATAGTTGAACTTAAAAAGCATTTAAAGGAGTTTTTTAAACTTAACTTGAACAAAGGTACCCCTATTGAAACAGTTTGGGATGCAGGTAAAGCATATATGCGGGGAGTACTAATCCAAATGAATTCTAAACACAGGCAGAATCAGCAGAAGAAAAGACTACAATTGGAATCTGAGATAAAAAAGAAAGAACAACAATTGATACAAAAACCAACAGACGGAAAATTACAAATGGCTATAAAACTTTTGAAGGATCAATTTCAAATGCTTATAGCAGACCAAACGGCAACTAACTTACAATTTGCAAAGCATAATACCTTTTCCAATGCTAACAAACCGGGCAGGTGGTTGGCGTATACTTTGAGGAAACAAGCATCGACACGAATTATTGACAGTACTGAATATGCTGATAAAGAAGTTTATCAACAAGATCTAATCAAAAAAGCCTTTTTGGAATATTATACTAAGTTATATGCTAAAGATGACATACAGAATATTACTATAGATGAATATTTAGAAAATAAGAGAATTTCAAAAATTTCAACAACTCAAAAGAAAAGCTTGGAACAATTGATAACAGTGGAAGAGATCAGTTTTGCTATAAAACAATTAAAAACAGCTAAAGCTCCAGGGACGGATGGCTTAACTGCAATTTATTATAAAACTTTACAGGAAGAAATGATTCAGCATCTTAAAGATTTATTTTGTAACATACAATTAGGAGGTAAGATACCTTCCTCATGGAAAACAGCTTTTGTTTCATTGATTCCGAAAGAAGAATCAGGTCCTAAGAAACCAGAAAATTATAGACCAATATCTTTATTAAACACAGACTATAAAATCTTTGCAAAAGTATTAGCCAACAGATTGATGCCAGTTATTCAAAAGATAATTCATCATGATCAAGCAGGATTTATTGAAGGCAGATATATGAAGGAGAATGTTAGGCAAGTTATAGATTTAATGGACTATCTAGATAAGAATAAACAGATCTCTGCAGTGCTGGTTTTTTTGGATGCGGAAAAAGCCTTTGATCGAGTGAATTGGAACTTTATAATTAAGACTCTGGAAAAAATGGATTTGGGGGAGAGGTTTATACAAGCGATTGGTGCAATCTATCAAGAACAATATGCACAACTTATTATTAATGGATGTTTAACATCGAATTTCAACATACAAAAAGGCACCAGACAAGGTTGTCCATTATCCCCGTTATTATTTATTTTAACTTTAGAAGTCTTACTCAACGTAATACGGGATTCGAATTCCTTGACTGGAATAGTTATAAGGCAAGAGGACTACAGAACTAAGGCATTTGCAGATGACCTGGTTGTTACCCTATCACAACCCATGAATTCAATAATCCAGATGAAAAATATCATAGAAGATTATGGCATGGTATCTGGTTTTAGGTTGAATCAGAAGAAAACTAAAATGATTGTCAAAAATTTGACAGAGAGCAAAAAAAAGGAATTGGAAAGAACGGCAGGTTTCGAGATTGTTTCAAAGGTCAAATATTTAGGAGTACAAATCACAGACTCCAATGCTAAACTGTTTCAAAATAACTATGAGGTTCTGTGGCAAAGGATACAAAAAGATATGCAAAACTGGAAGAAACTGCAGTTATCACTGCTTGGAAGAATATCAGCAGTAAAGATGAATGTTTTACCTAGACTGATCTTTTTATTTCAAATGATACCGGTGCTTAAATCAGATAAACCATTGTTAGAATGGCAAAAAGGACTGAACAAATTTATTTGGAATGATAAAAAACCAAGAGTTAAATTGAAAATAATGCAAGATACTCGTGAGAGAGGTGGTCTTAAACTCCCAAACCTTCGACTATATTATGAAGCAACTGCATTGATACAATTAAGTGATTGGTTTGGGAAAACTAAGACTGATTTGTTGAATATAGAAAGTCATGACCTGGTTTGGGGATGGCATGCATATTTGTTTTATGATAATAAAGTGGACAAAGTGTTTAACAGTCATCTACTTAGAAATGCTTTGCTGAGAGTCTGGAGAAGGCACCGAACTAATTGGGATTATAAGATTCCGTTTTGGCTGGATCTCGCTGATACCATGTGGAATACAAATATTAAGTCACTCGGGGGTTTCTTATATAAAGAGTTACTTTACTCTGAAGAGGGCAGGTGGCGATTGAAGACTTTGGATATGCTGTTGGAAGAAGGGAAATCGTTGACTTGGTTGCAGTATAATCAATTACAGATGAGATGGAAAGAAGATCAACAAACTGGTTTAATGGAATATGAAGTAGAATTGGTTGAACAGATAAAGCGGACAGGTCCAATGCATATTAAGAGACTTTATAATGTTCTGTTAGAAAGAGACTCAGAAAATGAGCTAGTTAAAGATTGTATGATTAAATGGGCACAAAATTTCTCTCAACCAGTTATGTTGGAAACATGGGAAAAAATATGGGTTCAGAACGTTAAATTTACTCAGTCACAAAATTTACGAGAAAATTTTTATAAAATGTTTTATAGATGGCATTTAGACCCCAAGAAATTGTCTTGTATGTACCCTAATGTGCAGCCAAAATGTTGGAGATGTGATTGCTTAGATGCTACATATTATCACATCTGGTGGACTTGCAGGAAAGTGAGGGCTTTTTGGATAAAAATCTGGTGGGTCATGCAAAATGTTTTAAAGAAAAAAATACAATTTTCTCCGCAATTTTTTCTATTGGGTATAGTTAAAGACTTTACACTGGGTGAAACTAAACTGATTTTGTATATGGTGACAGCAGCTAGGTTGTTGATTGCCCAACATTGGAAGAGTGATGTCTTACCGACTGTTGACCAATGGACCCAGAAGATGGCTGGATTTGCAGAAATGGCAAAGGTTTCAGCTTTTTTAAAAGATCAGACGCATGAGAAGTATATACAGGAATGGAAATTATGGATTGAGTATGTACAGAATAAGTATCAGACTAGAAAATATTATATCGCTTTTAGCTGAGATGATTATGTTAGTATGTTAGTAAATATAGAAAAAAAGATATGGAAGTTTGAATAACATATATATTGTTTGGGAATATTAATATTGCATATAATGGAAGTCAAGGGGGGGAGGGAAGAGGGGGGAGAGGGAGGGTTAGGGTGGGGACGGGAAGGATTTATATATTGTTTTTATATGTATTTTACAATGTGTGGCTAGGGAGGGGGGGGAAAGGGGGAAAAATTTGTATTGTTAAAACTTTTTCAATAAAAAAAAAAAAAAGGAAGAGCCACTGCTGCTAGCAAAGCCCCACCCTAGCTCTAAAAGGCAGGAGCCAGTTCACCACTGATAGCCTGCACTTCCAAATCCTGTCTGGAAATTATCAGAATTCTTCTTGGAATCTGCAGCGCCTTCTGAGTGTGTGTGTGTGTGTCTGCTGCTGGAAGAAAGCGAGTGCACCTTCCAGGACTTCCTTTGCAAGTGTGGGGGGAGAGAGAGAGACAGAGAGAGAGAGAGAAAGAGAGAGAGAGACTCCTGGTGTGTTGGGCCAGTTCAAGGGGAAAGGAAGCGAGCATCACTTTCCACAGGACTTAAAGACTTTGTTAGCCTGCTGTGACAGAACGGCTGCTGGCACTCTTACCATGTTTCCCTGAAAATAAGCCCTCCCCAGAAGATAAGCCCTCCCTGAAAATATTTAAATGCATGTACAGCCGGTCCCCACCATTTCCTCTGGTTAGGGTTAGGGGGACAGATCTGGAAATCAGGTAAGACGGCAAAAGGAGCCCCGTCTTGCTCCATGCACCCCAAAACAATAAGGCCTCCCCGAAAATAAGGCCAAGCGCTTATTTCAGGGTTCAAAAAAATATAAGACAGAGTCTTATTTTTGGGAAAACACGGTAATAAAGGGAACGTTTCATTAACTACAAAGGGCTTGTCATGTTTGGGAGCTGGGTCAGAACAATTTAGCTCCTCTGTTCGCCAAATGCTTCTTGTGTTACATTTTTGCTTATATTCCTTGACTAATGAAATTGGTTTTCAGAAGGAACAAGGGAAGCTAAAACAAAAAGAGGAAGCACTAAAAAAAGTGACAGGTAGTTCTTTGCTTAATGACTGCCATTTGAAGTTATAACGGACCCCCCCACCCACTGAATGATCGTCACGACTTATGACTACAATTCCGGTCATCAATTCTGGCCGTTAGTTGAGGACTACCTCTATTCAAATAGCCTGTTCCTTATGTGGAAAACTGAAAATTATTTAAATGTCTTTTTTCTGTTTCAAAAGTTAGTTGTGTATAAAATGCACAGGTACACTATGTGTGGTATCTTGCTCAACAGTGGTGACTGTGAGAGGGATATTGGAGTCCTAGTGGACAATCACTTACTGTAAATATGAGCCAGCAGTGTGCTGCAGCT
This sequence comes from Ptyas mucosa, assembly GCA_012654045.1. Taxonomy (NCBI): domain Eukaryota; kingdom Metazoa; phylum Chordata; class Lepidosauria; order Squamata; family Colubridae; genus Ptyas; species Ptyas mucosa. The sequence goes on from WNWU01012621.1 coordinate 20,039, forward strand.
GCCAAGAAAGCTAACACAGTTGTAGGCTGTATAAACAGAGGGATAGAATCAAGATCACGTGAAGTGTTAATACCACTTTATAATGCAACAGAAATCTTGGGTTCACAAGGCCACACTTGGAATACTGCATTCAGTTTTGGTCGCCACGATGTAAAAAAAGATGTTGAGACTCTAGAAAGAGTGCAGAGAAGAGCAACAAAGATGATTAGGGGACTGGAGGGTAAACCATATAAAGAACGGTTGCAGGAACTGGGTATGTCTAGTTTAATGAAAAGAACGATAGGGGAGACATGATAGCAGTGTTCCAATAGCTCAGGGGCTGCCACAAAGAAGAGGGAGTCAATCTATTCTCCAAAGCACCTGAGGGTAGAACAAGAAGCAATGGATGAAAACTAATCAAGGGGAGAAGCAACCTAGAACTAAGAAGAAATTTCCTGACAGTTACAACAATTAACCAGTGGAACAACTTGCCTCCAGAAGTTGTGAATGCTCCAACACTGGAAGTTTTTAAGAAGAGATTGGATAACCATTTGTCTGAAATGGTATAGGGTTTCCTGCCTCAGCAGGGGGTTGGACTAGAAGACCTCCAAGGTCCCTTCCAACTCTGTTATTCTATTCTATTCTATCCTATTTATCTGAAAGAATAAACTAACCACAGCAGCAATGTGCCCTGTAAAGTCTTGAAAGACTAATAGCTTTATTGTGGCCAGAGATATGGTAAAGCATAGCTTACTTCATCCAGTGCCTGAGGTGTCATCCTGGCACAGGATGAATAATAAGCTTTGAGGTCAGTGGGAAATGAAATGCAGGAGAGGTTTCCTATGATAATACGAAACAATTTCAAAACAATTGTTGACAGGCATTCTTGCATTAACAAACCAATGAGTAACATAACATTGGAAGAATCTTGTAACCTGCTGTTAAACCTGCCAAAGAACAGTAGTCCTTGACCACTCACTTACTGATCATTCAAAGTTATAACCGCACTGAAAAAAAGTGACTTACGACCATCTTTAACACTTATACCCGTCGCAGCATCTCCATAGGTTGATGATAAAAATTAGGACACATGGTAACTGGTTCATATTTATGATGGTTGCAGTATCCCAGGTCCTGTGGTCATCTTTTAGGACCTTCTGACAAGCAAAGTCAATGGGGAAGCTAGATTCCTTTAACAACCATGTTACTAACATAATAATTTCAGTGATTCACTTAACAACTGGGGCAAGAAAAGTCGTAAAATGGGGCCAAGCTCCCTTAACAACTGTCTTGCCTAGCAAGAGAAATGTTGGACTCAATTGTGGTGGTAAGACAAGACTACCTGTATTCCAGAAAAAAAAAATCATGACAATTGGTGGCTGGAGAACTCTGGGAGTTGACGTCCACACGTCTTTTAGGAGAAACCCTCCTACACTTTTAGAAGAAACCCTCCTATTCTACTGCCTCTTACAATGCTAGACAACACAACATCAAAAGTAGAGACCTTCAAGTTTCTTGGTATATCTCAAGACTTAAAATGGACACCTAACATCAAAAACGTCATCCAAAAAGCACACCAAAGAATGACAGAGGAATTATTGAGTCTGTCATCTGCATCTCTATAACTGTCTGGTTTGGTTCTGCAACCCAACAAGACAGACACAGACTTCAACGGATAGTTAGAACTGAAGAAAAAATAATTGCTACCAGCCTGCCTTCCATTGAGGACCTGTGTTGCAGGAAATCAAAAGACTCAGACTTCGAGATCAAGAGAAGCTTTATTTTGGCCAAAGGTTCAGACAGAAAAGATAACCATCTAACATCTGAACAACGTTCTGATTAAGACATGCATTCTTATAGTCTTCAAAAGCAGCAAAACACGGAAATATGTTAGATCATTCCCATTGGTTAGGCCCCTTATTGCTGAGCAGAAAAGCTGATTATATCTAGCGTCTGAGACACAGACATCATGCAGGAAATACTAGTTTCATATTGACTTATGTGGTTTTAGCTCTGCGCTTTGACTCGGAGGTGAGAAAGCTAACTAACTCTGTGGTTTGACATTTTGAACTCAGAAAATGTCTCTTACAATAGCTAGGTGGAGGGACCTTTAGAGGTCATCCAATCCAACCCCGTATCATTTCACTCTTCTCACTTTACATCCTACTTTACCCCCCCAAGACTCTATTTTTTTTTTGCTACAATTGAGTCTTACCTATTACAGAGCTTAAATCAGCAATGCAAGCATATAATATTTGGCATAACATAATCAATTCAGGATAAAGATATATAGTAGTGAGAAGGAAAAAGACAAGTAATACATATGGGATGACTTTCAAATCTCAATCTCTGAAGGCACTTTCTCCAGTTCCCCCGGGTGCGAGTTGTACATATGTTCCGGTATCAGAATCTTCATCTTCATCAAAGGGATCGGAGCCAATCTTACGGTCAATAAGGCTTTCCATCAAAACCAACTCTTTCTCAACCCTCATCTCCTTCACTGACCTCATAGCTAGCTGTCTGAGCAGAGGTATTGCACAAGGAATAAAGGCCAGGCCTGCCACGGCACATAATAACAGGAATAACATCTGTTTAATCCAGCCGGTCCCAGGCAACCAAGAAAACCACATGTCCGTTGGTTGCAACCTCTGACCCATCTTGGATGCCCGGTCCTGCAAATCCTTGGCAATCTCTCTGACCACACCTGACTTATTCATGTAGAACAGTGGTTCCCAACCTGGGGGTCGCGACCCCTTTGGGGGTCGAACGGCCATTTCACAGGGGTCGCCAAAGCCCTCTCTCGCCCCCCCCCCACGCCTTCACTCATCCTCACCCTCTGTCTCTATTGGAGGGCTGCATATCCCAGCTTGCAACGCGGTGCCCCACGCTTTAGTAAGAGAGTGGAGAGAGGCTGCGTGCGTTAGTCACGTGCATGCATGTGGGTTGTGCGCACACGTGATTAGAAAAGATTCTAGTGCAGAAGTCCTAGGGAATTCAGGGGCTCCCTGCTGCTGCTGCTGCTGCTGCTGCTGCTGCTGCTGCTGCTGCTACTATCCCCGATACCTGCAGCTGCAAGAGTTCAACAGAAAAAGTTTGGGTGAGTAAGTTCAGTGATTCCTTGCGCCACCGAGCTGTCTATGTCTGCAGCGGCAAAAGCTGCAAGGGAAAAGTTTTGGGTGAGCGAGTTCAGGGATTCCCTGCTGCCACCCCACCCCTGATGCCTGCAGCGGCAAAAGCCACGCAGGAGAAGTTTTGGGTGAGCGAGTTCAGGGATTCCCTGCCGCCATCCCAACGCCGATGCCTGCAGCGGCAAAAGCCGCACAGGAGAAATTTTGGGAGTGCTCCCTGAAGCTCCCATTTCAACCCTTGCCTCTGCCTGCCACAGCTTGAAGCTCCTGTTTTGGGTGCAGGAGAGAAAGCAGGAAAGGAAGAGAGAGAGAGAGAGAGAGAGAGACGGAGAGGGAAAGAGGAAAGGAGTGAGAGAAAAAAGAAAGAATGAAAGAAAAAGAGACAAAAAAGAGAGAGAGAGGAAGGGAGAGAAAGGGAGGGTCAAGAAAGAGAGAAAAACAAAGAAAGTGGGGAGAAAGCAGGAAAGGAAGGGAGAGAGAAAGAAAGAGGGAAAGAGGAAGGGAGAGAGAAAAAAGAAAGAATGAAAGAAAAAGAGACAAAAAAGAGAAAAAGAGAAAGGAAGGGAGAGAAAGTCCTTGATTTATGACCAGAATTGAGCCAAAAATTTTGGTTGCTAAGCAAGAGCATTGTTAAGTGAGTTTCACATTGTACTCAATCCATGATCTCTCCTGGTTCTAACAGTCATATGCAAGTTAGGGAAGAACTATGCCATGTATCATCTTTTGCATTATTAAACCTATTATTAAATATTATTTTCATTAGAAGTTAAAACTGGATTCATATTGTTTTTGTGATTAATCACAATGCTTTAATTATGTTCAATTTGTAACAATAAAAATACATCCTGCATATCAGATATTTACATTACGATTCATAACAGTAGCAAAATTACAGTTATGAAGTAGCAACGAAAAAATTTTTATGGTTGGGGGTCACCACAACCTGAGGAACTGTATTAAAGGGTCGCGGCATTAGGAAGGTTGGGAACCACTGATGTAGAAACAACAGTCTTCTCCCAGGAATACACACAAGTCACCTTTCTCAGCTATTAAAAGGTCTATGGCATGACGGTTTTGTAAGACCACTGCTGCCAAAGAATCTATTTGGTCTTGGACCTCAACCAAGGTCCCAGCAATTTGGTTCAGGCTTTCTTGGAACTCCTCTGACAATTGCCTAAACTGTATTATGGAGTGTGTCATTCCTCCTACACCTGTTCCAACTGCTGTCCCTATCCCCAGGATTACTAATAGTGGGATTAAGAGTGGCACCCTTTTCTGAACATGCCCCATGAGGGGGACAGGGATAGTGTGCTCTCCACTGACAACACCTATTTTGGGGAAAAGATGTACCAGAGTGCATGTTCCAGTCCAGTTTGTAGGTAAACACAAATACGCATTTTTCCCACATAAGAAGAAAACTCCATTTTCTCCTACACACACACCTATGTTCATGGAAAAGGCATGGGCTCATTGGTTCTTCTCATTAGTCCAGACCCCCAAAGTCCCTGCCACTGACATGCCAGTCAGCGGCTGCAATGGGACTTCTAGTGTAGGGTCCTTTTGCTTATCTCTAAGGATTAGACCTTCAAAATATAATGGGAGCTTGTATTTCCAGGGGGAAATAGGACACATAAGCCTGTGCTGGACCTAAGGGAGAGCCAGATTGGGAATCGGGGTGGCTGAAATGGCCTCGGGCACCTTTCCCGAGACATATTCCATCCTCCCCATTTTATACTGGAGACATGTGGTGGTAGTGAGAAAGTGACCTTAGTCACTTTCTCACTACCACACACTAGGGAATGGCTACTACCTAACTGGTTGGGTTGGCAATATATATAAACCATCAATGCATGTTTGCAGTCAAAATGTAATATATAGCTTTAAGACTGTAATGCTGTATTGCATCATACTGTATTCTGATTGGCTAGCTCTGTAGCCAATTTACTTAAGAGGAAGCTTGAATCATGGCTTATTTTTTTCTTATTACATTATTATTGCTGCCTCTGCTCCTCTCTGCCTGTTCTCTCTGCATGATCACTGATTGATCATTGCTACTTGTTGTTTTCTACTGTTTTACTGGTTAACATAACATACTTTATTGTGGTCATAGACCAAAAAAGCCCAAAACATCCAAGACACATAGCTGGCACACGACCAGACTGAAGTGCAAAATGGCAACTAGATCAGTGGTGGAAACCACTTCATCGAACTCACAGTTCATGTATTTTAAATTTTTAGCTCCAATCTATATGGACTATAGTCGATTAAAATTGTACATAGGTAGAAAATACTATATTGCAATTTACATAAAATCCACACATCGGCTCTTTATACAACCACCAGCTAACTCGACCGCTGGCGATCGATAAAGCTAACCTCAGTCAATGGGTCCAGCCCATCCCTTCCCCCGGCTCTTACATCCCAAGACTGCAGCAAAAAAATTTGCTACCTTTAGTGTAATCTTAGAATCAGTATCTTGGAGTAAGAAGCGAAGACTAAGATTTTCAGATAATCCAGGAAATCTTTGGCAAATGGGAGAGATAAATTCTAACCTTACTTCCCGATAATGGGGGCATGTAAATACGATGTGAGCCAACGATTCTGGAGAATGGCCGTCACATGAACAGTGGGTGGGTTTCACACACCCCGAGCACCTGCTATCTAGGACATTCGAGGGGATCACGTTAAAACGTGCCTTTAGAAAGGCCAACCTATATTTAACAAAGGATAGCATAGAGAGATATTTAGGGGGGTGCATTCGGGGAGTAATACCGAGAAAACGAAGAACATACTCCCACACCAAGTGCCAGATTCTGTTGTCTTTCAATATCATCCAATCGCTGAAATATCAGCGATTTGGCTGCATCTGGGCCAAGCATAAGGGCTTCAATAGGGGGAATACCTATCTTCATAAGTTTGGTGTGAATATTGCGGGCCCAAGGACTGTGGAAGTCGTCCCACCATAAGCACTGGCCTAAATAGTAGTCTGGAAGTCTGACCCACAGGGTCAGCCAGTAGCCAATAGCACTCTTCCACAGAACAGTAGCAAGAGATGGTGTGCCCAGTTCCAAGCAGATTGCAGCATTACTCACACAAGGGGGAACTCCCATTAGGCGGCGTAAGAACTGGCTTTGAACTGACTCGAGGAGGGAAATATTTGTTTGAACCCAAAGGGGAGCGCTTTATGTAATGGCAGCTATCACCTTTGCCCTATATACTTTTAATACTGAGGGAATATGTTGGGCTCCCTCTGTGTAAAAGAATTGCAGAAGGGCATGCGTAGTGACCTTGGCCTTGGTGCGGAGGGACTTGACCTGCGCAAGCCACATGGCATTAGATTGGAAAAGAATGCCTAAATATTGGAATCTATGGACCTGTTCTACTGGTATGCCATCAAGCTTCCATTGATAGTTTTTCCTGCTTCTTGAGAAAATCATAATCTTAGACTTAGAATGGTTGATAGACAGTTGGTTGGTGCTACAATAGTTGGAAAGGATTTTAAGGGCCCTAAGCAGACCCACCCAAGAGAATGAAAGAATCGCAGCATCGTCCACATAGAGCAGGAGCGGGCACCTGTAGTCAGATAATCTGGGGGCATGGATATAATCCAGTTGGACCATTAACGCCCTTCTCCAATCACTAATATATAAGTTAAAAAGAAGGGGTGCCAATATACATCCCTGTCTGACCCCCTTATTAACAGGGGTGGCATTGGAAAGGTCCCCTTGGGGGGTAATATGCACTTTTGCCTCTGTTCCCTCGTGCAGTTGGGAGATGAGCCAGAGAAGTCTTTTATCGATGCCCCAGGAAAGGAGTTTACCCCACAGTTTATATCTGGGAATACTGTCAAAGGCAGCCTTTAAGTCTATAAAGGCAACACAGAGACAGCCTTTCCTAGGGGAAGAGTATTTTAAGGCTAGATGGTATAGGATCAGAGCATGGGCAATAGTAGAATGATCTGCTCTGAACCCTGCCTGCTCATGACCAAGCAGACTGGCCTCCTCAACCCAGCACTCCAGCCTGGACAGGAGGAACCGGGCATAGAGTTTCCCCAATACTCACAATAAACTGATATTTTGAAAATTGCCTGGATTGGAGGGGGAACCTTTCTTATGAATTGGCACAAGGATGGCATCCTTCCAGACCTTAGGAATAATGTCTGTTTGATTAATCGCATTAAATACCTCAGTAAGGACAGTAATCCACCAGTCCTTATGGGCTTGAATGGCCTCAGCGGGGATAAGGTCAGGGCCGGGGGCTTTTCCCGATTTGAGTTGTCGAATTAGCTTCGAGATGGTGGAGGGGTTCACAGGGGACCATCTAGGGAGTTGTTTGGGGGAAAAATCTAACGCCGTAAAGGATGGCAAGTCTGCGTCGTAAAAGACTTGGCGTAAGAAGAGTTCCCATGTGGGGACAGATATAGAGTAAATAAACCTACTAGTTGGTCTTCTATTCAGCAAACTCCAAAAGTCACGACGATTACAGGATTGCACGGCATCCAATAAGGTGTTCCACCTTAGTCGTTGCCAATTTTGTTTGGCTCTTAAAAGAGCAGACTTATATGCCTTCTTAGCCATAAAGTAAGCGGGAGGGGCTCTCGACAAATCAGAATTTTTACAAAGGATATATATGGATCTCAATCGGTTCCTGGCTTGTTTGCACTGTATATTAAACCAGGGGGCCCCCTTCCTCCGAGAAGCTCTACCAAGGATAAGAGTAGGGGGCTTAAAGGAGGCTATTAAGTCGCTCAAGCAATCCGTAAAGGCAGTCAAGAGCGCACTGGGAGTGGCCTTGGAACTAGTTAAAGCTAGCAGGTTTTTAGCTGACTCTTGATCATAAAAGCTCATGTGGGATAAGGCTAAGGTATTCGACCATTTCAATACCATCAGGGATCCTCTGGTATTGGCAGCTATTGGGGCAGCATGGGTAAGACGATTTTGTGGTCTGTTCAGGAGTGCGTCCAAGGTAAGGGGAAGATGGTCACTAAATACCATGTCATCCACTTTAAAGGAGATGACATAGGGCAAAAAGGTTCTTGAGACCAGGACATAGTCTATAGTGCTATTGCCTTTTTTGGCCAGATGGGTAAATTCCCCGGGAACGTCCGGGGCACATCTGCCGTTAAGGGGAAAAAGGTCCAACCTGACAGTGAGAAGGGCCAAGTTGGTCCCCGCTCTATCAACTTTCAGGTCTTTGGAGACTCTCCTTTTTATGGTCTCCAAGGGGTGATCGTCCCTATTCGGTCCTGCCCACCAACAGGAAACTACCAAGGTTTCCCAGCTCCCTGCTGTACGGGCATTTAAATCCCCCGCCAAGAGAACCAAGAAGTGAGGAAATCTAAATATGATAGTTGTGAGATATTCTTCCAATCCCTCCCACCGTGCGTCCAGGTCCTTATAGGAACCCCTGGGAGGAAGGTAGACATTAAACATCAGGAGGGAGACCTTCCCGACAGAGATCACACTTGCGAGAACATAAGGCTGATGAAAATCCACATAAACTACTTCCACATGCAGGTCCAGGGAGATACCAATTGCAAGGCCGCCACTAGGACGGCCGCCGCGAGACGAAGAAAGGGCGGGCAGGGATGTAACCTCATAACCACATAAGAGAATATCATTTAGCTCCCACGTTTCCTGGAATAAAAGGATCTGGAATTTTTTAAGATAATTCAAAAAGTCTGGGTCGGCTCTTTTTGACGCCCAGCCTGCAATATTCCAGCTCAAGATAGACCAGGGAATATTAGGGGGGTTAGTCTTTGACTGTCATTTGGAAATTGCAGAGGGTTGATGGGAAGGCGGGGTAAACTTTCGGCCAAAAAAGTCTGTAATCTTGCCTTGTTTATCCGTTCTAGTTGAGTCTTGATTGATTTTAGTGCTATTATTAGATCTTGGCGGATTCGAGTACCTGGGCACATTTAGATTGGAGCAGTCATCCTGACATTGATGATGATTTGGATGTTGTACAGGTGAATCTGTCAGGGAGAGCACCTGTATGATGTCATTGTCATCAGTGGAGATACAGCCGTTGCATGGTTTAATAATAGTGACTGACGGAGAGAGGGGGAGAGTCCAAGAGTCCTGAGTTGGCAAACTAGCCGTTTGAATGGAATGAGCGCATCGTTAAGAATGTTCCTCAAAGGAGGGGAAGGACAAATGCTCAAGGAGGTGGAAGCAAGCCCTGAAGCACCCTCAGGAGCGGAGATGTCAGGAGTTTGTTCTCTGGGGGGAGAACCTCTTGTCCCAAGGTTATCTTCCTGTTGGTGCTGGGTCGCCGGGAGGTTAGTAGCTCCAGTAATTGTAGCCGGCGCAGGGCTTTCAGCGTCCATGTAGTAGTCCTCACATTTCGGCCCTATCCAGGGTCGGGTGGTCCCGATAGCTGAGTTCATCCTAAGCAGTGTTAGTTGCGTATTTGTAAAACATCTTTGAGGGAAAATTCCTAGGTAGTTTAGGTGGTTGCGGAGACCACAAAGGTGCGAGGGGATCTTAGATGAGCCGAACTTGAGGATCAGGCGTTTATATTTGGATGTACTGGGAAGCCATTCCACGGAAAGCAGTTCTTTACTCGAAATGTTAAGATTGGACAGGAATCTCACTGTAAATAAAATGGATTTGCGGGTACTCCAGTCATACTTGTTAAAACGGGAGTGAGCCAGGTTCAAGCATAAATTGTCTGGAAGCAATTGAAGATTAACTGGATGCATCCATTGCGGTGGAGTGTGGCTATCCGCTGGTGGCCGATCCAATACATAACCAAGGTTTCTGACAGACTGTGACATGAAAACTGCCTTTTCAAGGGAGCTCACTTTGTCCTCCAGCACTCTAATAGAGGTCGTCAAGGGCGTGATGGATTCAGCCAGGTGGAGACAAAACTATTGCAAGAGGTGGTCGTCACACAGCTGGACGGTATCAGCAAAAGGCGACCGTCACCAGAAAGGACAAGGAGGGAAGAGAACGGGGTGAAGTAGAGTGCATCAGTTGGTAACATGCAGTCCGGTGGAGAAAGCACATCGCAAGGGCGGGCAACCGCACACTCCGGCTCCTCCAGCAGGGTACATGGCGCAAACTCTGGAGATGGTAATTGGCGGAAGAATTCCTCCAAGGAAGTGATTGAGGAATTCAAATCCTTATCCAACAATTTTGGAACGTCTGTCTTTTTAACCTTGGGCAGAGGGCCAGCTGCATGGTCGGAAATAACCTCCAAACTGGAGGCCACAGGAGAAAAGGAACTGCAGCGTTTGTGTTTGCTCATATCAGAAACACTCAGGTACTCTTTTACTGGTTGTTTTACTGCTGTACTTGTTCCTGTTTGCAACTCCAAAAAGAACTGTTTTATTGCATATGACTACAACAAATGGTAAGAAGACTTTGTTCTTGGAATATCCCTGGATTAACAATTTAACTATCTTTATCTGTGTATGACCTGGATTGGTTATTGGACTTTGCTTTACTTTTTCCTAAAAGTAAAAGAATATCACAACTCAGTGTGTCTGTGTATTGACAGTGCTTATTCACAATCACCCTCAGCCGTTTCTCATGTGCACAACCTTGTTACTCAAAGGTTACTCTGTGCATATTCCTTTACAGTAGGTCCCCTATGTGATTTCTCAAGTTAGTACTTATAACTGGTGGCCTCCCAAACATCATTTCAAAAGAGGATTACCTAATCCCTTTGCGTGGAGTACATCGCACAGACCAGAGTGCCAGGGGTAATGCATCCACCCATTTAAGGTGGGTTTCAAGACACACTTTAGTCACCTTTTCTTTAATGGTCCTATTTAATCGTTCAGCACGGGCTACACTTTCTGGATGTTGAGAACAATGAAGTCTCCAGTGGGTTCCTAAGGATGTTGCTAGTTTTTGGATTACTTGGTGTACAAACTCAGGACCATTGTCTGATGATATGAATGAGGGAACTCCATATTGGGGCACAATTTCCTTGAGTAGGATTCTAGCCACTTCATGTGCCTGTTTTGTCTTGGTGGGAAAACATTCAGGACATCCAGTATAATTGCACACCATGACTAACATTGCCTTATAGAGTCCACACTTGGGCATGTCTGTGAAATCAAGAACTAGTGAATCCATAAGATAATATCCCTTGGGCTGACTTCCAGATGGGAGTCTAGGTCCTTGCCTTGAATTAACTTGAGCACATGTGTTACATCTCTCACTTGCATGGGCACATAGTGAGTGGAGGCGATCGATGTAAACTATGCGCTGAAGTGCTTCTGGCCTGGCTGGATTGGACTGAAGGGGTTTTAAATGTGATTTTAACAGGTTCTTATATTTGTTATATTTTATAATTGAATTTGTGTATTTATTGTTGTGAGCCGCCCTGAGTCCTTTGGAGAGAGGGCGGTATACAAGCCCAAATAATAAATAAATAAATAAATAAATAAATAAATAAATAAATAATGCTGACGCAGTCTTGCCCATATGTGTTGTTGAATGAGAGTCTTTTACTACTGGCCAGGCTAAATTGGCGGGCACAAAGATTCTTCCGTCTGGGAGTACATACCACTCTCCCTGCTTATGTCCCTTCAAATCTACAGTTGCCTGGAGTTCCTCTGCTTTAGAATATCTGGGACTCAGTCCCCTTGGCATTTCCAATGCTACACAAGCTGTCATGTCAGGGTGACCCTGATCATCTCGGGTTGCCGACAGTCTTGCTTCTCTATCGGCGGCCCTGTTCCCTCTGGCTATTTCATCCTGCCCTTTCTGATGCCCCTTGCAATGCATCACCGCTACTGTCTTTGGCATCTTGACGGCAGCTATGAGTCTCTCGATTAGAAAGGGATGTTTAATTTCTTTTCCTGAGGCTGTTAAGAGCCCTCTCTCCTTATAAATGGCGGCATGGACATGTAAAGTGAGGAAGGCATATTTAGAATCAGTCCAAATGTTTACACTTTAATTCTTTGTCCTTTCAAGTGCCCGGATCAAAGCCCACAATTCTGCTACTTGGGTGCTAGTGCCCTTTGGGAGTGGACCACTTTCTATGACTTGGTCAAGTGAGACTACTGCATAACCCGCATAGCGTTCTCCTGTTGAGATGAAACTTGACCCATCAGTAAACAAATTATGGTCTGTTGCTTTCAGTGGCACATCAGTTAGGTCAGGCCTGCATGAGAACTGGCTCTCGATGACCTGCATACAGTTGTGTTCAATTTCAGGACCTGGTACTGGCAAGAGAGTGGCTGGATTTAGGGCATTTGTTTGTTTCAGGGTCACTTTTTTTATTTTTTAATTTGATTTATATGCCGCCCTTCTCCGGAGACTCAGGGCGGATTACAGTGCGTTAAGCAATAGCCTTCATACTTTTGTATATTTATACAAAGTCAGCTTATTGCCCCCACAATCTGGGTCCTCATTTCACCTACCTTAGAAAGGATGGAAGGCTGAGTCAACCTTGAGCCTGGTGGGATTTGAACTTGCAGTAATTGCAAGCAGCTGATCTTAATAACAGTGAATTAGTCCACTGCGCCACCAGGACTCACTCAGAACTTGTGGGTTCTGAGTGAGGAGAGCCTGATACTTGTAAATTCTGGGGTTTGTCAGCCATAAATGGCCCTTTGTCTCTAAGACTCCTTGAATTGCGTGGCTGGTGTAAATGGTGGTTGGCTGCCGAAAGGTTAATTTATTAGCTTCCTCCATCAAAAGAGCAGTTGCGGCCAGGATTTTAAGGCAATGTGGCCAGCCCTTCGCTACTCCGTCAAGTTGCTTCAACGGGTAAGCCACAGGCTGTTGCCAGCTTCCCTTTTCTTGAGTCAGTACCCCAAGTGTTGTATTATTCTTTGAGTCAACATATACAGTCATGGCCGTAAATGTTGGCACCCCTGAAATTTTTCCAGAAAATGAAGAATTTCTCACAGAAAAGTATTGCAGTAACACATGTTTTGCTATACACGTTTATTCCCTTTGTGTGTATTGGAACAAAACCAAAAAAGGGAGGAAAAAAAGCAAATTGGACGTAATGTCACACAAAACTCCAAAAATGGGCTGGACAAAATCATTGGCACCCTTTCAAAATTGTGGATAAATAAGATTGTTTCAAGCATGTGGTGCTCCTTTAAACTCATCTGGGGCAAGTAACAGGTGTGGGCAATATAAAACTCACACCTGAAAGCAGATAAAAAGGAGAGAAGTTCACTTAGTCTTTGCATTGTGTGTCTGTGTGTGCCATACTAAGCATGGACAACAGAAAGAGGAGAAGAGAACTGTCTGAGGGCTTGAGAACCAAAATTGTGGAAAAATATCACCAATCTTAAGGTTACAAGTCCATCTCCAGAGATCTAGATTTGCCTTTGTCCACAGTGTGCAACATTATCAAGAAGTTTGCAACCCATGGCACTGTAGCTAATCTCCCTGGGCGTGGATGGAAGAGAAAAATTGATGAAAGATGCCAACACAGGATAGTCCAGATGGTGGATAAGCAGCCCCAAACAAGTTCCAAAGCAATTCAAGTTGTCCTGCAGGCTCAGGGAGCATCAGTGTCAGCACGAACTATCTGTCGACATTTAAATGAAATGAAACGCTATGGCAGGAGACCCAGGAGGACCCCACTGCTGAGACAGAGACATAGAAAAGCAAGACTACAGTTTGCCAACATGTACTTGAGTAAGCCAAAATTCTTCTGGGCAAAGATCTTGTGGACAGATGAGACCAAGATAAAGCTTTTTGGTAAAGCACATCATTCTACTGTTTACCGCAAACAGAATGAAGCCTACAAAGAAAAGAACACAGTACCTACAGTGAAATATGGTGGAGGTTCGCTGATGTTTTGGGGTTGTTTTGCTGCCTCTGGCACTGGGTGCCTTGAATGTGTGCAAGGCATCATGAAATCTGAGGATTACCAACGGATTTTGGGTCGCACTGTAGAGCCCAGTGTCAGAAAGCTGGGTTTGCGTCGGAGATCTTGGATCTTCCAGCAGGACAGTGACCCCAAACATACGTCAAAAAGCACCCAGAAATGGATGGCAACAAAGCACTGGAGAGTTCTGAAGTGTCCAGCAATGAGTCCAGATCTCAATCCCATTGAACACCTGTGGAGATCTTAAAATTGCTTTTGGGAAGAGGCGCCCTTCCAATAAGAGAGACCTGGAGCAGTTTGCAAAGGAAGAGTGGTCCAAAATTCCGGGTGAGAGGTGTAAGAAGCTTATTGATGGTTATTGGAAGCGACTGATTTCAGTTACTTATTCCAAAGGGTGTGCAACCAAATATTAAGTAAAGGGTGCCAATGATTTTGTCCAGCCCATTTTTGGAGTTTTGTGTGACATTACGTCCAATTTGCTTTTTTTCCTCCCTTTTTTGGTTTTGTTCCAATACACACAAAGGGAATAAACATGTGTATAGCAAAACATGTGTTACTGCAATACTTTTCTGTGAGAAATTCTTCATTTTCTGGAAAAATTTCAGGGGTGCCAACATTTACAGCCATGACTGTAAATTAAAAGGCTTCTCTAGGTTAGGAAGTCCCATGACAGGAGTCTGAGATAATTTTGACTTTAAGCTTTCGAACACCCATTTTTGTTCCAGGCCCCAAACAAAGGGTTCTTTTTCTCCCCCCCTTTGTAGATTCATAGAGTGGTTTGGCTAACAGGGCATAATTTGGGATCCATATTCTACAATAGCCTGCTGCTCCCAAAAATCCCCGCAATTCTTTCCTGTTAGTTGGTTCTGCAATCCGACAGACAGCTTTCTTCCTCTCATGTCCTATCGCTCTCTGTCCTTGACTTATAGTGTAACCTAGGTGTTTAACCTGGGGCTTCACCAACTGGGCTTTCTGCCTAGAGGCACGATATCCCTTGTCCATTAACAGATGAAGCAGTTGGTTGGTATTGTCCCAACACGTTTCCTTCATTTGCCCAGTTACTAATACATCATCTATATATTGGAGTAGTACATCTCCATCTTCGCAAGGCTGGAAATCTTCTAGGTCTGAGGCTAAGGCTTCACCAAAAAGGGTAGGTGAATTTTTAAATCCCTGGGGAAGCCTGGTCCAAGCATACTGCCTCTTTCGACCTGTTACTGCGTCTTCCCATTCAAAAGCAAACGGTTTCTGAATGTCTCTATGTATTGAGATGGTAAAGAAGGCATCCTTCAAATCTACCACTGAGAACCAACTGGCTGAGGCTGGAATCAAACTCAAGAGAGTATATGGGTTGGGCATTACAGCATGGACAGTGACTGTGGCCTGATTCACAATCCACAAATCGTGAACTGGTCTGAAAGAGCCAGCAGGTTTTCGTATGGGTAGAATTCGGGTGTTCCAAGGGGATTGTATTGTCCTTAGAATGCCTGCTCTTAAATATTTGGCAATATGATCTTGAATTGCCTGTGCAACGGGGCGAGGATAACTTTTCTGCCTGAGATGGACGGGCACTGCTAGAGGCTTCATTTGTATAATTATTGCAGCATGGTGTGCAGCATGTCCTGATGGGTTATCTTCTGCCCATAACTCCTGTACTTCAAACTCCTGCCAGGTATTGGGGACTTGACTCTCTTGAGCCAACATTACTCACCATATTTCATCTGTTTTCTAGGATTGATTTTATACTAATTACAAATGATTTTCTTTCTAGGGTGAAGAAGACGAAGATATGTCCAAGAACTTTAACTGATCATAGTCCGCTTTGGGTGGAATTGGAACAGGAAAGGGGAGAAAGGAGGTCTTGGAGGCTAAATGAAAATTTATTTAGATATGAAGAAAATGTGAATGAGCTTAAAAAACAAATGAAAGAATTTTTTGTCAATAACGTATAAGGGTACCTCCATGGAAATGGTATGGGATGTAAGTAAGGCTTATATGAGGGAAACCTTAATACACATGAATAATAAATATAGATTAAAACGACAAAAGAAGCGGAAAGAGATTGAGGAGGAGATAAAAAAGAAAGAACAATTACTCATAATTAATCCAAGAGATAAGAAAGTAAAAGAAACAATAAAGATATTATGAGAGCAATTTAATATGATTATGGCTGACCAAGTGGCAACTATTTTACAATATGCTAAACACAATACATTTTGTAATGGTAATAAACCAGGTAGGTGGTTGGCCTATGTGTTGAGGAAAAAACAAAAATCACGAGTTATTGATAAGATAGAATTTAGAGGTAAGGAAGTTTATCAACAGAATATGATTAAAAATTTTATACAAAGTTGTATGCTAGTGATTCAATCCAAGGTACAGATATAGATAGATATCTAAAGGAGGAAAATATTCCTGAATTAACATTAGAACAGAGGGAGGGGCTGAAGCAGCCAATAACCTCTGAGGAGATTATTGCAGCAATTAACCAGTTAAAAACGGGTAAAGCTCCAGGAACAGATGGATTAACAGCTGTTTATTATAAGAATTTACAGTCTGAAATGGTAGAACCGCTTAGAGTCTTATTTTGTAAAATTCAATCAGGTGGAGGAGTCCCACCCTCTTGGAGAACAGCTTTTGTTTCATTGATTCCGAAGGAAGATCAAAACTGTATTAAACCTGAAAATTTTAGGCCAATATCGCTTTTGAACACTGATTATAAAGTCTTTGCTAAGATATTAGCGAAAAGATTAATGCCAGTTCTGCAACAAACAATTCATAGTGACCAATCAGGGTTTATAAAAGGGAGACATATGAAATATAATGTTAGACAAGTTGTAAATTTACTGGAATATTTGGAAAAAAACAACCAAGTCCCTGCAGCATTTATATTTTTGGATGCAGAGAAGGCATTTGATCGATTGAATTGGCAATTTCTGTTTAAGATAATAGAAAAAAATGCATTTTGGAGAATATTTTATACAATCAATTAGAGCAATATATCAGGAACAAACAGCACAAATAATAGTTAATGGAGGTTTAACAGATGTTTTCAAAATTGAGAAAGGAACAAGGCAGGGTTGTCCTTTATCTCCATTGTTATTTATTTTAACTTTAGAAGTTTTGTTGAATAAGATACGTGATTCGGACAAAATAAAGGGAATTGTAATTAGAAAACAAGATTACAGAGTAAGAGCATTTGCAGACGACTTGGTTGTTACTTTATCTCAACCCATAGAATCGGCTTCACATATGTTAGATATATTAGGTCAATATGGTAAGGTATCTGGATTTAAAGTAAACCAATATAAGACAAAGGTGACAATTAAAAATATGTCTATATCCCAAAGAGAAGATTTAGGAAGAATAACGGGGTTTGAAATAGTTAAAAAGGTTAAATATCTAGGAGTATATATTGCAGCCTCAAATACGAAATTATGCCTAATTTAAGATTGTACTATGAAGCAGCTGTCTTATCACAAATTAGTGACTGGTTTAATTTAACTGAAGAGAGAATGCTAAATATAGACGGTTATGATTTGTTATATGGATGGCATGCTTATTTGTTATATGAAAAAAAAAGTGAACAAGGTGTTTAAAGGTCACATACTTAGAAATGCTTTGTTGAGGGTTTGGAAAAAGTATCAATATAAGTTAAATTACAAAATACCTATATGGGCAAATCCCAGACATGCAATAGAAAATATAAGTATAGAACAAAAACAGGAGGTGATTACCTATAAAGAGCTCCTTTTTATGGAAAGGGGCAAATTGCAATTGAAACCTTTAAATGTATTGAAAGAAGAAGGGATAATTTATACTTGGTTTCAGTATGGTCAGCTCCAAGCTAGATGGAGGGAAGATCAAAAAATTGGTGTTATGCAAAATGAGGAAAATTTGGTAAAACAGATTAGAGATCAAAGCCAAATGCATATTAAAAGGTTGTATAACGCATTATTGGAAATAGATTCGGAAACAGAATTGGTTAAGGATTGTATGATAAAATGGGCACAAAACTTTCAGGAACCAGTGATGATAGAAACATGGGAAAAGATCTGGGTTAGAAATGTTAAATTTACACAAGCACAAAATTTAAGAGAAAATTTTTATAAAATGTTTTATAGATGGCATTTAGATCCTAAAAAATTATCATGTATGTACCCAAATTTGCAAGCTAAATGTTGGAGATGTGATTGTGAGGATGCAACTTATTATCATATATGGTGGACTTGTAAGAAAATCAAAGCATTTTGGATAAAAATTTGGTGGGTGATGCAGAATATTTTGAAAAAAAAGGTTGAAATTTACTCCGCAATTGTTTTTATTGGGTATAACATTGGATTGTACATCATCAGAGACTAAATTGATTTTAAATCTAATATCGGCAGCTAGGCTGCTGGTTGCGCAATATTGGAAGAAGGACTCTTTGCCTACTATTGAAGTGTGGATACTGAAAGTAGTGAATTTAGTGGAAATGGCGAAAATTTCAGTGTATTTGAAGGACTATTCACAAGAAAGATATATATCGGAATGGAGAAGATGGATTGCTTATATTCAAAATAAGTATCAGACAAGAAAATACCAAATAGCTTATGAATGAATGTTAAACTTTAGATGTATTATGTTATCTATAGCGGAGTTAAGGTTTTAAGGGGGGATTTGTTAGTTTAAGGATAGTTAGTTTAATTTAGCTTATGATTGTTAATTGAAATACCCTGTATTTTGCTCTGGGAAGTCTGGGGGGGAGGGAGGGAAGGGGTGTTGGGGAGGTGGGGGAGGGAAAAAGGGTGGGGGGAGTATTGGGGGGGAAATGTTTTTTGTGTAAAACTTTTCAATAAAAAAAAGCAGCAAAACACGGATATATGTTAGATCATTCCCATTGGCTAGGCCCCTTATTGCTGGGCAAAGAAGCTGATTATATCTAGCGTCTGAGACACAGACATCATGCACGAAATACTAGTTTCATATTGACTTATGTGGTTTTAGCTCTGCGCTTTGACTCGGAGGTGAGAAAGCTAGCTAACTCTGTGGTTTGACATTTTGAACTCAGAAAATGTCTCTTACAATAGCTAGGTGGAGGGACCTTTAGAGGTCATCCAATCCAACCCCGTATCATTTCACTCTTCTCACTTTACGTCCTACTTTACCTGTATACTGCACGATCCAGAAAATAGCTACAGATCCCTCGCACCCTGGACATAAACTGTTTCAACTTCTACCCTCAAAATGATGCTATAGTATAGGGCAGTGATGACTAACCTTTTTACCATTGCATGCCAGGAGAGGGGGGGTGGGGGAGGTTCACGCGTGTGCATGCCCACACCCATAATTCTATGTGCCCCCCCTGCGCATACGCATGCAACTGTGAAGGGATGGATCTAACCCAATAACTCAAGGTACAAAGTAATTTATTCAAATATCCTTTTATTTTAGGCCTACGTTAGGTTTAGGCCCTTTCAGCATAGCAGCTACTGACCTCTTGATCTTTCCTTGCAGGTACACATCTGGAACTGCTGGTCTCCACGTGGAGAGAGCCTTTTTATACACAGGGGGAGGAGCCAGAAGGTAAGGAGTGACCAGGGGAATGATGGGATATGTGGTAGGTGGGTTAACCCTTACACAACCCTGGGCTGGTGATCATAGTGAGGTTAGGCATTTACCCTGACAGAACCCTCCTTTGGGACACCGAATACAGATACACAATATGTACATGATTTACATATGAACACATATTTTATTTTATTTTTTTATAAAAAAAGTTTTTATTGGTTAAAAATATACAATATTATAATTTACAATATGTTGAATTTTCAATATCTTTATAAAAAGATATTTAAATTATTATTTTCTCTTTTTTAAATTCTCACACAACAGACGTTATTATATTAAATCAAAACAAACAACCGGATTATATAGGAGTTGTATAAACAAAGAGAACCAATAGCCAAAACATTATACAAAGTACAATAAAAAGGAAGAATAAAAAGAGATATAAAAAAAAAAAGCATTAGATAATAAATTCCCCTCCTTTCTTCATTTCCTAGCTCTAGCTCTTAGAACCATGGCCTGCCCCCCCCCCCTCCCGGGCCGCCACAGCCCCGCCCGCCCCCGCTCCTTGTTCATCTAATACTTCCCCCTCTTCAGCTCCTGTATCTTCTCCCTCTAGGAAGGACTTATGCCGCTCAAAAAAGGCCTTAGCCTCCGCTACGTTATTAATTTTCTTCCTACTGTCCTTCCAAAAAATCATCAAACCCTCTGGAATCAACCACCTAAAGCCTACTCCCTTAAGGTACAACTTACTTGATAAAAAATAATATTTTCTCCTTAATTCTCGTACCTGTCTGGGAATCTGCTTTAGGATGGTGACCTCCTTGCCCCTGTACACCAGCGCCCCCAGTCTTTGTTTTCTCAATATCTCATCTCTCAGTTCCCTTCTTACAAACTTAATATGGACCTCTCTTGGGACACTATGTAAAATTGCAAATTGTGAGTTTACTCTATACACCAGATCCACATCCCTTCCAGTAGCCTCCAAATCTCTTTCAAGAAATTCACCCAACATTTTGACCATCACTTCTCTCAAGTTTTCCTGGTCAAGTTGTTCCATGTTTTGAAACCTGAGAAAATAAGACATCTTATCCAATTGTAAAGTTAGCATTGCATTTCCTCTCCCTTCTTCCACCCGCTGGAGTGCCCGTACCTCCCCCTCCAGACCCCCCATCTTCTTCTTGTTTTGCTCTGCCAGCTGTTGAACATCATTTAAATCTTTTTTCGTGTCATTTCAGATTTAATTTCAGATAATCCTTTTTGCAAATCATCCAACTTATCCAATTTCTGATCCAATTTCGCCAGTCTTTCCAAAATTTTTTCCATGTCAGCTGCTGTTGTTTTGTGGCCCTTGGCCATCTTGCAATGAAGGAGATGAAAAATCCCAAAAAACAAGCCTCCAGGAGAGAAAGAAAAAGAGGAATTGACAGTCGGTGTAATTTTTCCAGTATCCACCAGTGGGCGCTCACAGGAGCAACGAGTCCGGAGTGCAGAGTAGGTCAAACAGGAAGCTAGAGGTGGGTAATGTCTTCAGTCATAAACAAAGAAGCAGGAAGTCGGACCGCCGCCATAGCTTTCCACCGGGAAGAGAGGCCACCAGACCTCTTTAACAAATTCTGATTCAGCCATGCTCAATAGAAAGTCAGCAAGGGAAGGGGTTTTTTTCCCATTTCTTTCCCCCTACTTCTCAGCCAGGGCACCTTTCCAGCTACAAGGGGGGGGAACTCCGACCCCCCCTCTCACCTCCAGGATGCCTTTTCAGCTCTCTGCTCCTTGCAGTTAAAACTCCGTCATGCCTCCTCAACTCTCCAGTCGATCAGCTCCCAGTCCGCTGTGTCTTGCAGGTAAGCGCCGGTCCCCTTAGGCGCTGTGGCGTCTCAGCGGCCCCAGAAAAGGCCGCCGATCGCCTCCCTCCCCCGCTGGAGCCTCGGGCGCGCCAGCATCGGCCTCCCGGCCCCTGGATGTGAGGCAGGGGACCCCTGGCGAGCCGCCCTCAAACGGCAAACACCCCAAAATTAGGGCACTTGGCCCAAAGGGCCTCCAGATGGGGGGGATCGGACACTGGGGCCAGAGCTAGCCCGATCAATGTCCGTTGCCTCTGAGACCGGAACCGGAAGTCATGAACACATATTTTAGACATGAGATATGAGTGTTGCTTGTGTGGTAGGGGTTTAGTTAGTATATCAGCAACCTGTTCTTTGGTGTCACAATGCACGGCTTTAATGAAACCTATCTCTGAGAATTGCCTAACATGTTTGCATTTGATATCAATGTGCCTCGATCGTTGCCCTACAGCATCGGCTTTTGATATTTCTATGGCAGCCTTGTTGTCTTCGTGGATAATTATTGGGTATGATGGTTCACCCCAAATGTCATTAAGTAAATCGTCAAACCATATCAAGTTATTAGTCGCTTTGGATAGACAGACGAATTCTGCCTCTGTGGTGGAAGTAGCTACCAGTTTCTGCTTCCCTGTATACCAATGGATGGGACTGCCATTGAGAAATAACACATAACCTGTGGTGCTTTTTCTACTTTGGATGTCCCCCACCCAGTCAGCGTCAGCATAACAGGTCAGTCTCGGTTTGGTTGATGTCTCTGGTTCAAGGCAAAGCTGTGGATTGATGCTGTATTTGAGGTATCTGAGTAGCCTCTTGATGGCGTCCCAGTGAAAGGAAGTGGGCTTGCTCATGTGTCTGGATAGTAAATTGACTGCCAGAGCGATGTCAGGTCTAGTCCAATTGGCAATATACAATAATGACCCAATGGTAGACCTATACAACTTGTTGTCGTTGAAGGGTTCGGATTCATCATACATGCCTTTCAGAAAGTCTGGTTGCATGGGCGTGTCGTTGGGCTTCGCCTCTGACATGTTGCATTTGGATAATAGCTCAGCGATTTTTTCTTTTTGTGAAAGTCTGAATCCTTTTATCAGTCTTAGTTACGTGGACTCCTAGGTATTTGTCGATTTTACCTAGTGATTTTAGGGAGAAGTGGCTTCCTAATTCAGTGGCAAATTTGTCACACTTGTCTTTGTATTTGCCTTGTCTTTGTGTTTGCCTATCATCTACGTAAACAAGTATGCCCTGAAGTCTTTTTCTCTTTTTATAAAGAAACATTTGTCAGCTGAGGTGGCTGTAAATCCCATTGAGTTGAGAGCTTTGGCTAAACAATCGTACCACCTCTTGCCCGATTGCTTAAGTCCATACAAACTCTTATTCAAGAGCCAGGTGCAGTTTTCTCCTTTGTTGTATCCTGGGGGCACCGTAACGTATATTTCTGTTAGGATTCTATATGATGTATATAATGTTAGAACCAGTTGTCCAGGCAATATAGGTATACTGTAACTTTAAACTGTAAATGTTACCTTCTTGCTGAGTCATGCTGTAATGGGATAATGACTAGTTGGGAGTATATTTAAACAAAGTATGGTA
>WNWU01012621.1:42945-70936 GCA_012654045.1 Ptyas mucosa
GTGCAGTTACTCTGCTGGTTGGTAAAACAACATCAATATCCTTAACAATTTCCTTGTCCAACTCAGCGTGGAGGTATGCGGTCTGCACATCGAATTGGAAAACCTCAAGTCCCATAACAGTTATATGCTATAACCAGTGCGCTTTTGACACTTTCAGCCCTGACGGTGGGTGAGTAAGTGTCAGTGTAGTCCTCCGGGTATCTCTGAGCAAACCCTTGTGCGACCAGCCTTGCTTTGTATAACGCCTTGTTGTTCTCCAGTGTTTTGACTCTGAACACCCATTTAGTTCCAATAGCTTTCTTGTGTGCTGGTACCTGAGCCGGTGAGTACACATTTAGGTCTTTGAGGCTGTCCATTTCTTTTTCCATAACTAATCTCCATTTTTCTCTTTCCTCTGGTGGGAGTTTAAGTATGTCCTCATAGGAGCTAGGTGTGATATTGTCATTGTGTATGGTCATGACGTAGTCTTCTAGTCTTTTTGGTAGCTTGTTTCTATTTACCCTTATGGGCCTACTTGGGGTTGTGTCTGTCTCGTGCATGTGTTCGGCCTCTTCGTTTGTTAGGCTGTCTAAATTTAGGGTGGGGTGTCCTTCCTTCCAACCTTTTGTGCTTATTTGGTGATGTTTGGCTTTATCTATTTTTGTCCCCTTTATTTTTTCTGTGGCTATTTCTTCTTCTCTCTGACCATGGTCGTGTGTGTCTTTGTTTGAGAGGATGTCATTTGAGTGAAGCCTTGACCAGTTTGAGTTCTCGTGGAAATTGGTGGATCTGGAGACTATAAACCTGTTGTTGCTATCTATGAACCTGTAGCCTTTCGTTCCAGGTTCATATCCTACAAATTTTAATCTCTTGGATATTTTTTCCCCCTTCCTTCTCAGTTGCCTGGGGATATGGACATCTGCTGGGGCACCGAATATATGTAGGTGGGCCAAGTTGGATTTTCTTTTATATAGCATTTCATACGGTGTTTTGTTAATGGAACTTGACCACAGTCTATTTAGAGTGTAGTTAGAATAGTGTAACGCTTCAGACCAAAAAGATTGTCCCAGTCCTGTGTCCTCCAAGACGCACCTCATCATGGTTTGGAGTACCCCATTTTTTCTCTCTGATACTCCATTTTGGAATGGCGAAAAAGGAGAAGTGGAATAATGCGCTATGCCCTGCTCTCTTAACCATCTTGTGAATTCTCTTGCCATAAATTCTGACCCCCTGTCAGTCATTATTTGTTTTATTTTTGTGTTGTGCTGTAATTCTGTTCTTTTGTGGAACTCTCTCAGGGGCCCCGAGCCCGGCGCAACCAAAGAAACTCCACTCCGTTCAGCTCTTTCCGAAATGGGTTTATTGGGCGCTGGCGGCAGGCACACACTGCGAACGTCTAGGACGCTGCGAAGTTAGCGTTACAAGCCCTGGGTTTCTAGCGATTTAAATATCCCGCGCCGAGTACGCCAGGCATAAAACCACGCCCCTGCTTCCAATTAGCAGTTCCGGATGCGCTCCCCAGCTGCTAGTCGACGCCTCCTCCATGGAGTTCAGCGGCAGGAACGTAGCTCATCAGAAGGTACAAACCCTAATCCCGCTGCAACCACCATCCCCCCACCCCGCAAATGGCCGCCTAAACACCCGTGCTACCACCCCCCTCTGTCGTGCTTGAAGTGTTCATTCCTCTTCACCCCACTCGTGCGTCAGCGATGTCGAGCAGTTAGCAGGGCTCACAACCCTTTGAATCTTTGTGGTACCTCACTCTTATGTCTAAGTGAGTAGACGTACCAATACCTGCTGTAGTCGTCTACAATAGTTAGAAAAAACCTCTTTCTATGTCTGATAGATGGTTTCAAAGGCCCTACTAAGTCCTTATGTACGAGATGGAAGGGAGACTCGGTGGTTCGTTCTGACTTTCTAGGCCTAGCCTTAACCTTAATCTTTGAGCGCTTACAAACTGAACACTCTAAATAGTTATCACAGTTTTTTACTTTAAGTCCCTCAGTACATTCAGGCATTCTCTTTACAACAGGGAAGCTGATGTGCCCCAGCCTTCTGTGAAGGAGGTGTGCGCAGTTATCATGTATGGGTTTTCCAATAGAAACAACACCCTTACTATGTTTTTTACTGTTGTTTACCCCCTGATGTACCCGCTCTGGTTCAGTGTCTCCCTCTTCTCCACCTTTTATGTTTGCGTTGATGCTTCCTTTGTCTCCCATATTAGGCGTGAAATAGGGTAGTCCCTCCAGTATAGTTACCTCCCTGACCTCATTTCCTTGTTTGGGTACATGGGCTTCCCCATCCCTGAACACTACTTCGTTGTCTGTGCCTTACGTGAGCTTGGTGGTGGATAACACATTGTGGGGTATTTCAGGTACATATAATACCCCCTCTATTTCTCCAATATGTGGGATGTGTATGTTCCCTTTCCCCACTACCTGGACTCTACTCTGGTTGGCTACTCTTAATTTGAAGTCTGTCTCGGTGAGCGAACTGAATAATCTCGGGTTATTCATAGTGTGGTCAGTGGCTCCTGAGTCCAGGAGCCACATGTCCTCCCTTGTCCTCTGCTTGGTGTCAGGGTTATTACATCTAAAGCCATACATGGAGCCTGGGTAGCTGTCCCTAGAGCTATCTCTGCGTTCATGTTGTCTTCTGGGATTGGGTGACCACCCACACCCTCGCTCTTTGGAAGGCCTGCATTCTGGTGATTGCCTCCCCCTGCGGTCTGGTGAATGTCTCCCTTTGTAATCACCTATCCTCTTTCCCTATTGTTCCTGGGACAATCCCTCTTTATGTGGTTTCTAGAACCACAAGAGAAGCATTCAGGGGCGTTCCTCGCTCTATCTTGGAACTCAACCTTTTTTATGGGTCTGGGGTCTCTCCTGGATATGTGGCGGTCCCTCCTCAGGCTGTCCTTGGCTATTAACCTAGTTGTGAGTGTGCCTAGGGACAAGTGTTCTAAACTGAGACTATCCAGTTGAGTTACGAAGTTGTCCCAGCTGCTATGTAAAGAATTGATGATAATGCTCATCATGCTTTCTTCAGTTATCATTTCTCCTCTCTGCATGACCTCGGCTCTGGTTGCATTTAATTTTAATATGTGCTCGCTCATGGGAACCCCTGATTTGTGTCTAGCTGAGTAGAATTCCCTAGAAATTCTTGTAGTTGTGGCCCTGCTCTGACTGTAGAACAGGTTGTATAATTTTTGCATTACCTCAGACACAGTTAGATCATTACCAATGGTGGGATACATAGTGGAAGGAATGGTTGTTAACAATATATAAAAAGCCTTGTGATGTATACAGTCAATTTCTAAAGACCAAGGTTTTCGTGACGGTCCATTAATCAGAAAAAGTGCATTTTCCCTCATAAAAGCAACCTGCAACTGTTGACTCCACTCTATGAGGTTCCCTCCATCTATCTGCAATTTTGGTAGATTAATATTCATTGACCCAGAATTGCTATAATAGCTACTTACTGAAGGTAGCTGTCCATGGTCCAGGATGTGACTGAACTCACAATAAGGCAATGGTATATTTGATGCTAGTCTGAACTGACTTGTCTCTATGTTCACTGTTCCTCTTGTTACAGGTGGCGACTGAGCATGTGTGAGGCTCATTCTGCGTTGGATCTCGTCGGGTGAGGAGCTCCTGGCCGTGGCTCTTTGCTGAAGCCCCAGGCCTGCTGGCTGAAGATCGGGCCCGCCTCTGTGGAACCTGGGCTGGACGTTGGGCCTCTGGGTCTCTCTCCATGCGGCTGATTCCACCCCGGACACTCGGCTGGAAGCGGCGGACGGCGGGTGAGGCCTCCACGGGTCCAACGGTGGATCGGCGGCGGCGGCAGATGATCCCAATCCGTGGGCACTGGGTCCCGGACGAGTGACGAATCCCGGCGGTGGACGCAGGAGTGGTGGGTATCCGGCCTGGTCTCCCCCTGTTGCGGCTTGGGTTGGTGTCGGGTGGCGCGGCGTGGTCGCTGTTTGTTGCGGTGGTGGCGTGACTGCTATCATTGATCGGTGGTCGTGGCAGGCGGTGGTGGTTCTCTCGTCTGCCCTCGGTCCTTCGGGGTGCTCATCTAGTCTTGCGGTTTGTGCAGTAGGCCTGAAGGTGGGGTCTAGCGCAGCCGCTAGTGTTTCTAGGGCCTTTTCGATTTCGAGCTCGGTTGGCGAGCTTTGATTGTCTATTGATTGTCTTTTGCCATTGTCCCCGGGTTGCCCCTCATTTATTTTGGGGTCTAGGTTGTTTCGCGCCGTTGGATTCAAATCCCAGCTTTCTATTGTTTGATGGCCATTCCAAGATGACCACCAGGAGGAAGGCGCGAAATTAGATTCGGCTGGCTCTAGGTTGTCTGACTGAGCCAGCCTGTTTCTTACCAGCGCGGTGTCCTCCTGGATCGTTTCTGGGGGCTCGATCGCTGCTCCATGGTTCCCGAGGATACCTTGGAGTTTCGTGATTAGGTCTTCTTTGCTTGTGGGCGCCTCCATTAGTCTCAGTATAGATTCTCTGAGACAGTTCTCCTTTTGCGGCGTCTTTTGTTCGCGGCCCCTTGCTTCCTCGCTTTGCCCCTCGTTTCTGTCCAGTGAGTCCATGTCGCAGGGGTACTCACTTTCGGTTGTCGTGGTTCTCGCTGCAGCTCCTTTGGGGGTGAGTTGTGCAGCCATCTGCCTTGTGACTGATCTCGTGTTTACCCTGTTCTTCTTTGCAGAGTAAACAGCTGGTTCAGTCATTATTCGGAGTTATGGGTAACCATCCTCTGCTACCATATTGTGAAGGGATGGATCTAACCCAATAACTCAAGGTACAAAGTAATTTATTCAAATATCCTTTTATTTTAGGCCTACGTTAGGTTTAGGCCCTTTCAGCATAGCAGCTACTGACCTCTTGACCTTTCCTTGCAGGTACACATCTGGAACTGCTGGTCTCCACGTGGAGAGAGCCTTTTTATACACGGGGGAGGAGCCAGAAGGTAAGGAGTGACCAGGGGAATGATGGGATATGTGGTAGGTGGGTTAACCCTTACACAACCCTGGGCTGGTGATCATAGTGAGGTTAGGCATTTACCCTGACAGCAACCCCCCTCCCCTCCCTGCTCCTGGCATGCGATGGCCTGGTAGGCCCCTTTTTTTTTTCTTACCTGGCTCCAGATCCTTTCTATGCATCTGCGGAGGGCAAAAACAGCCTTTTCCACTCCCTCAGAGGCCCTCTGGAGGCCTGAAAGGGCCCATTTCCCAACTCCCAGTGGGACAGGAAGTGATGTTTTTTGCTGTCCCCAGCCTCCAGAGACTCCTAGTGAGGGGACTCGGAGCCCCGCCCCAAGTACGACGGATGTCAGAGCGACCTTTGCCGCCCAGACCTGGGGAAAGGAGTGACCCTGAAGTGAGGACCACGGAACCAGTTCGTCGGCTGTTACGGTGTTTCCGCAAACGAGACCAACACGCCAAAGAAGGAGCTGGGACCCGCTTCGCATCCTGGGATTGTCCCTGTAATCGTAGCAGAGAGTGATGAAGAGGAGGGGAACGGTGATCCAATGGTAAGTGCTCCTATACGACCTTTTCTCATTCCGGTAACCTTGCAATCACCACAAGGGGGACTAGCGGTTCAACAAGAGGCGCTTGTTGATTCGGGGTGCACACGGTGTTTAATGCGACGATCGTTGGTTACACAGTTGGGTCTTCGGTTACTCCCCTTAAGGACACCAATAGCTTTCGAACAAATGGATGGGTCCATGCTAGGGGGTACTCCGACCACTCACGTAACAGAACGGGTGAAACTGGTAATTGGAGCTCACTGGGAGCACATACGTTTCCTGGTAGTGGAAACCATGATCGAACCAGTCATCCTAGGTCTGGCCTGGTTAGACAAGTGGAGGCCACAAGTGGGAGGGGGGATTCCAGAAACTCCGTTTAGAGCTCGGTCCAGAGCCAACTACCAGGGAAGAGGCTATGACGAAGGGGGTCGTGTCTGCGGGATTTGAAGGGTTGCCTTTCCCAGGGGTTCCCGCTGTTTATTCAGATGTAGCAGAGGTCTTTGATGAGAAGGAATGTGATGCATTACCACCGCATCGGGCGACGGACTGTGCAATCGAACTAATCCCTGGGGTAAAGCTACCAAAACCACGTATGTACGCCATGACCCCGAGGGATGTGGAGGAATTACGTGCATATATTGATAGAAACTTAGCACGCGGGTTCATACAACCCAGTCGTTCACACCTGGCCACTCCAGTCCTTTTCGGGGAAAAGAAGGACGGCGGTCTCCGTCTCTGTATTGATTACCATGGTTTGAACGCAGTCAGTGTGGAGCCCTTGTATCCCCTTCCCTTGATGAAAGATCTTCTAGCCGCCTGGGCCACAGGTACCTATTTCACGAAGTTAGACCTCCGGGAAGCGTACTACTGGGTTAGGATCAAACAGGGGGATGAGTGGAAGACCACGTTTAACTGCCCATTGGGTAGTTATAAGTTTTGTGTTATGCTGTTCCAACTGCAAGGTGCTCCGGCAGTCTTTATGCAATTAATTAATGAGGTTCTCCATGACCATCTATACTGTGGGGTCCTAGTCTATCTGAATGATATACTAATATATACCAAAACCATGAATGAACATATACACCTGGTTCATCAAGTGTTAGAGCGGCTCTTAAGAGCCAAATTGTATGTAAAGGTGTCGAAATGCGAATTTCATCAAACATGTCTGGATTACCTGGAGTACCATATTTCCAAGGATGGAATTGAAATGGATCCCAAAAAAGTGACTGATGTTCTTGGTTGGCAAGCACCGGGAACTCGACGACAACTGCAAAGTTACCTTGGCTTTGCCAACTTCTATCGTCAGTTTATACCAACATTTGCCCAAATCGCTCTGCCGCTTACCAATCTATTACGTACGAAGGGTACCGGAGACCCTCATCCTGGACAACGACTTGAATGGACCGTAGAGTGCCAAAAAGCATTCGAGGCCTTGAAACGCCATTTTGCTGAAGCCCCTATTTTGCACCACCCTGATCAGTCAAAGCTGTTCGTAGTACAGGTAGATGGAAGTGACGTAGCAGTCGGGTCTGTGTTGCTACAATCCGATGTCCAAGGCCAGTTACACCCGTGTGCATACACTTCAAAGAAATTCACTCCCACGGAACGGGGGTGGGCTATTTGGGAGAAGGAGGCTTTCGCAGTACGGTGGGCTCTCCTCACTTGGCGGCATATATTGGAGGGGGCAACAGTTCCGTTTGAGGTGTGGACAGACCACCGGAACCTGATGGCATTGCAAACTCCTAGAAGATTATCACCTAAGCAGGCACGGTGGGCCCAACATTTTCAACGTTTCAGGTTCACTCTGCGGTATGTACCGGGGGGAAGAAATTTCCTGGCTGATGCCTTATCCTGGATGCCGCAATTCAATAGTAAAAGGGATGAAATTGTACAAGCTATGGTCCCTGGGGGGGACGCAGGAAACGTCAACGCAGCACTCCATACTACATGGCACGACCTTTTACGGCAGGGATCAGCCCAAGATAGGTGGTTACAAAACAATACACAAGTGTTAACACATAGGGATGGCCTAGCTTGGAAAGGGGATAAATTATATGTACCGCAAAGTATGCGTATAGCTATACTACAAAAATGTCATGACACTAAACCTGCTGGTCAGTTTGGGTTCCTAAAAACACTTCATTTAACCTGGAGACAGTTCTGGTGGCCCCATATGAGGAGTGATATAGAGGAATATGTGCGAAGCTGTACTACCTGTGCAAAGACTAAACCCCGGACAGGAAGACCTTTAGGCCTTTTACAATCAGTGGCTACTCCCAACCAGCCTTGGGAGGAGATAGCAATGGACTTTGTGGTGGATCTGCCGGAAAGCAATGGGAATACAGTCATATGGACTGTTATAGACCTGTTTTCTAAACAGGCCCATTTCATTCCTTGCAGTGGGTTACCATCAGTTCGGAAATTATCCAGATTATTCATCCAGCACATTTATAGGTTACATGGGGTGCCCCGAAGGGTAATTTCAGATAGGGGGGTCCAGTTTACGGCTCGTTTATGGCGAAATTTCCTAAGTGCAATTGGGTCTACCCAGGGGCTTAGCTCTGCGTTCCACTAATGGGGCGGTCGAGCGGGCAAATGCCATGATCGAACGTTACCTCCGCTGCTATATCTCATATCAACAGACTGATTGGACTTCCCTATTATCCTTCGCGGAAGTGGCGTACAATAATACTGTGCATAGCAGTACAGG
Organism: Ptyas mucosa; assembly: GCA_012654045.1. NCBI lineage: Eukaryota > Metazoa > Chordata > Lepidosauria > Squamata > Colubridae > Ptyas > Ptyas mucosa. The sequence continues at coordinate 51,164 of WNWU01012621.1, forward strand.
GTTGACTCCATTTAAGGTAGTGACGGGGCGAGAATTTGTAGCTATACCGGAGTTAGAACACACAACAGATACTCCAACTATGCCCCAGGAATGGGCTGAAAAAATGCAGACCTTGTGGCCGCAGGTACGGGATGCACTGGATAAAGCAGCCCTTGAGTATAAAACCCAAGCAGATAAAAAGCGAGACCCGGTTCGACCTTTACAAATAGGAGACATGGTGTATTTGTCTACTAAATATATTAAGTTGCGAGTACCCAACCGTAAATTGGGGCCAAAGTTTTTAGGCCCATTTCCCATAATAAAAGTGATAAATCCTGTCACGGTTGTTCTCAAATTACCACCTTTGTTGGGGAAAATACACCCCGTATTCCATTGTAGCCTTCTCAAACTAGTGCCGAAATCACAGGATACTCCAGAACATCCAGGTCCTATAATAGAAGGACATTATGAAATAGATGAAATTCTCGATTCTAAACTAAAATGCGGGAAGCTTCAGTACCTTGTGCGGTGGAAAGGATATCCATATGAGGAAGCATCATGGTTATCCGCGTCTGATGTTAGCGCAAGAAAGTTGGTCAAACAATTTCATAAGATACATCCCCATAAGCCTAATTCTGATACTAAACCCTAACCTTTCTGTTACAGAAGGAGATGTGGTGAACGCCGCCTGTCGAGCCCTGCTAACTGCTCGACATCGCTGACACACGATTGGGATGAAGAAGGGACGGACACTACGAGCATGACGGAGGGGGGGGTGGTAGCACAGGTGTTTAGGCGGCCGTTCGTGGGGTGTGGGGATGGCGGTTGTGGCGGGATTAGGTTTTGTACCTTCTGACGTGTTACGTTCCTGCTGCTGAACTCCTCGGGATGGGCGTTGGCTAGCAGCTGGGGAGCGCGTCTGGAACTACTAATTGGAAGCAGGGGCGTGGTTTTATGCCTGGCATGCTTGGCGTGGGATATTTAAATCGCTAGAGACCAAGGACTTGTAACGCTGACTTTGAATTGTCCTAGACGTTCGCAGCGCGTGCCTGCCGCCAGCGCCCAATAAACCCATTCCGGAAAGAGCTGAACGGAGTGGAGTTTCTTTTGTTGCGCCGGGCTCGGGAAGCCTGAGACCTGCTTTTTTCTCCACCCCAAGTTTGGGCACTTCTTTTCATCATTCCCTGACTTGCAACTGACCTCTTGGAAAGTGTGAGTGCGCAGGCGTGTGCGTTGTGACTTTAAAGATAAACACATTCCTTAATCTCTGAGGCATGGAGAGGAATGTAAAACCTGAACTGATTGAGACAGCGCAGTTAGCTCAAAGGGAAATGAAATGCAGGCCGCATGGCCGACTTTTAGTTACTTAATTGACCATAATGTTGGGTGTGAAACCAGTTGGGTGTTAGTTAGGCACGTTTGCTAGGTTTGGTTTTACAAAGACATGCAACACACGTGATGGTATGTGAGAAAGACCTTGGGAGACAGGAGAGAGAAGTGCAGACCAGAAAATCAGGGGATAAAAAGTATGTCGACCCAGAGAAGAAAGGAGGGCATTGGAAATGTTTCAGATGGACCCTCCAACTTTTCCAGAGAGTAAAAGCAATGGAGGAGAAAAATACAGTCTTACCCAATTCTGTTAATATAACCTTAGGTCTCTGAGAAACACTGTCCTAGACAATAGTGCAAAGATTCATAATCTCATAAGTGGAATCTTTGCAGACGGGGATGTCTCCAAGGGGTCCAAAAAAACCAGGTGGTCCCAACCATGCACTCAAGGTCCCACCCACAGCACACACAAAAGGGAATGTGGCTTCAATTGTGTGACTGTGGAAGTGGAAAGATTTGTCAGTAAAGGGATGGACAATCATAGACCAGAGCTTTGCAAAATTCAGTGACCAGGAAATCTGATCAATACAAATAGTCCTCAAATTACAATCACTTACTTCACTGATGGCTCATGAGTGACTTAGGGCCATTTCACTGATAGCTTATACTTAAGTGGTTGTGTCCACGGACTCCTAGATCCTTCTCACAGTTACTGCCATTGAGCCAGGTAACACCTATTCTATACCAGTGTATTTGTTTTTTCTTGCCTAAATGTACAATTGTACATTTAGGCAAGAAAAAACAAATATGTACAATGTACATATGTACAAATGTACAAATGTACAAAATGTGCAAAGATGCTCCTGGGGAGGAAAGCTATGGCAAATCTAGACAGCTTACTAAAAAGCAGAAACATCACCCCACCAACAAAAGTGCACATAGTCAAGGCCAGGGGTCTGCAACCTTAAATACTCAAAGAGCCATTAGAACCCATTTCCTACAGCAAAGAAAACACCGGGAGCCACAAAACCTGGGTGGGCGTGGCCAACTCAATGTCACTCACTTCCACCAGTCACATGACCCCCCTAGCCACGCCTACCCAGCCAGTCATTAGGGCAGAGAACCAGTTGTTATAAAATACTGGGAACCACAAAATCCTTTTGACATATCCCTCTCTCCCCTTCCTCCCTCCCTCTCTCCCTCCCTCTCTCTCTCTCTGTCTCTGCCCTGGCCACTTCTCCATCCCCCGCCGTCGCCCTTACCTTCTTAGGCCAGGCAAGGAGTGAGTGGGAGGGGAGGGTGAGGGGTGGAGCCAGCTAGTGGTGGGATCCCTGACAGGGAGCCACAGCAGAGGGCCCAAAGAGCCACATGCTTCTCCGGAGCCTCAGGTTGCTGACCCCTGGTCAAGGCTATGGTTTTCCCAGTTGCAATGTATGGCTGTGAAAGTTGGACCATAAGAAAGACTGAGCGCCAAAGAATTGAGGCCTTTGAACTATGGTGCTGGAGAAGACTCCTGCGAGTCCCTTGGACTGCAAGGAGATCAAACTGGTCAGTCCTAGAGGAGATCAACCCTGATTGCTATTTAGAAGGCCAGATCCTGAAGAGGAAACTCAAATATTTTGGCCACCTAATGAGAAGGAAGGACTCACTGGAGAAGAGCTTAATGCTGAGAAAGATCGAGGGCAAAAGAAGAAGATGGCAGAGAGTGAGGTGGCTGGATGGAGTCACTGAAGCAATAGGCATGAGCTTAAATAGACTCCAGAGGATGGTAGAGGACAGGAAGGCCTGGAGGAACATTGTCCATGGGGTTGCAATGGGTCGGACATGACTTCGCAACTAACAACAACAAAATGTTCAATAGAACCTTGCTTTTCTCCCCATTGAATGTAATTTTGTCTGATAGGGCCCAGTGTTCAAGTCTGTCAATATCCTGCTGGATCTTGAGCCTATCTTCTGGAGGGTTGGCTATTCCTGATAGCTTGGTGTCATCTGCAAATTTGATAGGTCGCCCTCCTATCCCCTCATCTAAATTGTTTACGAAGATATTGAAGTGTACCGGAAATAATGGATTCCACTCTCACAAAGAGCATGATTTTCAGCTGAAAGAGCCTACAGTTTTGCAGTGCTTACATGCAAGATATGAAGACAATGAAATTCTTTTCTGACTCAAGCATCTGGTATTTGGAGCAGATGACCTCTGAGTTCTCGTGGTTATTTGGGAAGTTGATCATTATGAGTTATGAGCACCCCTGATATTCTAGGCAGGCTGATGTCAGACTGCCTAGAATATTAGACTTAGAGAGCAGGGATGGTGCCAACCAAACATGGGGTGAGTCCCTGTATGACCTACAGCACCATATTGGTTATCAAACCCTACTTAGCCAATTATGCTTTAGAGCAGTGTTTCTCAACCTTGGCAAGCTTAAGATGTGTGGACTTCAACTCCCAGAATTCCTCAATTATTAATTTTATAATTACGGAATATAAAAGAAAAGTAAAGTAAATTAACTACAACTACATTGATTGAAAACATTGTAAAGTAAGAATTGATAATTTGCAAGATAATAATTGATTATATTGTGATATTGTTATAGTGTCATAGTGCTATATTTTAGTGTATATTTGCATAAATAGATAAATTTAGAATAAGTTGAAACGTATATAAGGTAAAGATAAAGGTGTGTGTATTTAAAATTGTTTTGAATAAGCAAAAGGTAGAGAAAAAAGTATAAGTATACCCCCCCCCCAAAAAAACCAGGGGGAGAAAGATCAAAGATCAATATTTATATGTTAGTGTGGGAAAACTTCACACAAGCATTAAACATGTCAACTATAACCACTATAGGGAAAACAGGAAAAAAAACCAACTCTAAATCCTACAACAACAGTGCCATCACCACTACAGCAAAGAACAATAGACAACATGATAGGAAAAGAAAAAGAAAAAGAAAAGCTGGAAAAGACATTAAATGCTATGCAGAATATGTTTCAAATGATTCAAGAAACGTTATTAAAAACACAAGAAAAAATGGCAGATAATCACGAAGAAATGAAAATGTTTTGTTAGGATATGGTATAAGCCTAACAGGTTGTCCAGGCAATATATGTGTTCTATGACTTTAACAGGAATATGTATTCTATGACTTTAAGAAGTACTGCTGAGTCATTGTAATGCTGAGTCATTGTACTGCTGAGTCATTGTATCCTAATTGGATAAGTACTGTTGTAACTGTATTTAAGAAGGGAGCTGAAATGTAGTCGTTGATGATATGCTATCATCGTAGGTGGATATGCTACCATCATGACCTGTTACCAGCGTGAACTTGCTGCTATTTATTACCTACTGCTGTTTGTATGGTAAGAAGACTTTTGTATCACTGGACTGATTTGAATGGCTAAGACTTGGATTGCCTAAAGACTATGCAATTGTTTTTCACCATGTTAGGATGTGGCGTAAGCCTAACAGGTTGTCCAGGCAATATATGTGTTCTATAACTGTAAATGAGTTCTGTAACTTTAAGATGTACTGCTGAGTAATTGTACTGATGAGTCATTGTAATTGACTGCCAACTGACTGCTGACTGCAATTATCCTAATTGTACTGTTGAGTCATTGCACTGCTGACTCCACTTATTTTAAGTGGATAATTACTAGTGTAAACTGTATATAAGAAGAGAGCTGAGCTATAGTCATTGTTGAATGACTTGTTGGTTGGAACTGTTACCGTCGTGTGTGAAGGAGCTCTCATCGTGGATGGATCAACAGCGTTGAATTGCTGTTTATTACCTACTGCTGTATGGTAAGAAGATTTCTGTAACTCCGGACTGATTTGAATGGCTAAAGACTTGGATTGATTAAAAGACTATGCAATTGTTTTTTCCACTACAAAGTAAAAGCTCTGTTAAACCAGTTTGTATGTATTGTATTCATTTGCTCTCAGTACCGTTTCTCTGTGCACTTACTCTGCTGGTTGGTTAACACAACAATATCCTTAACATTGGTTATGGGCCCAGAGCCAACCATAACTAACTAGGATTGCTCAGAGCTAAACAGAGCTATAGAGTGAACTGAGAGTTAATGTTAATAATACAGAAAACTGTGTTTGTGATATATAATCCAAGTGAAGATGGCACAAGAACAGGCATTGAATATCTACATGATAACCCGGTTGGATGGAACAAACTATGTATCCTGGTCTACCAAATGTAATCTACTTTTGCGTAGAGAAGGACTGTGGGACGTAGTAAATAATCCACCGGATGTAACAGCATGGAATCCTGATGATGATGAAGATGCGAAGGAAATTGGCCAAGTTTAACAGTGACAATGAACGAGCTCTTTGCATAATTGGACTGACACTGAATGACCAGCAGCTTGTCCATATTCGTGGCGAAGATTCTGCTGCGAGGTGTTGGAACAAGTTGAAGAGACTATATGTTCATGACACTGTGGGTGCTCATATATATCTCACACGGAAATTGTTTAAACAACATCTTCTTAAAGGAGGAGGTATGATGGCTCATTTGGAATCCATGACCAGAATTTTCCAGGAGTTGCATGAAAAGGAACTTGTTTTCTCGGAACTACAACCAGTTTATATAATCTTTTCTTCTTTGGACAATAGTTATGATGACTATGTTTCTTCACTGGAGGTTTTGACCAGAGATGAACTCACATTGACTGGCATAACCGGTAGGTTATTGGAAGAGTCCAGAAGAAGATTAGAGGGGGATCAATTGAGAGTGAAACAACCAAAAGAAGAAAAAATGTATTCAACTACCTATTTTGTAAAACGATGTTTTGCTTCTGAGGCTAAAGGGCATATAGCTAAGTTTAGTTTAGTTTTATTTAATTTATATACCGCCCTACTCCCGAAGGACTCAGGGCAGTGAACAGCCACAAGATAAAACACATAAATACAAAATTTAAAAGCAGAATAAAACCGAATTAAACAATTTGGCCGAAGACAGATTTAAAACACCCCAATAATTTAGAACAGATTAAAATTTACATTTTAAAAAGGGAAAATTAGGCCAGGCCAGCCTGATGGAATAAAAAGGTCTTGAGAGCGCGGCGGAAGGTCCGTAGGTCTGGGATCCTCCGTATCTCCGGGGGGAGCTCATTCCAGATAATAGGTGCCCCCACAGAGAAGGCTCTCCCCCTGGGGGCTGCCAGTTGACATTGTTTGGCCGACGGCACCCAGAGGAGCCCCTCTCTATGAGAGCGTACCGCCTGGTGGGAGGCTACTGGTGGCAGCAGGCGGTCCCGTAAATAACCAGGTCCTAAGCCATGGAGCACTCTAAAGGTAGTAACCAAAACCTTGAAGCGCACCTGGAAGACCACCGGGAGCCAGTGCAGCTCGCGCAGGAGAGGTGTTACATGGGCACACCATGTCGCTCCCATAACCACCCGCGCAGCCGCACTCTGCGCCAGTTGGAGCCTCCGGGTGCTCCTCAAGGGGAGCCCCATGTAGAGAGCATTGCAGTAGTCCAGGCGGGAAGTGATGAGGGCATGAGTGACCGTGCATAAGGAGTCCCGATCCAGAAAGGGACACAACTGGCGAATCAGGTGAACCTGATGAAAAATCCTCCCGGTCACGGCCATCAAGTGCTCTTCTAAAGACAGCCGTGAATCCAGGAGGACGCCCAAGTTGCGAGCCCTCTCCATGGGGACCAGTGATTCGCCCCCAATAGTCAGTGATGGCACCAACTGACTATATCGGGACGTCGGAAACCACAGCCACTCGGTCTTGGATGGGTTGAGTCTGAGCCTGTTTCTCCCCATCCAGATCCGCACGGCCTCCAGGTACCGGGACATCACTTCAAGGGCATCGTTGGGGTGGTCCGGGGTGGAGATGTACAGCTGAGTATCGTCAGTGTACTGATGATACTTCACCCCGAAACCACGGATGATCTCGCCCAGCAGCTTTACATAAATGTTGAACAGAAGGGGCGAGAGGACCGACCCATGTGGCACCCCACAAATGAGGCGCCTCGGGGTCGACCTCTGCCCACCTGCCAACACCGACTGCAACCGGTTGGAGAGAAAGGAGGAGAACCACCGCAACACAGTGCCCCCCACCCCTAACTCTTCCAACCAGTGCAGCATGATACCATGGTCGATGGTATCAAAAGCAGTTGAGAGATCTAATAGGACCAGGACAGAGGAGCAACCTCTGTCCCGAGCCCTCCAGAGATCATCAACCAACACGACCAATGCCGTTTCCGTGCTGTACTCAGGCCTGAAGCCTGACTGGAACAGATCCAGATACACCGTTTCATCCAGGTACTGGGGGAGCTGTCGTGCAACCACACTCTCAACAACCTTCACCACAAAGCGAACGTTGGAGACCGAACGATAATTAGACAACACTGCCGGGTCCAGGGAAGGCTTCTTGAGGAAAGGCCTCACCACCGCCTCTTTCAAGGCGGCGGGGAAGTCACCCTCACTCAATGAAGCATTTATAATCCCCTGGAGCTAACCTTGCGTCACCTCCCGAGAAGCCAGCACTAACCAGGAGGGACACGGGTCCAACAAACATGTGGTCGCGTTCAGTCTACCCAGAATCCTGTCCACATCATCAGGAGTCACAGGATCAAACTCATCCCAGATAACATTCACAAGACCCGCCCCAGTCATCCCCCCTAAGTATTGTAAGAATAAGAAAATGTCTGTTAGGGACGATAATAGACCAAAGAAGGGTTGTAATTTAGCTATATCTAGTTCTACTACTTATGTTAACCATGATTGGTGGGTGGTTGATAGTGGTGCTTCTCAATCTATCACTAGAAATAGAAAAAACTTTGTGAAAATGAATAAGAGTAACCAACATGTTAAATTAGCAAATGGTTGGAAGGTTAAGGTAGCTGGAGAGGGTGTTACACGTTGGTCATTTAGTAATGAACCATTGCCAATGTTATACATTCCTGGGTTAAAATTTAATTTGCTATCTGTTAAATCTTTATTGCAAGTTGGGTTTACAGTAACATTCAAAAATGATAAGTGTTTAATTGAGAAAGATGGCAATGTTGTTACTGCAATATTAGAAAATGATTAATCATTTTACGAGAGAATCCAGCATTAGTGGCTAATTCTAAGTCAGTTTATAGGAATGATAAACCACATGATGAATGTATTCATCTGTTGCATAGGAGACTAGGGCATATAAATTTCAGGACGTTAAAGAAAACAGTTCAGTTATCTGAAGGGATTAAACTACAATCATGTAGTAAGTATTTGAATTGTAACGCCTGTAGTCAGCAAAAAAGTAGGGTAACACCAGCAAATCGTATCAATGGTTTTAAAACCAAAAAGCCATTAGAGGTCGTGTTTGTAGACCTGATTGGACCCAAAAGACCCAGCATTGGAGGTGCCTGCTATATCCTAAGCATAGTAGACCATTACTCTAGATACGGTTTCTATTATCTAATGAAAACGAAATGTGAAACATTCCAGCATATAAATAACTGGCTGCGATTTGTAGAAAGGAAACAGAAGTTTAAAGTAATGTGCTTAGTAACTGATAATGGTACAGAATTCACTAACCAAAGGTTAGAGAAGTTTTTGCAAGAGGCAGGAATACAGCATAAATGGTCTGCACCATATAGACCACAACACAACGCTTATGTTGAAAGAAGGGGTCAAACATTACAAGCCTTGACTAGAACAATGTTGGCAGATTCTGGTTTGCCTGAAACCTTATGGGGTGAGGCTGTTTTGTGTGCTAACCATGTACTAAATAACGTTGTACATTCATCTATGAGTGAAATACCATTTACATTATGGCATGGGAGGAAACCAAACCTTAGTTACTTACACACATTTGGAGCCCCTGCCTGGGTACATATTCCATCTAATGTGAGGAGGAAAGAACAACAGAGAGCCAGAAAAATGTTTTTTGTTGGCTATGACTCAAATCATCATGTCAGGGAGTTGATTGATCCCATCCTGGCTCTGGGATAATCGCACCCTGGTTTAGAGGTTTGGACCGAGGCTTTTCCTCGAAAGTATACATTAAGAAAATAAAACCCGAAGATTTTCTAAGAGAAACTCATTTTATTGTAAAAGTAAAAATAAAGATAACTCTTACTATCTAATTAATTGGCTACATCTTGCCAGCGTTCCTGCCTCACCTCTTGGCAGGAGAACAAAGGAGTAAGAAGAAGTGATAATGGAGGCTAGAAAGGAATGCACGCTTGCACACTTAATACTGATAACAAAACTTGGCAAAACTACAGTAAGCCTATTAGTTCAAAAATGACAGCTCAGCTGGGAAAATACAAGAACGCAGTGACAATCCCCTTCTTTGCCAGTTGAGCGAATATCAGGTACATCATCAAATAAGGCACATCTTCTTACGCAGATACTCGTGTTGAGCTGCTGGGAGTGGCTTGTTGAGGATATCTGCAATTTGATCATGTGTAGATACATATTGCATTTTAACAAAACCTTTTTTTACCAATTGTTTTATGTTTTGATAACGGATGTCAATGTGTCTGGACCTAGAACCTGTAAAATGTGATTCAGAAATATAAACCACCGATTCATTGTCTTCCATCACGGTGATTGGTCGGATCGGACGTGTCCAGATATCTGTGACCAAAGCATCAAACCAAGTTAGAGAATTACATGCATCTGAAACACAAGCATATTCAGCTTCAGTAGATGAACAAGAAACAAAATTCTGTTTACGCACTTGCCAGTAAACAGGACATCCATTCAAGAACATCATATAACCTGAAGTACTTTTGCGTGATTTCTTATCACTTGCCCAATCAGAATCTGCATAACAACATAACTCTGCATAATCAGTATGTGTTGGTTCTAACAATAACTTCATGTGTTTTGTGTGCTTTAGGTATCTCAATAATTTCTTAACGCATGTCCAATGAAACTGTTTTGCCTTACCTACGTGTCGTGACAAGAGATTGACACTAAGTGCAATGTTGGGTCTGGTCCAACTACTAATGTACAACAGTGACCCAATGACTGAATGATAAAGTGTTTGATCCTCGAACTCAGGACTCGGTTCTTGTGTCAAGTTGTGAAAATCTGTTTGCATGGGTGTCTTTGTTGTGTTAGCATCCTTCATGTTGCAATGATGCAAAATTTGTTCAATTTTATCTTCTTGTGAAAGACTAAACCCCTTCTGTGTTTTGTCAATCTGAACACCTAAATAAGTGCTAATATGACCTAAAGATTTCAATGTGAAGTATCTCTGCAAAGCTTTGGCAAAACTTTCACTCATCTGCTTATTTGGACCAATATAAACAATGTCATCAACATAAACAAGAACTATTTCATATGCATTGTTAGATCTTTTTGTGAACACGCACACATCAGTTTCGGACTTAATAAAGCCCATTGAATTTAGTTTGTCAGTAAGACATAAGTACCACATTAAACCAGACTGTTTCAGACCATAAAGACTTTTTTGTAGAAACCAGGTATCCCCTTCTTGCTGTCGGAACCCTGGAGGACCTCTCACGTAGATTTCTTCATCTAGGTCAGCATGTAGATAAGCCGTGTCAACGTCGAACTGGAAAACTTCTAAGCCAAGGATAGTTGCAGTTGCTAAAGCAATTTTTACAGTCTCAGTTCTGACCGTCGGTGAGTAGGTATTTGTGTAGTCCTCAGGATAACGTTGAGCGAAACCCTGAGCTACAAGTCTGGCCTTGTACAATGACTCACCATTTGGTTTCTTTTTGATTCTGTAGACCCATCGAGTGCCAATGATTCTTTTGTTTGCTGGAGGTTTTGCAGGAGTAAATACTTTAAGTTTCTTTAGACTGTCCATTTCAACCTGCATTGCATCATACCGCTTCTCTTGCTCTGAATCAGGAAGATACTGGATTTTATTCATTTATAGACACATCAGTCCTTTAGATTTTGGGCACCTGGAATGTCACGAGTGTTTTTAGAATTGCTCTGGCTACTTGATCAGTCACAAACAGTATGGATTCAATCAAGCCATCTCCTGTTTGCAATTAACTGCAAGTCTCCCCCGCCCTAGTTAATTGCAGGTTAACTCCCCATATAAGCATGGACCTTTATGCTTGCTTTTTGGGCCTAGACACTGTTTAGGCCTAAATGCAGAGCCAGTGCTGAAGCACCTGGACGCAGAGCCCAGAGCAGAGCTGCAGAAGGGAGGAGAACTCAGATAAGGAGTCCTGACGGCTGCTGCAGAGATAGCAGCAGAAAAGGAGCCGAAGAGCTGCGTAAAGATACTCCTATGGGGCTAGCTACAACTGTGAGTTGAGATAACTGAGAGCCTTTTGAAGTCTCCAATTTCTGCTTGCCTTTTGCTGAGTTTTGAGCACGCAAGCCAACATCTGAATTGTAGCTGCTGGACAGTTTCCCTCCCAGAAGCCTCAAGCCATGTTCGCTGATTGAATTGTTTTTTCAGGTGACTTTTAGCTGTGAAGTTTACGCTGCTGCCCTTCTACTACCTTGATGATGTATCGACACCGAAGCTGCTTAATGTCATGTTAGGTTTTTATCTTATGGACTGTTTTGGTATTGTGGAGAGGAATTTAGGGAGATGGTCTGGCTTCACTTAATTAAGATAAGACTTTGTGCCTTTTTAAAGATATAATGCTTTTTAAACATTTTGAAGTAAAGTATATTTTTATACAAGACTCCTCTGCTAGTTTTATTTCAGTCCTAGTGTGTTTGCTCATGAGCTGGTTCACAGTTCGGGGACAACCCTCAACCCCATCCTGACAAAGAACTAGTAGTGTTTACTGTAGTGCAAATGCAAAATTCCTGGAGCACGAAGGATGGGAGAAACTTGAGCGTGCAGATTACAGACAGGATGAGAATAATGTTATTATTGAGAATCAAATGAGTAATGATACCCCTGATGAGGATATTGACAATGTTGAGCCTTCTATTAAGGATGAAGAAGAGGAGGTAGGTTTAGGGGAGGAGATTGATACACCTGCAATGAGTCCTGTATTGCCTAGGAGATCTACTAGGGAAAGACATCCACCTGATAGATATAAAGCAACCATAGTTTGCCAGGTTAACATAGAACCTTCCAATTATGAGGATATCAAGTTGTATCCTGCAAAGGAGCAGAATGCATGAAAGGAGGCAATGAGTAAAGAAATCAACTCATTAACTGAATTAGGAGTTTATGAAAATGTTAAATTACCATCTGGAGAGAAATTGATTGGTTGTTGATGGGTGTATAAATTAAAGAAAAGTATAGATGGGACTGTAACCCATAAAGCATGCCTTGTAGCTCAAGGTTTTGCTCAAACTGAAAAAGATTTTGATGAGGTGTTTGCTCCGAGTTTGAGAACTAGCACGTTAAGAACTATGCTAGTGTGGGCGGCAAAGAACAAGTATATAATGAACCATATAGATGTGGAGACAGCATACTTGCATGCTCCATTACGGCATACCATTTATATGAGAAAGCTGTTAGGAGTTAAAACAAATAATCAAACTGATTGTTGGAAATTAAATAAAAGCCTTTATGGTTTAAGACAATCAGGATTTGAATGGAACCAGTGTATAGTTAAAGAGCTTAATAATATTGGTTTTCAGGAAGGTGTAGCAGACAAATGTCTCTTTAAAAGAGAGAATGATGGTTTAATATAATTTTTGCTATTATTTACTGATGATATAGCAATAGTAACTAAAACTGATAAGGAAGCAATGGATATTATCAGAAAGTTACAAGATAAATTCAAAATCAGGAAATTAGGTCATATTAGACATTATTTGGGCCTTGATATTGTTCAAACAGCTAGAGGATATAAACTGTCTCAGTCTAGCAAGATAAGTCAGATGTTGAAACGCTATAGCATGGAGCTATGTAAACCAGCTAAAATGCCTATGGCACAGGATTTTCAACATGGGGAAATCCAAAGTCCTGGATTTAGTAAGGAGATCTATCAATCTCTAATAGGAAGCCTGTCATATATTAGCAATTGGTCGAGACCTAATATTTCATATAGCGTAAACCAATTAGCAAAATATAATGCAGAGCCAACAGATCAACATTGGCAGGCCGCAAAGCGGATATTGAGATATTTTAAGATGACAATGCATTATGCATTATATTTAGAATCTAACCATGATCTTATACTGAGCGCATATGCTGATGCCAGTTTTACTACTGATTTGACCACTAGAAAGTCTACATCAGGTATTGCGATAATGTTAGGTAACTGTTTAATCGGATGGAAATCAATACGGCAGAAACATATTAGTCTTTCCACTATGGAAGCGGAATTCTCATGTTTGTCACTAGTATGTACTGATTTGATTTATTATAATCGACTAATGATGGATATCGGCTTAAAGGTAGATTATCCAATCGTAATTTATGAAGATAATCAAGCTGCTATAAAAATGGCGACCAATTTAGCGGTTAAGACAAGGTCTAAGTATACTGATATTCGTTATTTAATTGTTCGTCAGAGTATTCAAAGTGATATGGTCCAGCTGGAATATTGTATGTCCGAAAATAATATTGCCGATAATTTCACCAAAGCGCAGGGTGCAATTAAACATAAGATGTGTTGCGAAAGCTATGGCTTGAGAATGTGAACAGGTATATATTGGCCTGTCCAAAGGGGAGAAAGTTAGGATATGGTATAAGTAGAAGTACTACTGAGTCATTGGAATGCTGAGTCATTGTATCCTAATTGGATAAGTACTGTTGTAACTGTATTTAAGAAGGGAGCTGAAATGTAGTCATTGATGATATGCTATCATCGTGTATGGATATGCTACCATCGTGTTTGGAGATGCTATCATCGTAGGTGGATATGCTACCATCATGACCTGTTACCAGCGTGAACTTGCTGCTATTTATTACCTACTGCTGTTTGTATGGTAAGAAGACTTTTGTATCACTGGACTGATTTGAATGGCTAAGACTTGGATTGCCTAAAGACTATGCGATTGTTTTTCACCGCAAAGTAAAAACTTTGAAAAACCAGTTTGTATGTATTCTATTCATTGCTCTCAGCACCATTTCCCTGTGCTCCACGCTTTGCTGGTTGGTTAACACAACAATATCCTTAACATGTTTCATGCAGAAATCAAAAACAAAATAGGAGAAGTAAAAGAGGACATTAAAAATATGAATGATAAAATTGGGGATATCCAACAAACAATAACAGAAAATGAACAAAGAATTAAAACAGCAGAAACAAAAATAGACCAAGTAGAGACAAAGGTGGAGGCAATGGAGCGAAAAGCTTTTCAACTTAATAAGGAATTGTCTGACTCAATAGTTATGCTTGAGATGGAGAAAGCTTCATACTTCTTGCACTTTCAAAATATAATAGAAGAAAAAGATGAAGATCTGGGAGAAAAAATGGCAGAGATAGTGTCAGAAATAATACAAAGAGACAAGTCAGAAATAAAAGGACAATTGGACGAAATATACCGGGTACATACTAATTACATAAGAAGACATCGATTGGCGAGTGAAGTGCATATTAGATTCTCAAAACGAACAATTAGAGATGAAGTTTACAGAAAATCAAGAGAAGAAATGTTGACATATAAGGGTAAAGAAGTTATCATTTTAAAACAAATACCTCGAAGAATTAGAAACCAATGTCAACAATACCAGTTCTTAACAACCCAATAGATCAGATATAAAATAATGTTTAGATGGCTAACACCGGATGGGATTTTAATCACATGGCAAGACAAAAAGTATAAAGTAGACACAGTAGAGAAAGCAAGAGAATTCTATAATTTGCATTTTACACAGGAAGAGGAACAGGAAAGTAAAGAAGAAACAGAAAGTAGAAGCCAGGAGGAAGAGCAAATAGAAGAAGTGGAGCAAGAGAGAATCAAGAAAAAGAACAAGAGGAAAGAGAAGGTGTGAAAGCAAAAAGGCGGCTGGAGACAAGACACACCAAAAAACAGTTACACTAGGCAATGGAAGAGGCAATTAAACTTCTCTCGGTAAACATAAATGGATTAAACACACCAAAGAAAAGAACGCAAACATTTACAAAACTACGAAAATTAGAAGCAGATGTGATATGCCTCCAAGAGGTACGTATCAAAAAAGGATACCAAAAATTATTAGAAAACCCAAAATTAGGAAAACTATATACATCTCTGATGCAAAAAAAAGAGAGGAGTACCCGTTTATGTAAAAGAAAGGATAAAATCAAAATTAATATATGCAAACGAGGAAGGAAGAACTGTGATGGTTGAGTTAGAAGTAGAAAGGAAATAAATCACTATTAGTAGTAATATATGCCCCTAATCAAAATCAATAGGAATTTTTTAAAGGAATACACAAAAAAATATTAGAATTAGAATATGAAAATATCTGCCTAATTGGAGATTATAACGCTATAGTAGATGCCAAAAAAGATTATAAAAGTGGTAAGAAAAATTAAAAAAAGAAGTAAACACTACTGAAATAATTTTTCAATATGGCCGTGGAAATAAACCTGAGAGATGTTTGGAGGGAAACATATGAAGATGAGAATCAATATACATTTTACTCTCATCCACACCAATCCTGGTCTAGAATTGATATGGCTTGGATGACTGCGGATATTAGGACAGGTGTAGAAACAATAGAGATAGGAGTAAATGAATGGGCAGATCACAACCCAATACTCACAAATTGGAAGGGGAAAAAATATTTAGGAGATGGACAATGAATCAAAAAATATGTAAAGAAAAAGGATTTTAAAAAATGCTAGAAAAGGAATTAGAATCATTTTTTAAGATAAACAAAAGAGAGGATACTTCCTTACAGAACACTTGGGATACAACAAAAGCATACATAAGAGGACTGACGATTGCATATATAGGGAAGAAAAATAAAGAGAGGAGACAACAGCTAGACAAACTATATGAAGAATTAAAAAACACAAAATATAAACTACAAAAAGATCCCCAAAATAAAAAAATAAAAGAGGAATGGAATATAATCAAACACAAAATAAATTTGATAACTCAAAAAGAAATAGCCCAGAAAATAAAGATGGCAAAACAAAACTATTTTCAGTTTGCGAATAAAACAGGCAGATGGTTGGCATATAAACTGAAAAAAGAAAAAGATAAAAGAATGATATACCAACTCAGAGATGAAAAAGGGGAAATTCAATATAGAAGAGAAGCTAAAAAGGAAATTATTCAGACATTCTTTGCAAATTTATACAAACAAGAAGTAGTAGAGGAGGAAAAAGTAAAACAGTATATAGAAAGATCAGAAATGGCAACAATCACAGAAGAACAAAGAGAAATATTAAACAGACCGATAACTAAACTTGAATTTAAATTGGCACTGAAAAAATAAAAAAAGAATAAAACATTGGGGCCAGATGGGCTACCGGTGGAACTATACAAAAACGTACAGGAAATATTGGGAGAAACCATGTTAGAACTATATAATGAGGCTTTGGAAAAGGCAAAAATTCCAACAACCTGGACAGAGGGAATAATTACTATTATACCCAAAGAAGATATGGACCACCAGTTAATACAAAATTACAGACCAATCTCCTTGCTGAATACAGATTACAAGATATTTGCAGTAATTATAGCTGAAAGAATTAAAAAAGTATTAAATAACCATATACACTCGGATTAAAATGGATTTCTGCCAGGCCGACAAATCAAGAATAACATGTGAATAATAATAAACACATTAGAGTATTACGAATCACACCTGGAAAAACAAGCTTCACTGGTTTTCCTTGATGCCCAAAAAGCATTCGATAATCTAAATTGGAAATTTTTAATGGGGCAACTAAAATTTATGCAATTCGGGACAAAATTTGAAAAAATCATAGGGGAAATTTATACAAAACAAACGGCAAGAATATCTTAACATTGGAGATCCTTTTAAGAAAGGTCAGGGAAGACCAAGAAATTAAAGGGCTAAGGATAAGGAGAGAAGAATACAAGGTTCAGGCCTTCGCTGACGATCTTGTGTTTATAGTAGAAGAACCACTAGAGTCAGCACCAAAATTGTTTAAGAAATTGGAAGAATTTGGAGAAGTGGCAGAATTAAAAATAAATCAAAATTAATCAAAATTAATAACAAAAAATCTCACAAAGGAACAAGAAAAAGAGTTGGAGAACATTATACAAATTCAAACAACTAAGAAAATAAAATACCTAGGGATTTGGCTATCGGCAAGAGGTTTGTCAATAAACGAAAACAATTACGATAAATTAATAACACAGATAAAGAAAGATTTAGACAATTGGAGAAATTTACTGATATCACTAATGGGAAGGATCTCTACCATTAAAATGAATATTTTACCAAAACTTTTATTTTTATTTCAGGTTATACCAATAAAATTGGAAAAAAATTATTTGAAACATTGAATAAAATAACATCCAAATTTATTTGGCAGGGGAAGCGCCCACGAATTAAACTTAAATTACTACAGGACACAAAAGACAGAGGAGGAACAGCACTCCCAGAATGGGAAATTCATTATCAAGCGGCTGGCTTATCCTGGTTAAAAGAATGGATGGAATTAAAAAATAATAGAATACTAACAATTGAAGGGCATGAAGAGCCTTGGTGGCGCAGTGGACTAAACTGCTGCTGTTAAAGTAGTACTTAGTTGCCAGCTGCCTGCAATTACTGCGAGTTCAATTCTCACCAGACTCAAGGTTGACTCAGCCTTCCATCCTTTCGAGGTAGGTAAAATGAGGACCCGGTTTGTGGGGGCAATAAGCTGACTTTGTATAAAATAGAACACCGCTCAGGGGGGGTCCAAAAAGCCCTACTAAGCAGGTATATACAAAAGTATGAAGGCTATTGCTTAATGCATTGTAAGCCGCCCTGAGTCTCCGGAGAAGGGTGGCATATATAAATTGAACTAATAAATAATAAATAATAAATAATAAATGAAATACAAGCGAGTTGGCATTCATTCCTCTGGGATGGAAAACACAAAACACATACCTATTTCAAAAGACATATAATAAGGAATGTGCTATTACAAACCTGGTTAAAAATTAAAAAACAGCACTACACGAAAATACCGAAATGGCTCTCACCATTAGAAGCAGTAAGACATCCAAATTTAACAGAATTTTAAAAAAGTAATAAGTTATAAAGATCTAATAGAACAACAAGGAAAATTGAAACCAAAACAAGAGTTGGAATCGGATTTAAATAGAGAAATTGACTGGTGGACTTACACACAAATCCAATCTAAATATAAGGAAGATACAAAAACATATGAAATTCAAAGAGAGAAACAAGAATTAGACAAAATTATATTAGAATCAGAAGAAAAGCTAATTAGCAAAATTTATAAATTTTTACTACAATATAAAATGGAGGAAGAGATAGCGAAGAATACAATGATCAAATGGGCGCAAATTTTTAATTATACAATAGGTTTGGAGAAGTGGGAAACAATGTGGCAAGTGAATGCAAAATTAACATTATCGGCGCCATACAAGGAGAATCAGCTGAAGATGTTTTACAGATGGCATTTATCATCGACAAGACTTGCAAAGATATACCCGAACAATAGTGCAACATGTTGGAAATGTAAGAAATCCCAAGGAACATATTACCATTTATAGTGGACGTGTCCGACAGCAAAAAAAAATTGAGCAAATATTAAGAAATGGATAGAACAAATAACAGAACAACAAATAGAAAGGAAGCCAGAAACATTCTTGTTAGGAATTTTTACAAAACCATATTCCAAAGAAATAAAATATTTGATGCTACACATCTTAACAGCAGCACGAATAACATATGCAAAAAATTGGAAACAGGAAAGAACCCCAACTGAGGAAGAATTGATAGATAAGATTTTAGAATGCGCTGAGATGGACAGATTAACAAAAGAAATTAAGGAAAAAGAAGAGACAGACTATTATAGAATATGGAATAAATGGTATAATTGGCTTAAGACTAGAAATAAAGAAAAATAACTATAAGGAGAGAACATTAGAAGTAATATATATATATATATATATATATATATATATATATATATATATGTTTTTCTTTTTCTGGCTAAAGAGAAATGTATATGTATATGTATATGTATATGTATATGTATATGTATATGTATATGTATATGTATATGTATATGTATATGTATATGTATATGTATATGTATATCAAATGTATGGAGTGGAATAAAATGTATATAACATGAATGTAGAAATGTATAATATTAAAGATATAATTAAAATATATAGATCTCTATAGGGGGAGGAAAAAAAGGATAATGGGGGAAAAAGAAGAAGGAGTAAGAAATGGAGACATGGGGAAGATAAACAAAGTAACAGATGGAAGACCACTATGAAACAGATACCTATATGTTGTATGTTGTGTAAATGTCATATATGTGTTATAATAAAATTACAATTTAAAAAAAAAATTGGGTGGACCTCAACTCCCAGAATTCCCCAACCAGCAAGCAAGTTTAAATTGGGTGGACTTCAACTCCCAGAATTTTCCAACCAGCAAGCAAGTTT